>VXAK01010682.1:12456-102562 GCA_013399435.1 Arenaria interpres | reverse complement strand
GTCTCCAGAGGTGGAGACTCCACCACCTCCCTGGGCAGCCTGTTCCAGTCCTCTGCCACCCTCAAAGTAAAGAAATTCCTCCTCACGATTAGGTGGAACTTCTGATATTCAAGTTTGTGCCTGTTACCTCTTGTCGTGTCACTGGGCACCACTGAAAAAAGACTGTCCCCATCCTCTTGACACCCACCCTTTAAGTATTTATAAGCATTGGTTAGATCTCCCCTCAGCCTTCTCTTCTCCAGACTAAAAAGACCCAAGTCCCTCAGCCTCTCCTCATAAGGGAGACGCTCCAGGCCCCTGATCGTCTTTGTAGCCCTCTGCTGTACCCTCTCCAGCAGTTCCCTGTCCTTCTTGAACTGGGGAGCCCAGAACTGGACACAGTGCTCCAGATGGGGCCTCACCAGGGCAGAGCAGAGGGGCAGGACAACCTCTCTTGACCTGCTGGTCACACTCTTCTTGATGCACCCCAGGATGCCATTGGCCTTCTTGGCCACAAGGGCACATTGCTGGCTCATGGTCATCCTATTGTCCATCAGGACTCCTAGGACTCAGAGGTGCTCTCTAGCAGGTCAGCCCCCAACCTGTACTGCTGCATGGGGTTATTTCTCCCCAGGTGCAGTACCCTACACTTGCTTTTATTGAATTTCATCCGGTTCCTCTCCGCCCAGCTCTCCAGCCCGTCCAGGTCTCGCTGTATGGCAGCACAGTCCTCTGTTGTGTGAATGACCCCTCCCAGTTTTGTGTCATCAGCAAACTTGCTGAGGGTACGCTCCATCCCCTCGTCCAGGTCACTGATGAATATATTGAAGAGAACTGGACTGCAGCTTGCCTGCAACCACGCTTGGTCCCAGTATTGGTGGCACTTGGGGCTTTTGTTTCTGAATCCTGCACTTAAAAGCGTCCTTGGGTGTGGAGGATGTTTCACCACAATAGGTTACTTCTGTTTCACCACTCTCCCTTGGGAGCTACATAAAGCCATCAGCTGTACCTCAGGCTCGCTTTCCTCAGAGGAAATCTGTCACTTGTGTCCTGGCCACCTCCTGACACCCATGTAAACCCTCCAGGGTGTCAGCCTCCACTCACAGGTTTAAGTTCTGACCTCCAACACTGTGTGCCCACCATACCGACCTCCACCGTTCCTTGCTACCGAACATGTAACTCAGCCTACAACCACTTTTCAAACCATTAGCAGCAAGGAGATGTGGAGAAACCAGGTATTTTTACCACATGCATCACTTAGGGGATCTGATTGAGCAGCAAATTCCAGCCCGAAGCCCTTTTGTAACACGCATGAAGGTCTCGCTGCTCCTCTTCCTCAGCAAGGAAGAGCAGAGTGAACTCTGCTGTGACAATAAGACTGTGAAATTTTAGCTTGGCAATATCAGAGAGCGGGTCAGCAGCTGGGATTTCAGCGTCTCTGGTATCCCACTGTTTCCACCGGCTCCCATCTCTGTCCGTCTGTCACGCACTGGAAATGTAGGCTCTTTGGGACGGGGGCTGTCCGTTCTGTGTGTGGCAGCGCAGCGCCCAGCTTTCCCACCGCAGCACAAACCTGTACGCGCTGCTGCAGACCCCTGCCACGGGGACAAGAAGAAATACTTCACCAGCCCTCGTTTGTGGAATTAGTATTAAAAAAAAAAAAAAAAAAAAATGGTCTTTTTGCATGTATATGTAAAAACTAGTAATTTGTTGATTCTTTTTCTTTCTTACATGGTGGTTGAAGGTGTATTTTTGTTCTTGATTATAAGGTAAATTCATTATGACGGCTTTATTTATTTGCTTTTTATTTTATGAGATATTAAGCCTGTCTTAACTTCTCTGCCTATCAGAAAGATTAAAATGCAGCTCACCACAGCTTTAATACTGGTGCAACAACCAAAAGTTTCTCAACTCCCCGCCGAATCGTGTGTCATTCACACTTAAAGGGCAACAAAACAGCAGCTCTCCCCCCTCGCAGAGGCCTGAGTAAACAGATGGGCCTTGCTGTGTGCCCCGCTAATGGCTTCACAAGGGTTAATGCGACAGTGCTTCTGTCTGAACCACACAGATGCTTCCCCAGGTTGCAGGCAGGAAAGCAAATGTCTCTCCCTGTTGGTGTTTGGAGCCTTCATCTGCCATCATCCTTCTCTGTCACATGGCTTGGCCTAGTCCTTGTGTCTGGTTTGAATAAGATGAGCACCACATTTTGTGAGTAAGGCCTGCGGATCTGGTGACTTGCTAGCAGATTGCCAATCTGATAAATCCATTACTCATTGATAGTATTTTTTTTTAATTTGCCAAATGACCAAATCTTTTTTATTATTTTTTTTAAGCAAAACGATATTGCAGTGACTCTCTGTTCTCTTATTACATTATTTCCCCCAACACCAACTGCTTTACAACCTGCTCTGGAGAAATTAAACGTGGCTGACTGAGGAAGGCAGCAGGTCTCCAGCTTCTCAAAGGGATTCGTAGCTGAGTCACTTACCTGTGTGATTCTTTCCAAGCCCAGATTGCAACTGTTCTTTTGAGCTGATTTTTCTCATGATTGCATCATCTCAATCTTGCCTTTATTTGAGATGAGATTAACTGGTAGTCAATTGGCGTGATGCAATTAGAAGCTCTGTTTGTAGAATATGGTGCTTTTGTTCAAGAAATACTCATTGTCAAAAGAAATGAAAAAAAAAAACCCAACCTAACTCTGTCTGATTTACAGTAATGCCAAACTAAAAAATAACCCTGTCCCTTTGCTTGTCTTCAGGTGCTCTGTGGGTTAGTTTATGAGTTTTGTGCCAGTATTGGGAAAGATGTGAGTTCGCTTTCCCTGCTTGCAGGCTTGTACAGGGTTCATTGCCGCGGCAAGGGCCAGACAACCAGCTCTCCAGAAGGGCACACTTTTTCATCTGTTCTAATTTTTCAGCGGTAAAAGCCCTTTGCTTTGAGAAGGAGATCCAGACCAATTGTTTGCTGATTCCTCACTTTCTTTGTTTTCTTTCTTTTCATTTCCCCTTGCAGACCAGGTTTTCAAAGGCCCATCGGGTTAGTTTGCATGGGCAATCTGGCACCACACAGCTCGGTGTGGACCAGGATCATGGTTCCTCAGTCACGGATGCAGCACCGTGCACTCTCCTATCACCCCGCAGCAGGGACTCACAAAACAGTCATAAACCCACAGCCGCACCCCTGTCAAGCTGGCAGAGGAAGCTACACCGCGTTTGTCACCTTCAGTTTCTATCCTGGCAGCTGGTCAGCAGAAGAGGTGACACTTTATAACAGAAAGTCTGCTGGGAAAAACTTATCCTTTAAAAAAAAAAAAAAAAAGCATATTTGAGTCCTTGGAAAGGCTTAGCGTCATTTCAGCAGCTGTGTTGGCTCTAGTCTGCTTTAATGCTGGATTTACCATTTTATCTAAACACAGTCTGATTGACCCTGCCTCTTAGGCCACAGTTTTCAATACCAAATCTGTGTGCTCCCGGGTCACCAGCGTGGACCTGAGTCCTGCGTGGCAGGTAGACGATCACACTTCTGACAAAGAATCCGACGTGTCCAAGAAGGCCTGCATTCAAATTTTAAGGTGGCATCAGGGGGACAGACCATGGTTGATCTGGCACAAAAACCTGCTGGTACAGAGAGAACACAACAAAATGCAGTGAGCAGCTTAGAGTTTAGTGAGTTTGGCCCAGGTTGTGACTTTATTCTTTGGCTTAATATGGCAAAATATGACTTTACTGACCACAGCATCTCAGTCTGCTCATTCCCAGGTTTGCTACCCGAGCTCTGCAGCGGGTCCCCTGGCGTAGTGCAGATTTGCGCAGGCAGCAGCAGCTCCGCACAGCTGCAGAGCTCTCTGCCTGCGGGGATGCAGCTCTGAGTCCTAAGCCCCTTTCTCAAAGAGAGGTAACTGCTGTTACTCAGCTCCGGAGGGGTGAACAAACAAGTGTTTAGCCAAAGGTCATGTACCAAGTTTAAAAAGTGTGTTTTCTGTTCAGGGCCACGAAAAGCTATTTTTCTTGCTGATTCGAATTTTTTAGAGGGATCAGCATATTGCAACCTGTATCTTTGAATGGAAGAGTTGTTTATCCTGTTTGGCAAAGCGTTGTCTAAGAAGGTTTCACTGTATTTCAGCACACCATTAGTGAAAGGCTTATAGTTTTGTTTATTTAATACTCACAGTTGAAAGCCGTGAAAATTGACAAATTAAAAGTATTGTGAACAAAAGCCAGTCTATGGATAGAAAACCCAGTTTGCCTCTATTGACAATCCATGGACAATCTTTAGGGAATAGTCACCCCCTGACCTTTTCTCACTCACAACGTTTCAGAGTCTGTCACTCCTACTGTCACTACAAAAAAATTAGGATTTGCTCATAATTTTCCAAGCATTACCTTACTCACACACACAGTCCTCAGAAGTCAGTAGGACTTTTTGCACAATGGCAGGAGAATTTAACCTTACCGAACTAGAATTTAAAGCTTCCCGGTAAGGTCAGTGAGTATTTGAAGTTCATTTGGAAGTTGCAACAGGTAAATTAACTGAGTCAGAGTGAGTCAGGTTCAGAAGAGGGTTTGGTTATACCAGCATGTAATTAAAAAAATTCACACTAATGGGAAACTGTCGTTGCATAAGAATCAACATCCTACTTCTCGCCTTGATACTGGAATTGTTAGTGATGGATGTCTTCTATACACGACTGTGTGGGAGATCTTGGTGTAACCTGCTGAGAGAAATAGGTCTGCCTAGTCCGTTTTTTTAATACAATGTATTGAGAGAGAGTTTTTTTCAGCTGGACGGGGTAAGGAGGACAGCCTGAGCCTCTGCCTGGCTTGAGTACTTACTTTGGAAAAACAATGTCCTGGCCATACCTTCCCTGTGCCCTAGAGAGAACCGACTGACCAAGGTGTAGTGTCATTTCATGTAATACTCTCATGAATCTGGAATGATTTTGATAAAGCAATTACATTTTCAGCAAAACAAAATTACTCATTTCAGATCAGACCAACTAAATGAAGAGTCTTGCCTTAAACGAAATACTGGTTGCCAAGAGGAGACATCAGAAAGGTATGAATTCTGGCCCTAGTATTTGGCCCCATTCCTTTGGTGACCTGGGTCAAATCATTTAATCTCTGTATTTCCATCTCCTCACTACTCAATGGTTAATAGTCTCACATTAGTGAAAAATACCCTAATTTTCTTTACCTGGTATATTCTTTTCTTTCTAAATAACTGAAATATCTATAGAAATAAAAATAAATTGCTAAATCCAGTCAATGGAAAGATTTCTGAGCCCTGTTTCTAGGTACAAAGGAGTAAAATTTAAGCTGTTAAAGAGGCAGATGGGACATGGCTCTAATGATTTTGCTAAATTCATTTAATTTTATGTGTATCTACAGTTAACCATAGTACAACATATTGAATAAGGAGGGCTATGATTATGGCTGGTTTATCAGTAACCAAAGTTAAGTTAGGAAGACATACATATATCAGACTTCTTGTAGATATTTTTTCCCCCATGGTAAGGTTCCTGCACTATTTATTTTCTAAGGATAGATCTATATTGGATCCTACACTTGGATTGTCCCCATTTTCTTCCATTCAGCTGTAAAACAGCCTACACAAAGTTCCTAGTTAGGTGAAAGTTGCCGTTGCCTGCTGCTATAGGTGTATATATACGTCTACATATAAATAAATGTGTGTATATATGTACACTGGTGACACTGTGCTAAACTGAGTGAAGCAGTTAGAACAAAGGTCTTCTGAAGTTTTTACTCAAAGCAAAATCTGAACTTTATTGAGCTCGTGTTTTTTTCTTTGCAAGAGTGCAGAAAAAAGACCTGAAATGCCATATATTTACATTTTTAATTCGCTAGGCATTTTTATTAAATGAGTCTCGAATCACTGCACAGAAATCATTTCCTCCACTGCATTTTGTGCTGAGGTAGCATGTTTTAGAAGAGGATCACAAACCTGTTTTGCAAAATATAAATTTATTATAAATATATTTTATAGTTAATAGAAATTCGATTATAAATTTTCTTTGGCCTACCTCAGGTCCCTTTACCTGGCTATGAAACTATCTGACTCTCAGGTAAACAGAGCACAAAAGTGTAACTTGTGTAAAATTACAGAACTCCCCAACTTCAATGGGGAGACATTTAAAGTCCCCAATTTAAAGTCAGACAGCAGCATTTTCGTATACACAAATAGGGAGGTGATTTTACCTGGTCCTCATTTCCCTGCCCAAATGGCACACAAGAAGAAAGATTTGTCCTGAACGCACCCCGTCGGTCAGTTTGTTAGGATACAGAAGAATTATGTTCCCAAATGGAAAGCAAGTGCTGGGAGTTTAACACTAGCAAAAAGAAGGTTATGCTGGTAGAGCCGGGAAAGCACTTTGCAAAATTAGCAGGAGCAGCTCCTGGCCCATCTGCTGCGGATGTTTGTCCAGCAGTCATTTATCAGGGGCACACAGAGGCAGACTCGGACCCCGTCCTGCCTGACGCCTGGAGGGGTGGCAAGGGGGAGATGCAGCGTGATGCTCTACCCCCGGCAGCATATTATTTGAATATTTACTTAGCTTTAAAAATAATACCTAAAATCTAAGCAGGTTTGATATTTTTTTTTCACTAGTTGTCATGTATTTAAACATTTTAAGTAGAACTGGCGGCAGTATCACAACTGGTTACTGCAGCCAAGAAAACCAACCTGATCAGGAATCAAAGATCTCATCAGCTTTAGGAACAGTGTATCTAGAAAGCTGGAAAGAAAGCTACTGTTGTAGTGTCTTCTGTAGCATTCTCCAATCTTCAGATCTTAAAACATGCTGCAAATATTAATGAGCAGTCTCACAAAATACCTGTGGTCTTGTGGTTAAGACAGCCCCACTCAGTTTCAAAAGAAAGAAGTTCAAAGCCTTACTCTGTCACAGCCAGCTCATGCAAGGCTAAGACAGACTCTGATCCTGAAGTGCTTTAAATTTAGGCATGGGAGTAATTCTGTTAAATTCAGTGGGAAGAACGTGCTTAAACGTTTTCAGATTAAGGGGATTTAAGGGTATCTTTGGGTTCACAGTCCAAACAATCTCCTGCAGCTGCTAACAACCTCACCTGTGACTGTCCATTGGAGCACCTGAGGAGCTTCCAAAAAGAATTCCACATACTTCCCTGCATAGGAAAGACCTGTGGCAGAGGGTCTGCTGGAAGGAGCAAAGCTGGGGGAGGAGGGAGAGCAATAATATCTTAAACCACGACTGTTTAACTACTGCTGCAGCTGTCTTGGCACACATCTGCCCAGGCCCTTGGTCCGGCTTGGCCAAGCTCTACAGAGCAATGACCATCTCTTGACCAAGGCATTTTCTGGGTTCACGCGCTAACTTTGTTGGCTTCTCTGTGGCACGTGGGGATCCTGAGTTAAAAGGCATATTCAGAGTAGGTCTGATCAAACCAGTTGGGTGAAAACGCTCCATCCATCAGCTGGGTGAACCACAGCCTCACCCAGGCTGTGGGGCATCTCCGTTCAGCTCCCCGCTCTGCCCCACAGGATTTCAGTTTGCTTCCCAGGGCTCTCTCTAGCTATAAGTTTCACCTCCTCAGTCTAGCCCTAGCAGTGTTTCTAAGTGGACTAGCTCAGCAAGTTCTTTCAGAGCTTTTCAGATTTCATGGATTATGCCTTTTATGTGGCCAGCTCTCCTCACGTGTTGCCTGTGTAATCTCAGAAGAAAGCAAATACCTCGACTCGGTGGCACTTGCCCTTGCAGCAAGTGCTGTTGGTATTGGCAAAGTACCGCTATTGTAAAACACTGCTTGAAAATGAAATGGTAAATCACACTCAACAGTTTGCTTTATATGTTACAGCTTTTTTATCATCATTGATGAGAAGTTTATACCTGTCATTTCTTCATCAAGGAGCAGCTCTGAGATATTTCCTATATATTCATCACAAGCTTCTTCCTTTAATAAATTACTACATAATGTATAACGCTTCCTTAGACTGCGTATTACTCTTGCTTCTGCAAAGAGTTGACTCATTGGTTGTGTTGAGCCTGGCGTGCAAAGTGGAGCCCTGGGGGAGAGGAGCTTGGAGGAATAGAGAGGAAAAGGGGTCATTTTACCCTCTGAAAATCCAGTTTTGCAGAGCCCAAAGATAGTGGGTCTGTCATTTGAATCAGTGACTGTTCGGAGAGCAATAAAAGTCACAAACAAATGTTGGTACCACAAGTGTTGGAAGAACTTATAAATCATATGAGCAAGGCTAAAGCAATTGTCTGACATACAATAGTCCTTCTTGAAACATACTGATCTTCAAAAATAGGTTTACAGCCTCTCTTCTGGACAATAATTTTCATAGCAGAAGTCTGGCAAAAAGCTTTGGAATTTACATTCAGTAAGTATTCTTTTCTCCAGTGCAAGGATAATTATGTTTCCTTTCCCCTGCTTTCAGGACTTTCCTCCCAGAATTTGATAATTTAATTAGAAGTTGTAGTGACAGGCAGAGAGTACACCAGACTGGAATTGCAAGTTTCTGCAAGAACCATGTCTACAGTGGCCTTTGAGTGTAAAAGAGCACTTTGGTCACCTCTTCCTCAGTAACAGCATCCTAAACATGAAACTGGAAGACTTGAGAAAAGTAAAAAAAAAAACTATTGCTGGGCATATAAAGACTTGAACATAACAAAAACCAAAACAAAAAAAAAGGCATGGAAACAGCTTTAAAATGGCAGATTCAGTGGACAGAAATTAGGCCAACACATCAAATATACATTGTTTATTGTTGATGCCTGAGGCCACAAAATTATTTGGAGTCTTTGGCTTTCTGTGTGTACAAGATGACGGCAGAAGCCAGACAATGGACTGATGTTTGTTCTTTCAAACCCAGCCACCAGATGAGTGGGGTTGTTGTTTTAAAATATTTAGTGTTTCGTTGGAAGGCTGGCACCTCTCACATGCTCCTTGAAAGAGAAACAGCACCGCAAGGATCCGGCGCAAGTTCAAAATCCTCATTTGGCCCTCAATTATCCCTCCCTCCCACACAGACAGAGCTGTATTTGCAACTTATTAGTTTGGGGCCTACTTTTTTCTATTGTGGTTTTGGTTTAGTTTATGGCACTATATATTTTTGGCATTTGTTCTCCGATTTTAAAGAGATTTTCATGCTGATGGGAGGACACAGAGACAAAAAGCTCTAACAGAGCAAGGCACAGAAAGGTAGGGTGTGCTGACCGCATCAGCGGCAGTAGCCTTTGGATCAGGATCATGGCAAACGTGTTTTCCCTACACAGCCTTGCCAAAGCACGGTAGGCCTGCTATATACGGACAATTATTTGTAAGGACTTCTGCTTGTGTTTTCCCAAAACAACTTGCCTTTTCAAGAAAGCAGAGGGGAATTGGCCAGGCCACTGGGAGATGCTCATTTTAATACCAAGTCCTGTGTCAGCATTCTGAGAGTCAGTATTCAAAACAAGTCCAAGAGAAAGAGTGATCTCGCCTATGGTCAGCCTTGCTTGGTGGCTCTCTCCCTCTCTGTAGTCAACAGGGAGAGATCACCAGAGGGCAAATGTGTTCAGTTAGGAAAGGGAGTGGGATGAATTCTTCTTCCATTGATTTGTATCCAAAGTTCCTCTCAACCATTAGCAAGATTTGATCACTTAAGTCCTTCCAGCGATCTTGAAATACTTCTCTTTAATTTACGGCTTTATTTGGGTAATTTTCTGAGTGTTTCAAGGGAGAGCTAAGGAGGTTTTGCTCAAATTTGTACAAAAAGAAAGAGAAACTGGGGTTCCTGTAAGCTCTTGTGCTTTTTATTTTGCCCTCCATGGCTGCAGATGTAAAGCATGGGCAGATATCTCAAAGCTGAACACCTTCAGGTCCCATGGGACCAAAATGGATGCAATTTTAACCACGACTGAAGAAGAAACGACAGGTCTTCAACACTAGAAATGGGAAGGGCATACTTCCATGCAGGACTCCCAGCCTGCTCAGGAGGCCAGGAGCAGCTTCTCCACTCACTGACCCATAGTGTGGTCAGGATTTGCCCTATGAAGGCCTATCATAAATGAGATTCGTCATTTACTGCCTATAGCAGCTTTGCATGGAGCCTGCCTCTTTTGGATCCCTGGCAACTTCTTCTGCAGTGTTTGTGTCAAAACACAAACCTCTTCGTGATGAAAAAGGTGGACACGCATCCTGCACATGAAAGCAATCAACAGAAACCTTTTTTCCTGAAAGAGCAAGGGAGAGCCAGGCAGCACTGTGCACCCTTTGTTTATGTTCTGAAAGGAGCCAAATTCAATGGAAAAATAAAATACATATCCCAAAGGCTTCCCGACTCTCTTTTCATTCAATGTTACTGTACTGGAAAATTCTTTTATATAGCAATATTTTACTATCTTTTGACAAAATTCTAGCTTTATTGTGATCGATTGCTGGGGTTTTATTGCACTACTGTATGTTTGGTAACTCAATCTGTAGTTAAGGCTGCTGGTATGTGTTTGAACAATATAGGTTTAGAAATGGACTACTTGCCTGGTGCAGCTTGAGGCTTTTTCTGTCTTTGCGTGCAATCATCTACTAATAGACACAGTTTCACAGTACTGTGTATTTGGCTGTTATCACCACGTCCTCTGTTTCCTGTCAGTTGAATCATAGATTTTTCCCACTGGTTTTCTTGTTTTGAAGACCTATGCTTTAAAAAAAAAAAAAAAAAGGCAACTAAATGTGATCCAGACCAACGCAAGTTTGCCAATTTTGCTGAAGCTGCTGATTCAACAAGGTCTTTCAGCATTTGTAAACTTAGGGGCATGACTGATGGGGCTATTTTTGAAACAGTACCACTAGTCATATGTTTAAAGTTACACTTGTGTTTAAGTACTTTGTGGAATCAAACCTTAATGCTGAGGGCTAAGCCGAGATGACTCATTTAAGGGAAAAAATCATATATGCGAAAAAATATTCCCACTTCCTGATAAGTCATTGAATAGCTGTTTTTATTAAAATTCCAAAGACGAAATTTTCTTAGTTGACTATACAATTGTAAGTCAGGAAGCACAAACCTCAGTAATATCATTAATATGTGATTTAAGAGGATTCAATCCCATAAGCAGCAATAAAAGCCAGTCAACGTAAATAAGAGACACTCTGTCAGCTTCTGAAGGAAAAGCTCTCTAATGCAAAACGTAGCTAATCAATGTATTTAGCTAACTTCAAGTGGAGAAACAATTCTGAAAATATAGGTCCATGGGTTTAAGTAATGCAGAAGACCAAGCGAAAGCACTGGTGCCAGGTACTTTGCCCCTAAGTCCATAAATTCTTTGAGCATAATGCAGTCTTGGGTGTTAAGTGTTAAACATCCTGAAACCTTCATCAGCTGTTTGTCCATGGGCAGGCAAATTTTCCAGATGGTCTTTGGATGATCAATTATGTTGCTCCTAATTGCAAGTTCCTCCTCTATGTGTCTCCTTCCCTGCTGCTTCAATGTGAAGAAAGGTAAAGTCTTTAACTGTTAAGCAGCTGGCAAAACTTCCATCAACAAGACTTAGCACTGCATTTGCAAATGTTTACAAAATCGGTGAGCCTCAAGTGGGCATTTTACTTTTAGTATTTGGTTTTCTACAGAAAATATCTCAGAAACAGAAACTGGTAGTGCATTCTCACTTCTTTCTGAGTCCATGTTTTTTTCATGAATACCATTTAGAACAGGTAGGTCTTCCAAACATTGTACCTGCAGGAACAAAAAGTGCAGCTTTAAAACAGCAAAAACAACAACAGCAACAACAACAACAGTAACAGCAAAACAACCAAAACAAAAAAAAAAACCAAAATCAACCCAAAAAAGTTCCATGTTGTTCCATGTTTAAGTAATACTGTCCTCCTCTGCCAAGTAAATGAGAGTCTCAAATGGCTTCAGTTTGTGTCTATTTTTCATGAATCTCTGTAAAAAAAATGTACAGAAATGCATTCATGGATATAGAGGGATTTTGCATTCATTTATCCATTTTTTATGGCAGCAGAATGATAAGATTTTGTTTTATTTTTGTCATCATGAGTTATCTACTTTTTTTACCTTTTAAAGTCATGCTTCAGAAGATTTGCTTATAAATGAAAGAATGAGGTCTTTAGGATATTTGAACCTTTGAATGACTTCTTGTTGACTTATTTTACTGTTCAATCCAATAGAAACAAGAACAGGCCTCAGAGGAATCTTCCCCTGGATAAGTACCACTACATTTGATTTTCCCAGTCTCTTAAAACGTGCCGTGTTCTTGTGCTTATACAGACAGTTTTGGGATATCACATGCATCGTTTATGGCAACTTCTGTGTAGACTCTCCTGAGTACACAGACCCTTGTTAAAATACTAAGCAAGTGGTCTTATTATTAAATAAGTTAAAACATTAAGACCAATGGCTTTATTTGGATCTTTTTAAGTGAACTAAATGACATTTGGTGCTAATCTCAGATATCCCATGTTGGTTTTGTTCTTTGACAAAGTCTGCTGCAACTTAGTCAAAGTTGTAAGTACTGACTGTGACATTTGCTGTCTCAATTGTGACATTGTATACACCGCCATTTTTCAAATGCTGAAGTAAGGATATTTCATAGTAGTCTCTGTTGACACAGAAGAATGTTCTGTACAGGAAATCAGTGAGTGATCTCTCACTGACTTCAACACAAATAAAATTAGATTCAGCATTCTGCACTTCAGAAGGTAGTTATAGATAAAAAACAAGTTATTAAGAGTCTGTCATTTGAACTAAGTGGAGCCTCTGAATCTTTTGGGAAACATCCCTCTTTAGCTATCATTAGTTAATTATCTTTACAGATTTCCTACCGGTTTATCTTCCCCATTTAACTCCTTGGTCTTTTGATAACTGGCTAATAGCTGATATTACAAGCTTTCAAATCGATTGAGATTTTGGTTTTATTTTGCAAGTGATGTATTGTTTTTGTGGTTTAACTGTGCTACAGAGTTTGCTTAAAACAGGAGGTGGCAATTATTGCCTCAGTCTTCTTAGTAGCTTCAGCAGTGACTCAGAAGATCTTTTTTAGGAGGTTTATATAAATGACAGTGTCTCTAACCAGACAGTTCTTGTGCAGTCCTGACACATTCAGCTTATCCAGAAATCTGCAAAAGGATTGATCTGTTTTTATTTGCCAAAATATCTGGCTATTTAGACACTTGTGGGAAGGAAAAAGAATGAACTTGAGGTAGCAAAAGTTCCAGAGAGTCAATCAGGGCAAGCAATATATATTCCATCTGTACTCTGCTTTGAGGAGCTGGATGAACTTATTTTAGTTTTTTAAATATTTTCTCCGTACATGTTAACAACCCTTTAAACTTGACTTATTCCTTTTCCTTCAATATGACTCACAATTCCTGAAGCACTTTGCTTTTGAAACCTGTAGCTTGGAAAGCTTTTATAACAGCGTAACAGCTCCTGACTTTTGTGGGCTGGCGTTATGTTTATGACTCAGAGCTATGTGCCAGTGGTGTGTGTACCTGGGCTGGTACAGACAATAGCCTAAGGTTAACCTATGCCTCAAGAAGCTTGTCTTCTAACCAGACCAAGATAACCACCAAACTTGTGGTGGAGAAATCACGTTTTCCTGGGGGTGGAGGTGTCCAAAGAAGGCGGGATTGTTTAGTTTTAGTTAGCAGTACCCTGGAGCTGGTACTGGCCTTGCAACTATCCTGTGTTTCAGAGGAGGAACTGAAGGCTCGAGGAGGTGGCACTGGCTCTGGGAGGGGATTCCGGGGACAGCGTGATAGAGGAATAGAGAAACTCTTGGCGAAGGAGCTGGCAGGCCCAACACAACAAAGAGGAGAGAAGCAAAGAGTGTAAATAAAACCACAGGTACTACAGGGGAAAGTTGTAAAAAATAACAGGGTACCCGGGCAGTTAGCCTGCAATGCCTACTTTTTGGCAGCTTCAACTTCTATGTCTCCCAGTAGCCACCCTTTATCCCCCAGACCTCAAGGAATGAGAGAATGTAAAAATTAGTCCCCAGAAGGCCCCCACCCATGTATATAAGGAGTCAACAAGATAGCCGTTTGGATTACATCCCATATTTCTGGAAATGTGTGGAAAAAATCATTCTACAGAGAAAGAAAGGAAAGGAATCAAAAGAAGAATTTGCTTTTTGATAAAGCATAAAATACAAATTAGATATTTGTTATGATCTTTGGCCATTTGTCTAAATTCAGTTCTTTCTCAAAGGTCATTTTGTCATACTGGGCTCAGCAATCCTGCGAAATGGAATTAACTCTGTCATTTGATGTAAGACAGAATGTGGTCCAAATTTAAATAGAAAGATAATGGCTTTTATCCATTTTTTTTCTCCCAAAATGCTTCAGCATTGTTGTCATAGATCAAAAACTGTGCCACCAAATAAATACATGGAATTCCTCATGCTAGTGGGAACCGAGCAGCCAAATCCTAATGCATCAAGCTGAGATGGACATCTGTATCACATGTATATTAGCAGAGGAGAAAGAAGACTCATGTATATCACAATATCACAAGTATTTTAGCAGAGAAGAAAGAGGACTGTTGTTCATCTGTTTTATCATGACATTACAAACATGAGGAGCATCTATGAACCCAATCATTTTAGCAACTTAATTTTTGTTACCAAAAGATATTTAAATGACAATAATGGAAGTCTGGTTTCAGAAGGAGAGTAAAAAATAAAATGTTGACCTTATCAGGAAAAGCTGAGCTGAAGGAATATTTTCCTTTTACTGAATTACGTCATGATACCATATTTTGATTTGTCCTTGCATAAACTTTAACCCGAGGAATTCAAGGAAGTTCACAAATAACTGAGTCTCAGACAGTAGAGCAAGTGATAAACACTGACTGATTTGCACCGTCATTCAAAAATCAATAGCAGAATAAGGCACAGACTTCACATCTTCTAGCTTCAGCAACAGCCACGCTGCCAATGCAGTAGCACAGTTGATATCATGCCTGGCTTAAGCATACAGGTTCATTTTAAGCATCTGAGCACCACTCAGGTGCTCGAAACAGAGAACATACCTAAGCACATTTCTGAATTGGGATCTAAATTTGTTTGGCAGGAAACCTGATGAAGCTTGCACCACATCTGACTTCTGCACCCATCCAGTCGGCAAATAAAAAAGCTTCAGGCTCCGGCTTGCCTCATCCAAACACAGCCATCACTGCAAGAGACCAAAGGAGAGACATCATATTTATTTCATGAGAGCAGGCACCACCCGCTGATGAATATAGGTAAGATGGTTTAAATTAAGACATTGAATTGCATCTCAGCCCAACTGAAGCCTTATTTATTTATGTGCGCAGAAGCAGCCCAGGCACAAGCACTCAGGCTGCACGGCAACTCAGCAGCAGAGAAGATAAGTTCCAGCAGAAAGGTCCAGTGGACAGCTGGAGGGAACATGGGGAGGAAACAGATTGATTCTGTGCAAGGCATCTCTCAGACCCTCAAGTGAAGACAGGAAACCTGGAAACTAGTGGTAGTCTCAGTCCCAGTAGTGCCCAGCACAAGGTGCTCTATAGGTTTCATACAATTAAAAAATCAATAAAAGATGGAATAAATAGTGTTCTAGATTTCTAGTATCCTATACAACTGTCTTGTTTTAAACTTCTGTCTAAACCTTCTACTTTTGTTCTGTTTTTATTAAAAAAAAATGTTTCAACAGTGGCGTATGCAATGCAGTTATTAAAATCAAAGAGACTACTTGGCAGTGGGAGCTGTGAAGATCAGTTTCTTATGTCTCTGCATGATGCGTGATTTATTTCCTTCTGTAACAAAGTGCGGTGTTTGATCAGAGCGTTTCCAAATTGCCATCATCTGTCTCCCACGTGGCATTTTCTAGTGGCTGGTCTTACAGTTGAGCTCATTTATAGAAACTGCCCTCAACAGGGGCACAAATTTTCCTCTACTGCACCAAATAACCTCAATGAGGCTTTACACCTTGGCGAGAAGCTTATGACATAAAGTTGAATTTTCAAAAGTTCTTAGTTGTCTTGGTCTATATTTTATTTCCAAACATCTGTCAAAAATCCGTTTGGGGTTTTTTTAAGCAACATCTGGAGCAAATTCAAGCAACTGTCTGCTGCTATGACCTTACAACACTGCACTATAATACAAAAAAAACACACTTTAAAAAAAATTTCTCTGTGTTCTGTTAAGCGCTGCCTATTTACAAGAACAAGCTAATTCTGTGAAGACAAAGCAGGGGTTTGCATGTCATAGAAGACTTACTATAAAACCTATTTGGTTACATGGATCAGTTTTCACCCTTTTACATCAACAAATAATTGAAAAATATCATCAGCCAATTTGTCCCAGATTTGTAAGCCCTAGGGAACTAGATTTCAAGGGGGAAAAAAAAAGATATAATGAAAGTAAGTAACATTACAGAGTACACTGAGCTAGGTCTGTTTCCACTCTGCTTCCAGATCTGCAAGTTGAATAAAAAGTAAAGGGATCCTTTATTTAATAATTAGTGAAACCCTAATTAATTTCAGAAGCCTAGGGAGGGGAATAAACTAAAATCCTAGCTACGGATGAATTTACGTGGACATTTTCTCTAAGGTTATTAACAAACAGGATTAAGCATCACAAGAGAAGATTCATTTGTGTGATGGAGGCAGAAGGCACAGGAAAGCTTCCAAGGACTCAAGGAAGTACTTTCTCATACCTGCAATCATCTTAGCTATGGTAATGCTATTGCTACTGCTCCTGTACCAACAGTGTTGGCAATACACTCCATTATGCCTTGAAAAGGTAGTTGTTATGTTTACCTGGAAAAGACCCATGTGCACCATATTCCAACAAATTCGGAACGTACCCCAACGTGCTGTATGAAGCATCAAGGCACAGGAACAAGGTAGACGCGTCCATCTTTGAACTAACCTGAAGACAGCAATAACTAAATATGTACTGACCTACCCTGGGGTCTGCTGTGTCCATATGAAGGGTACATCGACCAGGCTGGCAGGAGGAATTAGAAGAATAGTTTCCTCTTCACAACAGCTGGAAAGGGAAAGCCAAGCTGACGTGGTAGCTTAGTGAATGAAAGCCATAGCCCGTTAGACCCTGGTAGTACAGCCAGGTCAGCGCTGTTTTTACTGTCAAGTCAAATCATCCCACATAACTTCTGTTTCTGAGAAGGAAGAAATATTGGCATTTATTTGTCTTTGCGCTAAGAGGCAAAAATTCCCGTGAAAGCCATGAATGACTTGCTGGCTGAGTTCAGCAGCGAGAACACCTAACCGTGAGGCCAAATGTGTTGCACAAATAAGTTTATTCCTCCAGGTCCATCCTGATTCCACTTTGCATTATTCCCTGAGGTGGACAAAACTAAAGCTTCAAAGTTAAATTAGGGTCAGAGTAGTACACAGTCGTTCCCACATGGATCCAAGTTTCACAGCATGGAAATCCCAGCTGGTTTGAAAGGAGGCTGGAAATATTATGAGAGCAGATTATTTTCTGACTGTTGGGCGTGTTTGTTTTACCTCTCTGGGGAGAATGTGGGTTCCCTAAGCCACACTCTGCATTTAGACTCTCTACCAGGAAACCCTAGAGAGGAAATTCTAAATCATAGCTTTCTGCACACTGTATTTGACAGCTGGGTCTTGGAAACTCGCAGCGTCTCTACTGCTCTCCCGCCTGAAGCCAGCAGGATTTCTACAAAGGATTCAATGAATTTCCTACCGGGGGACAACAAAGATGTTACTATTATCAGTTATGATGGAGAATTCTTATCCCAAGCATTCTCCTTTGTTTCTCCTTTACAAACAGAAAAAACCCCACCCAGCTCATTTCCAGAAGAAAGAGCACAATGGCACTGATACAGGTTCATTAATACATGACCAGACCAGGTGTAGAGATGAAAGGCTTTAGATAGATGCTATTATTTCCCTCAGTGAATTTGCATCCTTTCTTTATGTTCGTCACTAAATACAATAAAACTTGGCAATATTTCAGCTTGACACCTTCCCTTCAGCAGATTTAAAGAAACAAAGAGGGTTTTTTCTGCTTTTAAAGGGACTTTATGGAAATCAAACACAAAGTCACAATTAATTTAGAAGTGGTTTGACATGTCATGTCAGCTTTCAGCATGTTGAGAGAGAAGACTTGATGTTCATGAGCCACCTCAACAAACTACTGCCCCGAAGTCTATTTCGTCATGTGATTTGATCTGGGAAAACTCACATTTTTAGAGAGCATATTTACCTGCTCTTCTTCATAAGATGTGTGCACCAAGAGGCCCTGCCTTTCTTCCGGGATTGTGTAATGTTTTGAACTACTTACGAGAAAACAGGAGCATGACCTACTGCATCAGCTGGAGAATACTGAACGATAGCTACATGTATCGGTATAATCATCAAGCAACATCATCTATTTTAGTCACAGCTGGAGATGAGAAATGGGAAAGGTAGAAGCTGGAGGTAAGAAAGAAGATTTCAGGTCATAAATTTGCTTCACCTGAGCTCATTTCTACCCCTTGTACAAACTGAAGGTTGGCATTTGAAATGGGGCTGTCGCTCTGGTCAACTTAGGTGTTCTTCTGAAACACCTGGACCTCCACAGCATGACCTGCCACAGCTGAGCATCCTGCTGAGCCACAGGGGCTCTCCCATGGATCGCCACGCACCCTACACATCCCCGGAGAGATGTAGGATGGGGTTGTACCTGACAGCTCTTGCTGTGTGATGATCTGTATTTCTTCTTGTGAGAAAGAAAGGTCTGCGGGTCCTGTTTGTGGCAGAAATCTGATTTATTTGAGCACAGATGAAAAGCTGAATGAAGCTAAGCTGTGTTTAGGAACATTAATATAACCTGAAAATCAATCAATGAAAACATACAGGAGTCAACTTTTTCTTAGGCTAGTTTGAAGTTAGTGAATAGATCAAAGCAGTTAAAACAAAAATAATGACTTACAAAGACTAATGATAGAGAATAAGAACCTGTAGAAAAACAAACAGAACACCTGCCTGAACTTGAGGGTGGCAAGGGAATTATCCCCAATGAAACATATTTCCTGAAACATGTTTACATGAAAATTGCTTGGGGGTTGGGAGCACAAAGTAATTAGTTGAAAAATGACTAGATGGGTGAGGTCAGATGATCTGTTTGTCTAGTCAGCATTTTAGGGCCAATGCAATGGAAGCAGAGAAAGGGATAGGAGGGCACTGGAGGTTGGAAAAAAAAGAGCAAAGGACACATTGGTTTATTTGCCAGAGTCAATAATAATACTCCATAAAGCTACAGTGCTTACATTATTAGAGCTGATCAAGATCTCTTACTATAATGCCTTTCCAAGGGAGAATGCACTTCCCACAAAGTTGTTGCTTTCCAGAGGAAAATTATATTTAAATAACATTTTCTGGGAAACACTATTTTGAGTTGCTGAATTGACATGTTTCATTTAGGTCAGTTAGCTAAACTGTTTCTCCTTCCTACGGCCAATTGCTTCCCATGAGCTCTAGACCAAGCACCTTGCTGTCTTAGGGCTGGGCTGGGCATTGTGGTTTTAAAACAACCCCAGCGATGCAAAACAGCCATCACCTGACTGTACGACCCAGTGCATCATAGGATCCACTTGAGCAGAGTTTGTAATGAGAGGTATAACTTAACCACAAAGCTTGGCCCTTAAAATAGAATGAATATTGATCACCATGAGGCAAACACAAGGTTTAGCTGCACCAAACAGTGTTGGTTATGTACTGTACTGGGTGTTTACAGGCTGGAGTATTACAGGAATTATGCTCAAAGCACCTGCAACACTCAGAAAAGCCACATAAAGTTTCTGAGGTTCAAACACAGGCTGTCCCATATGACAGTGATGCTCATATAACAGTCTGCCCTTTCAAGCCTGGGTCGAAGCTTATCCCTTGCTAGTTTTTCTAGTAATCAACTTTACATGAGAAAGTGTTATCCTACAAAGGTACACAGAAGTGGCTGAGTACTTATTTGTGGCCCTGATAAAAGCATTGATGGCATTTTAATGAAGACTCCAGGTGACCCCACCTGCAGTACTGTGTTCAGCTTTGGAGTCCTCAACACAGGAAGGACATGGATCTGTTGGAATGGGTCCAGTGAAGGGCCACGAAGCTGATCAGAGGGATGGAGCACCTCTCCTATAAGGACACGCTGATNTGGGAAGTGTCCCTGCCCATGGCAGGGGGGTTGGAACTGGATGATCTTTGAGGTCCCTTCCAACTCTAACCATTCTATGATTCTAAGATCCATTGCAGCCCTTTGCATCCCAGGCAACTGTCACACCATGTTCTGGGCAACGCTGGATCCCAGAAGCGCTGCTGTAGGCCCCCTGGTCTCCTGGAGTGTCAGAAGCTTGCAAGGGCTGGCGCAATCTCAGGCAATGTCACAAGAGGATCACTAACACACACAGAGTGTGTGATACAGATGGTATTTCCTGCATTCCAGATACTGCTTTCAAGGTCCAACTGCATGATCCTTACTGCTCCTGAATGATACTTTCTTTTGCATATCGTGCCCTGCCTACAACTAGTCTAGGCTTTATTACAAAAGCATATTCATTATTCTTATACTCTTTACTATACAATACCTCTGCTCTTACATTGAAGTATGTGTTTGGCAAAACATCACGAGATGACAGCAAGTCGTCTTCATCCACTGGTGGCCACACTGTCAGCAGTTATTCCAGCATCCAGCCTAGAAACAGGACCCTTTCCCCCCCTATTCTTGGCCATTTCCACATGCAATCGCAGTCTGCTTGGAAACCCGGTGATCGGAAACTCCGGGTGCAAGAGCTAATCCCAGTGAAAACGCATTTTGTGGCTGCGTTTTCTTTCTGAAGTAGAAGAGGAGACAGCAATGCTGTGGCTTAGCTAGAAAGAATGAAACTTAGCAAAGTCCTACTTCAAGAAAAAAGGATGTGCTTAAATTCCAGTGGCCTAAACTTCAAGCCTTCGTACTTCCTTTGAAGGGAGACTTTTTCCTTAATCTGGGTTTGATATTTTAACCAACTTACATTCTTGATCTGGGTTAATAGGCTGCACGGAGTCCATGCAGATGACTGTAGGCTGTGAGTTTAACACCCTTTCACCATAATGAAGATCTTCTTAGAAGCTGTTCTCCTTCATCACTATTCATGGATATTTGTCCCCGTTACCATAACGCCATGTGTAGGCAGAGTGCACAGTTAAAGAAAAATAAACAAATGAAACTGCCAATCGCTGGCAAATGCCCAAAGCTGTGCCACCATCTGCCCACCCCACCCACCGATAAAATAAATTCCTGGCATTTTGCCTGGACTCTGGAATGCTAAATCAAATAAGTTTTCCTGGTTGTGCATGCTGAAAGTCAGAAAGTCTGGACCCTAATGGAAAAAAGAGGAACTGAGTCAACATCCCAGGGACTTTCCACTAAGAACCTTCTGTTGCCAGCACCTGGAAATTCAAATCTGGGGAGTAAACCCAAAATCATCCTGGGAAATATTACCAGCTAGCCTGGGTCATATGAAGAGAGGAGAGCCCCGAGTCCCTGAGACTGACCCTGAAAAAGGCTGGAACACCTTCCCTGAGCTCCTGGAGGAAAGCACTGAGTCACATCAGTAAGAGCACCTGGGGATTAAGGCAGATTAGAGGCCCGCTGTAGGAATTTGTGATGGACAAGGTCATCCACTTCTCCTTTCACCGTTGGGATAGACTCTGTCCACAGACAGAGCACAGATACAAAGTACATCTCAACCCACAAGGGCGACAGCCGTGTCGAAGGGGAGACACAACCTGTTAACTCCAGTGTGACACTCCGCAGGGACAATGGTGGCAGCCCTTTTCAGCAAGTCTTACATCTCCACCAAGGTCAAGTCAAACCCCATTAGTGCAACATGCTGCGGTGTCAGCTCTGCTCCTTCAAAAGGGGAAAGCTGTGAATGAGCTCCTGCATTGCTTTTCCTTCCAAGCAGACCGTCCGCAGGCAGGGACAGGGACCATCCAGAGCCCACAAAGGCACAAGCAGCCCCTGTTTCTGCATCGCTCTCTTTGTTTGATAGCCAAGCACCAAATGCAAAGAGGTCACCAGAATCATTTTCCTGTCTATCTCTCACCCCACCTCTGCTGGTTTACACCACTGTGAGTAACAGGACAATCGGACCTCACATTTCTCTTCCATGTACGATAATAGTCATCTAACCAGAAAATGAATTTGATACATAAAGTGGTCAGCTATCAGCATTAATTTTGTACTAAGAAGAGCCGCTTTTAATTGTTAACAGGAATGTGTGTCAAAGGGGAAGGAACCAAAAATAGCCCTGGATGAAGAAAAAAAAAAAAAACCAACCAGAAAAAAAGAAAAAAGCAACACCATAGCTGCTGTTCTAACAGCACACGGCTGTCTGTTAACCTTAAGGATTTGCCAATAGTAGGGGTACATGTTTTAACTCGCTACAAAATGAATGTGCCTATGGGCCAGATTTGTATCTCAGTTATAACTATGTAAAGCAGAAATAAACTTCTTTGAAGTTGTTCGACTTATTTTGGATTTATAGTAGTCTGAGATCAAAATCGGAACTGCATTTTAAATTGAGATGAGCAGAACAATGAGAGGGGCAAAAGATTCAGAGGGCAATGAATACAACGAGATCGCTAATATAAAGCTCAATTTTTTTCTGTGCACGGTGTAATGAAGCAGGGGAACGTTGCTAGCTCGATGGTTCATATTACTATATAATGAAGTTAGTGTATAAATTATTGCATGCAGACACACACGCTCTCACACGCTATTTCTTTGGCTTGTATTTTCATGAGTTTCTTTGCCTTCTTTGTTCTGGGAAGCAAGTAATAAAACAAAATACAGAAGTGAATAAGATATATCCAAATACATACATATTAAATATGTTTGGAAGCATAATGATTATTTTTTTTTAAAAAAATAATGTTTTCCTTATTAGGTACTGCTTAGAATAAAGAAGTCAAAGAAATACATGTCTTTCACTTCTTCTGAAAATTAAAACGTATTTCCAAAGCCTCTCTGTTCTAGGCAGAACTCAAAGAAACATGTAAAGTTCTGGTATACATAAGGGAATGCCCTCAGCCAGCATTTTAGAACATCATAGTACCAACATGGTGTACGCCTTCTCCTCTTTCTTGTAAGAAAAAA
Organism: Arenaria interpres; assembly: GCA_013399435.1. Lineage (NCBI taxonomy): Eukaryota > Metazoa > Chordata > Aves > Charadriiformes > Scolopacidae > Arenaria > Arenaria interpres. The sequence goes on along the minus strand of VXAK01010682.1, from coordinate 79,455 downwards.
TAATCAATGACTAACAGAAAAGTATTGATGATCAGTGAAGCATCCCAGGTAATACACTGACTTCATTAAACTTCTGTGATAAATACAGAAGTTAAGACAAACACATAAACAAAGGCCCTAATTAATGATGGGTGAAATGGATTTTGAAGTTATTTTCTGTAATAATAATACATTTATGTACCTAAAAGCACCCAGACACAAATCGTTTGTTAACAAAATACACCTTTTAAACTGAAATTACCACTTACAGTTGTTTTGAGTTTTTAGAAAGAATTAGCTGAGATGCTGAATAAGAATACTTTTAGATAATTTAATGGCATCTGAATATATGCAGGACTCCAAAAGTCAGGCTTACTCTGCTAAGGAAGAGTATATATATTTATACTCCTGATAAATGTGCCTGACTCCTAGAAAAGTAACTCTTCACTCAGCTTCCCAAACAAGAAGCGTAGCATATGGAATTAATGACACCACAAATGCAGTGGTGTCCCATACCTGGTGCATATGAAGAATCCTTTTATGTATGTTACTTTGTGAATTCCCAATGCCAATTTTTGTGTTTGTTTTTTTTTTTTTTAATCTATTGACGACATACAAAACCACCTCAGCAACAGGGGTGGGGTGGTTTTTTTGCTCAAACAGCTGCTGTACCCTTATGTTCTGCCAGGAAACTGCTATTGGTAGGGACAGTCACTGGTTTGGAGAAACTCGACCACAAAATGTGTATTGTTTTGAAAGGTTCGTATTTCTGTTGTTCCCATGCAGCCAGCCATGGCACACACTGCCCATTAGGAAACATCTGTCCAGGGGTGTTCACAGTTGCAAGCATTTTAAAGCATAATAATGATTCTGAGAGCAGATAACTTTGAAACAGTTACACGCAGGCAGGTTTTAATAACTAAATAGAAGTCACACGGAAAAGTCATGTCACAGATGAGATGTCAACATGCTGATGCACAGGAAGACAGAGAGGAACATCCAGTCCAGTAATTGCTATGCAATATTTCCTTGTGTTTGAAGGCCAGAAAGGTGTTTCTGTGCAGCAAAGAGGTTCCACCTCTATTTTACAGAAAAGAAATAATAAATGATAAGGTCTTAGAAATGGCAAATAATTTGTAGCAAGATGTGTTTTCTAACATTGGCCTAGACTGTTTTGATCCAGAAAGCATATAGAAAGAACGGTAATTCTACAGTCCAATTCTTTTTGCATCAGTTATACAGCATTTACACAACCTGTGTGAATTTGAGTCAGTGAAATCTCACTTCTGGGTAACAGCGTTTTATTTGTACTAAACATCTGAATTTCCAAGACTGTATTTGAAGGGAGAACACTTATTCCAGATTCTGACACAAAGAAACTAGCTTTTGGGACAAATGTTTCCTGGGGTCTAGACACAGGGATGCTAAACCCAAACAAATTGAATGGAAAAGCAATTCTTCTGTTTCAGTGTGGCACACACAGCAGAGCAAAAACTCAGCTTCAGCTATCATCTGGTAGTCAGACATTGAAATTAGCCAACCAGTCAGCAGAGTCCCTAATTTTTAACTGCACACTGGGTGTGTGAGACTTGCAACACCATCACCTACTCCTCAACCCACAACCCCTTTAAGGGAAGCAGAGTTCAGTTCTAAAAAGTGGTAAACATTTCCTTTAGATGCTCAGATTGTCTCTGGAGTCAGTGCAGTCCAAGGCATACAACACTTCCAGGGCTGAGCCTTTAAATAAAAGCTTCCTCCAGCCTAACAAGTAGAATTTATGCATCCAATACTACTGTCATGAATGACACTTCCACCTGGAAGAAGTCATCATAGAAGAGTTGTGTAATATTTAATAGAAACAATATCTCTATTGTTATTTTATGTACCAAGGAAATCCAGCACAACCCATCTGTGTGACTTATGTTAGACATATACAGTAGACCTATGCGCTAATTAAATACGGCAAATGAAAAAAAATCAATTCTTCATCCTCAAAGTTTACATTTCTGTAGTATCTTCTATCACAGAATCAGACTGAGTTACAGCATCCTACTGTCTTCATCCCTATTATGTCTTTATATGTTTTTGGAGATTTTCAATAGTCTCCATAAGAAATACCAAATCATAGATCATTTAGCAAAGACAATCTGATGATGCAGTATTATTGCAGCAAGGAGGACCAGTAAGTCTGCTTACACTAGGAGTGATACAGCTGCACAGCAACAACTGCACAGGACAGGCACAAGCCCAGTCAGGGGAGATACTGTATCCTTCTTGAACCTCTGATACAGAGATGTCTGACTGTGTAGAGTGAAAATGTAGAATTTACTGCTATGGCCTATTTCACCATACTTCGAACTGAACTATGTCTGTAGTAATAATCACATTAATAATCGTACGAATGCCAAAAACAGAGTGATGAACAATTGGAGCAGTCAATAGAACAGGATGTTGGGGTGCTATGAATGGCTCTCCCTCATGGTCTAATCTTGATCATTTGGAAAAGCTTTGAATCTCAGAAGCAAATTGTCAAAGTGCAAGAATCTTGTCAAAGTACTTCAGCATTAACACTCAAAGGGAGAGAGCAACAATCCTTCAACACCCAAAACAACGACACTGGCAAATCAATCACTGCCAAGCTTTTACCTGGAAAATTAATCTTACCTGGAAGATTCCCAGCCATTTCATCTTCCTCAGAAATCTAAAAAGCAAATTCGACTGTACCAGAGGAAATACAGAGCAAATACATTATAGCCTAAAATTCAACCCACAAAAGTTTAGCTAGATTAAAAAATTGTTCATACTTCTAGGGAGCTTCATCAATGTACATCTCTGCTGTAGACGTATAGTAGCACATACTGGTGTTTGCCCTGTGCAGTTGACCTCCTTGTAAACCCTGGAAAACTTTGACACCTGTTTGGCCCTGAGTGAATTCAGTTCAATGAGGACAATACAATATCCTGCCCCCTTCAAATGCACACATCTTATATCCCTGGTATTTGTTAAGAGTTCATGGGAAAAGAAGACTCTGGGGTATACAATGAATAATAATACACAATGAATAATAATATACAATGAATAAGACAAGATCATAAAGGAAACCTTATACTATGGTTATTTTAAAGATAATCCACCATCTGGTTTTAAATTTACAGCACTGCAACTAAAGGAAAATGCATGTTCATTGTTTCTACATGGAATAGCTCAAACTGGTAAGCATCCAAAATTCAGGAGGAACTTACTTGTTGTAGGTAGAATGCATAGCCAATGAGGAAGGTTAATTATTTCCACTTATAATATACTTCTCATTCGTTAACTCAAAAGAGAATATAAACCATTTTTGAAACAGAAGTCAAAGCGGAAGCTTAGTTTGCACTCTTTACTATAAGCATATGGCAATGCAATAACCTGTTGAACAAATGAAAGTAAAAACAATGACATTAATTTTGTTTTTATACATTTTCCCAACCTTGCTGACTATATTGTTCTTCAGTGTCTTTGCTGTCAGCTGGGATATTGCTCCAAGTCAAAAACAAACTCCTCCTGTCCCTTTGCTGGGATTTAATGTTTAGAAATAAATGTTCTTAATCCTTAAGGATTTGTAGAACAAGCTGTCATTTAATCCACTGTGATGCAACTTGCCCAGTATCTGAAGAAACTTCACCCATTTCTTTCTAGGTGAAACCAAAATGTGGTGACTGTCACACGGGAATGGAATCACTGCTTATTTCTGCTACAAGAGAATTCAGGCAGGTGGATGAACCCACCGTCTCTTGCTATTTTCTCCTATATACAACAAAAAAGACAGTGCCAGCCCAAGCAGGTTTGTCAGCAGCCAAACCCTGAACACAGACTTCTTTTTAAGACTTATCCAGCAATTGTAAGGATCAAGCAATAGTTAGAATTGTGTATCCTTGCACAGATAAGCACCGGCTTTCACCAGAAGATCAACAGAGGACGCAGAAACAGAAGCCCAGTGTCTCAACACCCCAGCTCCCACAGTGACACTGCACTGACACATCACCCATTGTATCTGCTGTGACTTCTCTGAAGCATGCTCATACAATTTCTACTGAAAAAAAATGTTATCTGTCACCACACAGGTTAAATTGATTTTTGTATACCTCCTTATTACACTAATCTGTTTTGTTGGTGAAATTAAATGGATTGAGAAGCTGCCACATTTTATATACTGGTGGTACAGGGAGCTGGATGCTGTTCTCAGCTCTGTCACTTGACTTTGAGCGACTCATGTAGTCTCTGTCCCAGTTCTTGCAGCCATTAAATGATGACAATAACAATTACCTGTCTGACAAGAAGGTTGTGAAATGCTTTTCGTTAATGTTTGTAAGGAGGTTTTAGAATTTCATACAGAAGCTCTACAGACCAATTTTCCAGGTCAATATTATTACAGCATCAGAGTCGTTCTCCTTTGCAGAACCTGTCAAATTAGCTGACAGGCAAAAAAACAACATCCAGTTCTTTACAGTCACATTGGAGGGGTAAAAGAGAATGATACAAACAACGAGATTTTTGCCCTTGCCCTTTCAAATTATGATGCTACAACGTTGCTTCCTGGCTCATTCACTGAGGGGGGAGCAAATGAAGCAATAAGAAACAGTAAATTCCTCCCTTGGCTCTATGTGTGAGAACAATTGAGTGTCCTCTTGTTATTCTGTAATAGCTGCTCACACCAAGAACTCAGGAAGAGTCCTGGGAAATTCAGATTTAAAAAGTAAAAATTTTCTGTGATATGCTCTTATTTTCCCACATTCAGACACTGGCTGAACTATATGTCCCTTCATGGGAGGAGCAGAGAGGTCCTAGTTATTCCCGGTACAAGTTTCCTGTGTTACCACTTGAGTTTGCTGCACAACAAATGTTTTCCGTGTTGAGAAGGTCACAGGTTCTTCACGTGCTTCATCCACGGGCCAAGCCGAGTCTTTGGGTTCAGTGACCACAGAGGCTGATAACCCTTTCGAAGCAATGAGACACTTCCAGATAAAAAAAGGGAGCAGCTTAACTTGGGGGTGTTGTGCTTGAGCCCCAGGTCTCTGCGCACCCCACACAGTTTCCTGTCCCACTCCCCATGTTCTGCTGCAGGGAACAGGCAGGAAAAAATGGGGTCATTCACAGCCTGACAGTCCAGGCCTATTTCCTCAGCCTACCCAACATCCTTAGCCGAATGCAATTATTAGGATTTGTCTCTTTCTATATTAATTATTTTTTCTTGTCTTTTAACCCTGCAAGCATCACAGGACAATTAGAAGGATGAGCTGGGAAAATGCTATTAGAGACTTTTTCTTAAGTGCAGTTTCCATCTGTCTCTCTCTTTTTTTTTTTAAAAGGATTTATAAACCATGTCATCTGTCAATGATAATGAGGCAGTGGAAAAAGCCAGGAACTGAGATTTGGATGATCATGTTTTTTCTTATCAGGACGGCCAACCATGGGGTGTGTTGATGCAGCAGTGCCCTTCAGCTCCCCATGTTTCTGTTTGATTTGGCTGTTCACGTGGCGAGTTTGTTGGAGATACTGTAAGCATGAACACCATTTAACACAATAGGGTCTTCACTAGCATCTTCAGGAAATACTGTATACAGTAATACATAGTATTCTTTTGATAGCGATTCCCAAATCACACCTAAAGAAACAGATGACCCTCTATTGGATATGAGGGTATATCACTTCAATTAGGATAATCTGAATGCTTTTTGTTTTCCTTCTCCAGGGATCCAGTAAGGAAAAAAAAAGAGAGTTATTAGATAGCTGGGGATGTAGGAATAAAAGAAAATCCTTTCCTTCCATACAGGAATATAATATCAAGAATAGCACCCTTGAATCCTGTCTTCCATCCTCTGTCACCGAAAGAGGTGTCACACAGGCCACTGCTGCCAGATGGGAAGTAAATTGGAGCCTCCCACAACTGACCCAATATCATGAAAATATGAAGAGACTGCCTCAGCTTGTTCATGTTCTGGCCCCCTAAGCTGCGTTAATTAAGAAAATCAGAGTCAATAAAATTGACTAGATTCTCAAAGGTGAAAAAACAATAAATTGGCAATTTCACTGCACTCAATTCCCTTCTCATCTGTCAGTGAAATGACAGGACGTTGCTAGTGCCTATAACCAACACAACTACTTGTGCAAGTGCAGGCTTTATGGACTGTGCAAATAGAAACAAAGAAGCTGCAATAGCCAAGATGAAGACGAATCATGGGATGAATCAGATCGGTGGCTGTGGGAATGGATTTCAGGGCTTTTATGAAGCTATGTGACCTGGCAGGAGCCCAGGTTGGGTGAGGGAGGAACTGAGATAGAGAAGATTTGATTGAGGAAGACACTAATGACACTTCCAGTATTATATATGAAAGCGGGAGAGGTTGGAAATATATTTTTAGAGTCATCGTCACAAAGGTGGCAGCTAAATCTATGGGAATAACTAAAGTAATCTCACTTATTCATTTATCTACCCACACACGTACACACCCTTGCTGACTTCCTAATTGACATTGTGGCCAGAGAAGAAACACTGAATTCAAAAAGAGGCTATTTGTATTTTATTTCTGACCCAGCTGGACCCAAGAGGTGCCAGGAATCTTGCAAGAAAGGCTCCTTTCAAAGAGAAATTGAGCTGTATTTCTGGCAGTGTGAATTAGGGTTCCCTGAAACCTCCAGTCATTCAAAAAATACTTTTTTGCTCGCTAAGGCAGCACAGTAACTTAGCATGATAATGTTCCAGACTACACTATCCTGTACTGTGAAGTTTTAAAATAAATTAAGAAAAAAAAAAGCAAGTTATTCCATGATGTCCTGCCGAATCATTTTTTTTTCCTTTTGAATTTGCATTTTTCTCCGGGCATCTTTTTATAGTTAACCTTTTACATCAACACTTAACTTCCCCTCACCTCAGAAAGCCCCCTGGCTCCACACTGTCCTCTCTCACTAATAACCGTGGAGGGGCAGGAGGTGCCGTGGCTGGCTCTGGGCTGGCTCTGTGCTGGCCGGCCAGCCCCTGCCCACGTCACCATTAGTCAATGGACACCTTTATGCTGCAGCCTTTTCCTCAGTGGGGATACCCTTCTGGGTCTCATTCCACTCTCCAGGCACTGATTTTCCTTAAATGTGCAGGAGCTTCATATCCCTAAGCTCTTTATGCCCTTTGCCAAAGTAGCTGAGATGGTTCAAAAGTTTTAGAAGGCCATTGGCAAATACAGCAATAAAAGAAAAAAGGTAATATTTGTATTGAATTTGGAAGCCTTCAGTTTAAATTTCCCACCTGGTTCATGTCCTTAGCTTTAAAAAAATACATTAACATGTAGTTCTTAAGAAAAACAAAATTCAGTTGCATCATGTTTTTACTGAAATGCAGTTCATGCTCTTCAGGTGTCCCAGGCAGCTCCACCATAACACAGAGCCTATGCCATGCCTTCGGGACACAGAGCCAAGCAAAGTTCTGCTGTTTGATTTCAGTTTTTCAGTTTTTCAGTTTAACTGATATAGTCTATTTTTTTTCTGTGAGGTAGGTATGCACATAAAATAAAACAAACGGGCCATGCTGTAGTGGGTGCAGTCACTGGTCCTTCTTGCCTAAGAATTTGCATTTGTCAATCTCTAGTGTGATTTTCTCAAGATGAAGTAAGTTGTCCTCTGTCTTGCTAATGCCAGACATGCAATGATGTATGTGAATAAGAGAATACTCATTCCCTGCCCATCACTGATGAGTAATTTGGGATCCAAAAGGGTCAACTCAAGCATTTCATTCTCTCAAGGGTTGATAATGATAATTGAATAAAATGCTGGGGTTTATTTTCATATCTTCTCAAGCACTGTATTTTATTTAAAAGATTTCCATATTTAGCCCTAGAGGATGATTGGAAGCATCTGATACAGCATCGTTATTGCCACTGGAGCAGGGAACGGCTGTTAGGCTATGAATAACGGAGCTGGCTGTCTAGCGGGCATGGGGCTGGGAGCATGCTAGATTTGCATCTCTCTTGAAGGCTCCTGGTACCTTGTCAATACCTTGGTACATAATGAATGTAGCACTACCCCAGCACCAGTGCGTTTCCCAGGGGCTGGGTGTCCAGGAGTACCATGGGGGCTCTCCATGGGGTGGCCACGCAGGGCCTGGCAGCCAGGACCCAACCCATTGCCCCAGGCAGGAGCAAGCATCTGGGGACACCAGGGAAGCCCCCAGCCCCGGGCATCAGGCACCTCTCTGGGGACAGGGGTGGGCTGAGACTGTATGGGACAGCAGGTCCTGTGAGCAATTTGGCAGAATTAAACTGCAATATTTGTAACTATCTCAAATGGCTAAATGTATTCTAAATTGTTTTCTATAGTATTATTTTGGATATCACACCTCAAATATAGTGGATAAAGAGGCACAGAAATACATTTTTCTGCAAGTTGACCATACTTGTCCATTTACAAATGCAATCTACTGTAGCATTCGCTGCATAAAAATCTCACCACAAGGCCGGGCTTCCTTAGAGGCTTCTTTACAAAGAAGCTCTCCGTGCTTGATTACCTGAAGTCCTTACCTAACTTACAACACCCACTTCATTACCACCGTTCTCTCCAGAAGACTTCCCCAAATTTGCTCCTTGTTGAAGAGTAGAGGATCTAATTAAAAACAAGCTTTGGTGAATTTTTCAGCCGGGCATTTTGACCAACAATAGTCACTATGTATTTGCATCTATATTAAGCAATCAAAATGTAGAGGGAATTATACATAGAGAAAAGTCTAAAATGTTTCTGCCTTGCTAATCTCTGCTGTTGAGGGTAGAAAGAGAAAAAGTAAATTACTTCGCTAATTCCTGACCTACAGGGTTAACATAGCCTGCGCCAATATATTCTGATCCAAAGATACTATCCTTGTTCTTAGATGTACTGCAGCTGCTTTCATTAAAAATCTCAATATTTATGCTCTGGGAGGTGGCGAAGTGAGGTCTTGCTTAAGAGCAGCAATGTAAACAGCGTTATACCTCCCTTCAGCAGGAACTATTCACACACCTGTCTTTTTTGGAAGAGTTTCAGTTTGCTATTTTTATTTCCCTATGCTCGTGAACTCAGTAGGTTAAGGACTCTTTTTTTGTTTCCTTTTTGATACATGTGCCAGCTACACCTTTCCTCTAATCCTTACTTGATCTGAGGGTGGGCATATCTAATCGCAGGAGTGTTTGAGGACCTCGGGGTATAATGAATATTTTGCATGCCCAACCTACTTCCACTGTGCTAGCTGCTGTTATCTTAGGCAACTATTACCTCAGACTTGCCAAGTATTAGGTATGTGACATGACACATATTTTCCCACAATGTCTTGCTCTTCCCCACAAAACTTAATATCTCACTCAACCGTGGGAAATATTGCTTTGTGCACTGGCACATGGAGGACAGCAGTGAATGTCATAAAATTGGCAATTCCCATTGCCTGGAGTCTCCACATTTCACTATAGCACAAGTATGTCTGACTCACTGCAGTTTGCACTGGATTTGCAGGTGCCTGTATGTGCTCCCCAGTATATCTTTGTAGATGAAGGTACAGCACTAATTGTGGGGTGAGGCTGGTGGTCCATTCCACTGTCCCTGAATGGGCACTTACCTCCATGGTAAACCAGGGAGTCACAAATTGCAATAGATTTTATTTTAAAATGCTTTCAGCAACCGAGTTTCTCCTGGCAGCACAGTGAAGTCCTACCATCGGTGCAAAAGCAGGCTCTCTCCTTCTGGGGGACAGCTTGGAGCCACTCAATGGCTGAAAGCACTCTGGGTCTCCTCCAGCTTTTGGCGCTTCTCACCATCATTGCTGTTGGTGCAGTTCAAGTACAGGCAGGGACAAGGACAGTGCTAGTGCAATAATAATACACTTGAGTATTTCGTAAAGGTTGTGACATGTCTTTTGTAATATATTTTCTAGCTTCCATAAAGACAGCAGGGCACAAAGATGCTTCGCCATTAACATTGAGACAAAACATTAATAGGATAAAGAGTCCTGTGGCACATGGCTCGATCCCACCAATGTCACATCTGTTGACAGAAAGAATGGGGCATGTCAGTTCCCTGGAAATGGAAATATTTCCTCTGTGGCCTGATAGATGCTTGAAGACCAGGAGAACCTCTGTGCCTTAGAGCTGGAGCTGTAGGAAGGTGATTTCATTTGAGCCTCCCGGAGACAGCCCAACCGCTCTCCCTGCCCTGCAAATGCTTTCCTGCATCTTTGTTAGTTACTTAATCTTATGGTAAAGGATTATTGCAGTTAATATGCAGTAATCTCATTAATCGAAGTTTAAGAACACTACAGGATCTGCACTAGCTTTAATATATTGCAATGTTTGTAGTATGTCCTAAATTCTTCCCATACTGGTCAAATCCATATATTAGCGAGTGACGTAAGGCGGCTTTGGAGATCATCCCTATGACAGATGCACAGGCCCTGCACAAAGTGAAGATGCAGTATCTCATTGCAGGGGACTGTTTTCTAGTCAGGTTGGATCAATATCTAAAATGCTCTAAATGCTCTAAATTCTGTCAATGAAAATATCATAGCAAAGCACAACCAGCCACAGATCATTGCAACATGGATATACTTACAACATACAATTCTGTAACTTAACAGGCGTGAAAGAAGAACTGTTTTCAAGTGGTGACCTGCCCATCTAGACAACATAGAGGCAATATTTTAAGTCAAGCATGGGAAAACATCTGAACTTGGTCTATGTTACTGGTTTCAGTGCTACCACCACTAGATATATTAGCTGGCATTATGGTGGGGAGCTTCCAAGGAGGGGGGGAAAGCTATTGCTGGCATAATCTTTAGTCTCAGAGTGAAGTTTAATTTGCTAGAAAAAATAATATTTCTCATAACCGTTGTGAGGCAATGAACAGTGGCTCTTATATGCCAGTTCTGACATACCATTACGGACACCTAGTAAACCTAACCAGTTTTTTGGCAACTTTCTCACAGAGAATAGCTATGTCCTGAAGGTTTACCTTCTGATTACTAGTGTACCTTATAAATAACCACAAAAAAATTGCAATTAGTTTACCTCTGAAGTGACAAGGAAAAATATATACATATAAGTATTTGCTTTAAATTATATTCCCACAAACCAGATTTCACAGGATTTTTTTCTGTACAGAGAAATGAAATAAATAAAATTAAAAAAAAAAACAACAAACAAACAAAAAAACCAAATGGAAACTGAAATGTCACCGAGATGTTTGTCCCAGCAGTATCTGATAGAAACAGAATCTGAAATTGTCAAGCAGAAAAGTTTCATCAGAAACATCTGCTCTGATTAACTGTTAGGACTACAATTGCATACATAATGTTTTGTTTACAGTTTATTTCAGAAATGTTTTTTAAAGTCATTGGCAGAGAAGTTTCCTGACCCAGGGAGGGAAGGAAACCTTTTAAAAACTGTTACTGTCTGCCATATAAATTAATATTAAATTATTAAGTACACCATTTAGCTATCAGCCCATAACCATAACAAATTTAATCCACTGCAGTCTGAAAAGGACATCTGTAAAGGATGGGAGAATGGCATCTTCCTCCAATTACCAATAATGGTTTCAGAGCATCCATAAATTCTGATAGAAAACTTCTGTACTGTACTGATTTGGGACAGCACATTATAGCAAAGTGAGAAATATTTAATATATAAAAAATATCTAATGCTTAAATATATACAGAAACATCGACATACATGCACATTCACATGCAGATACACTGAGTACCTGTCATCACTAATAACCAGGAAGAATATTTGAAGAGACCCTGATTCACTCCTACATGTCTCTCATCTTACACCACATGAGGTTCTCTTGTCTAAGAACGGGACCCCCGCATTAGAGTGGAATTGCATAGCAATGACTCATCGAAAGTGCTTAAATCACAACAGCTTTTCTACAGGTTTGTAGATGACGTTTGGACAATCAGGAATCCTAAATGATTGTGCAGGTGCTCAGAAGCAGGGAAGCTCTGAGAGGAGGTTATAGAGAAGTGGGGGTCAGTTTCTTCTCCCAAGTAACAAGTGGTAGGACAAGAGGAAACGGCCTCAAGTTGCACCAGGGGAAGTTTAGATTGGATATTAGGAAAAAATTTTACACAGATAGGGTTATTAAGCATTGGAACAGGCTGCCCAGGGAACTGGTTGAGTCACCATCCCTGGCGGTATTTAAAAGATGGGTAGACGTAGTGCTTAGAGATACGGTTTAGAGATGGTTTTTGTCAGTGTTAGGTTGCTGGTTGGACTAGATGATCTGAAAAGTCCCCTCCAACCTAGGTGATTCTATGATTCTAAGCAACAGATGGAGATCAGGGTATCTCAGCTCTTAAAGAAATGTATTCCTTATTTTACTTTTAGATAGCAAGGCTGTTAACTTACCTGAATCTTAAATACATGCTGAGCATAATGCGCAGGCATTACGCTGACCTGCACAGGTAAGCTGTCCTGATACGAAAGGTGTGCACATCCCAAGATGCTGGGGAAGGGCGTCTTCTTTCTCTATCAGAAAGATAAACAGAATTTTGATCATTTGAAGATACAATGTTAGTTGATAACATTTAAAAAAAATCCCTGTTCTGCTTTTTTTTTTTCTTTTGAGGGGGAGTCCTTTAAGAATCAACCTTTCCTGATCACCATATAGAGCAGCTTTAAATTCTGTGTTGTTTCTAGAAAAGCTATTTCTTAGAAACTATAATATAAATAATGTTTACAGTTGTTATTTCTGTCATTATTTCCTTCTCATTTTTAAATCAACATGAAAATGAAGCCCATACATAAAAATTATGGTTTTCCAGGACCAGCATTTTCCATGTCACATTTCAGGTAAGAATTATTTTCTTCTCAGAAAAATTACATCACCTCATAAAAGATTTAAAATGCCAGCAGATTCCTGAGAAACAGCAAAAAAAACCCCATAATATTAGAACCAGAGGGCAAGCAAGAGCTAATATTCAAGTGTTACCTTAGGGCATAAGTTTTAGTTACTTTTTAGTAGAAAAGCAAGCAGTAAAAAATAGATTAAAACACTTATTCCAACACCTACAAACATCATCTCAAAGAAGCTAATTACTTAAAGCCTTGCTTCAGAAACTGAAGCTGAAATAAGCCCATGGTCCTACAACGCCCTCCATTCCCCCAAACACTGCTCTGAGGTTCCAGTCAGGCACAGTAACCTTGGCATACAGCAATCGCTGTCTACAAGTCAATGTATGTAATCTCTTTCACAGCCGAAAGTTATTATTTTGATGTTTGAGTCTTTTAAACTTCTCTGTTCTCAGAGTATTACCGCGTCCCCAGTAGGTCTTAATTGCCATTGAGGGTCAAGGACATTTTGAGCAGCCCCTAACACCTCAATAAATTAGGGGTTTTCAGACTTTCAACAGATCGGAGATGGAAGTATGACAAAAAATAATCATGATTCAAGCATTCCCAGTGTCACAACTTAAGGAGAATGGTGGCTGTGAATACCACAAAACCCAACCGTTTTTCAATGGTATGCATACAGAATTAACAACAGTATAAGGAACAGTAAAATGCCTGAGATACTCAAAAAAAGGTTTTGTATACCCTGTGCCCAAAACTGAACAATGAAAAAAAAAAAAATGAAAAGGAAGTAAATAAACTGCATTTATTAACTACTGGAATATTAAAAATACACTTGTTTTCATAACCTGGCATTAACACTTGAAAACCAAAAGTGTAAGCTATCAATATATATGCCAAGAACAATAAAAAAATAAAAAGAATGAAAAGGCAAATGTTAAAAAAAAAATGAACCCTGCTTTTTCTTTTAATAACTGAAGTAAGGTTTATAATATGGGTGAGCCATTTCCTCCACAAATTTACGAGTCAAATATCCAAGGAAACTATGTAAAAGAAGGACAAAGAGAACAGATCCCTAATAACAACTTATTTCTTTCACATGCAGCAATCATCTGTTAAATGTAAAACTAGTCTTGGGACACAAATATAGTATCACCAGTAATATCTATATGCCTATAGTGTTTCTTTCTCAGTGACATGCAGTATCTCGGTTTAGCTGTTGGCTCTGTCTCTGCTTCCTTCACCCATCGTGTTTGGTTATTACACTGAATAAACCGGGCAGAAAATAAAAGTCTTACTGTTTCCTTTTATGAATTCCGAAATATTTCTAAAGTTTGGTCCTCCAGATTTCTGTCCCAAAGATTCACAGGACCAGGTAGGGATTGCAAGAGGAACTTGATGAACCTTCCTTTCCTTCAGCTCAGGTCTGTTTATTTTAGGCCACAGCCTCTGACCTGCTTGCAATGTGTGGAAGTTACAATCATCAAAGCAGTTTCAGCAACACCTGCGTGAGTTTCCAGACCTGGTTTCTTCATGTGGAGGAAATGGTATGTTTTCCTTTAGTAACTGCATTTTTTGTACTATGATTAGTTCTATTTGTGCAGTGATTAGGGATGGCACCCTATCTTCCTAATCAAAGGGGGGATGGTTTTTATCAGTTCCTGTTCTTGCTAACGATGGGCAAAAGTGTGGCAGTCAAACACCCAGAATTAGAGGCTATGTCCATCATTAATGTGAATGGCTTTTAGAGAAACCTTAAATAGAGAAGGGTGATTTTTATCTTGTAAACACCTGTGAGTAATTCCATGCTCCTTGGTGACTGTGATTCAGTACCGCTCTGCCTCTTCTAGCTGGCGTTGGTGCTGTGAGTGGAAATGCTCCTCACTGAGGATTTCCCAGGCTCAGCTGTGTATCAAACTTGCACAACCTTTGACAGATTTAAAGGACTGTACAAAGACACTCATGTGGTTCCAAGGCATTTAAGTGGATATAAGTGGAAGGAGATTCAGTTTCAAGAGGTGGTGTTGTTTACATGGTGTTTTTTACACTAAGATACGCTTTTCCAACTACTCTTAAAAGTAAGAAAGAGAAGCATCCCGTTTTTTCTTACGTAGCGAGCTGAATAAGAAAAATGTGTGCTGTTTTGCACGTACTGTGCAGGTCTCATGTCATTTTGTCTGTAATATCTTATTCTTGCTGAGCACCAGAAGCTAAAAAGCAATGAAACCGTTAATAGAAAGTGAGTAAGAAGGAAGGGGCAATGTGAGGGCTTGTGAAGAAAAGAGGTCTACTCCAGGCTTCCTCTTCTTAGGCACACAGCACTGGTGCTTCTTCAGGCCAAGAGTTTCTTCAAGCCAAGGGGGTCAAGGTGGATTTTACACATTAAAAATGTTGGCTTGTCAAGGAGGAGGGATGAGCTGCCACTAATAGTGAGCAGAGAGGAGCTTTGGGCAGTCAGGCAGTGCAGCAGGTAGCAGGCTTCCCTACCGAGCTGGGGCAAAGCCAGACCGACAAGCAGGTCAAGCTGAGCTATGCCTCTTTGCTGTTTAGGCCACTTCTTTGGCAAGTAAACATGACTTTGTTTTGGAGAAGCTGTTTTCTGAGTCACTTTAATTAACTGCTGTCACAACAGAGATAAAGGGTGTGTATGTGCCAAATCCAGTTAGGCCTGTCGAGTTAACCCTGCCAGTAAACAAGCGAGTTGAAGCCTTGAGATGTAATCTGAAAGTGGGAGCATGCACGATTCCCCCAAGAGGGACAGGGTAGCCAGACTCATCTGTCTCCCCAAGGGTGCATTAACAGGAGACAAAAGTATGTCACCTTTCTGGATGACCACAACTGCACTAAGGAAAAGAGGAGAGACCCCTTGAAGTATTCTTTAGGCAGGAGAAGAAAATGTTTCCTCTTCTTAGAGGGTGGGAAGCTGAAGAGAAGGCTATGCCTTCTCCTACCAGCTAGAAGATGAAGGCATGGAGAGGTGTTTCTACTCATCTGTCACTCAGTTATTAAAATGACAATCCATTGTGATTACATCATGGATTACTGTCCTAGAAAAAGAAGCTCTTGCAAGTGTCAGCAACACAGGGAGTGTGAAGAGGAATCAGCATGGTATGAACCAACACACTACGCAATGGGCAGGGTCAGGTGGCACAAGAAGGAAAGAAGCCTCTGGCTGGCTCTATTAGAATTTGCTGGGTTTGCCTTGAAATTTAAAAAAAAAAAAAAGTCTTGCAAAGATGAAGTCAAGACTAACTATTCCAGAGAGCTGACCATGGTTGTACGTACTAGCACAGGGACAAGTCGTATTATTTCTCTCTTGATCTTATCCTGGGACCTTCCTCTGTCCCTTTAGTGACACACCCTTGGGTTTTCCCAGGACCTGAGAACTCTGTACAGGATGGATGGACCACTTGAATTATTTCAAGATTATTTCTTCCGGACAGTGGTACAAGAAGTGCCAAGCCCTTTGCCATATCCATGGTGATCGGTGACATTCATGAATGCTTGACATCTCTCCCAAGGAGGTTGATGTCCTCACTTCAACATTTTTGTTTACAGAATGGAGGCTCGTGGTTTTCAGCCAGCTCTGTGTTTCAAATTCTGTGAGGGCATCACTTCTCCATTCCGTGGAAAAGTTTGTCCCCTCATCTGGGACAGAAACTGCATGAAGCTTGTCTGTTGTGTAGGGAAAACTGAATTTTGCAACCCCAGGTGGGAGGGACCAAAGCTACTTTTATGGGAAGAGAGAGAAGAGGGTTAGGGAAAGACACAGAAAACAGGGAAACTAGAAGGAAACTAGGAAAAGAAAGTTAGAGGAGAACCTCAGAAAGCCAGCATTGATGTTCCTGCTGTCACGGAAGGTTTGGAGGGGCTGGAGGGGGGGTAGCTCTTTTGGCATTATTTTTTCTCTAGACTCCCTGGTGTTTTGCTTGGACAGTGGCAGTGCCAGCCTGGTGTTCAGGGCTCTGTGCCAGGCATGGCATCCCAGCAGCCTGCAAGTGCAGCTGCCTCATTTGCCTTTGCCTCAAACCAGTCTGATCCCCTTTTACCCCAGCACCTGCCAGCATGCTCCTTGTCGCTGATTTTTTTTTTTTTAAGGAAAATGTGATTCTCCCATAATAACTAGACATCAGAAGCTGGGGCTTTTAGAGGAAACTGATAGCATGACATTTACAACAAAGCCCAGTGGGCTGGCAATTTCACTTAAACCGTAGACTTAATCCTATGTAGATGGTTCCTAGTGGGCCCAACAAGAGTTTTTCTTTGATCCAGCTTTTGGGAAGGGTTAAAACTTTTTGTTTGCAAAATGACATTAATTATAAATGTTGGTTATTGCTGCTAATTGTCACTGAGCTGCCGTATGTAACTATATCCAAACACCAGTCTCTAATTGTCCAACCCCATGCTTCTGCAAATTTGCGTTGTTTTGCTAATTGAGCTTTGTCTTTATTTGGCTGAAACTTGTTGTGACTGGAACTGTTACTCTGTGGTTGTACAGAAGCCAAAATATGGAGGCTTGATTCCAGCTGGGAACTATAATTGATATTATTATCTACAATGCAAATAATTATAACTCAGTGTACTTCCTCTTCAGTAGGTTTTTCTTGGCAGGACGATTTGACCCTTACTGTTGAATTATTCATTTTCTCCCCACTTAAAATATATGGCCCATTTCTTTATTCCACTAACACGGCGGTCTACTTAAGAGCCTACCCAAATAAGGCCCAGTTCATGTACATTTTGAACCTGTATAAAGCTTCTCTCCTCCTCATCGGGACCTGCATAATATCAAAAAATGACTCTCTGTCAAATTCTGTAAACAGATAGCAAACAAGGTATTAACAAATCAGTTCATTATATGAAGATTGCAAATTGGGTATAATTTGCCAGTGAGCCTTCTGTAATCTGGAGGCAAACACACTGTAAGCGAAGTACAAACAAGTAATAAACCTACTTGCTAGGTCTAAACAAACTTGAGGTGAACAGACTACAAATTAGGCAAAAAAGAGGATCACACACTGGTTGCAGGCTGAGTATCAGCAGTAAGACGATGTGCTCGCCTACGCGTTTGCCAGAGCATTTGCCTCAGCAGTTTTCCACCACCACCAGCAGAGTTCAGAAACTGGGTTGCAGACTGCTCCTTCAGGGTGAGTTTCATTCTTCCTGGCACAGAGAGACAGCGTTGCCGCTTTTGCACAGAGACAGGCTCTTTGGGAAGGGAAATTTCACTGAATGTCACTGAATTTCACTGAATTTTTAGAGTTGGAAGGGACCATAGAGATCATCTAGTCCAACTCCCCTGCCAAAGCAGGACTACCCAGAGCGTGTCAGAGCATGCCACTCTGGACTGCATCCAGGCGGGTCTTGAAAATCTCCAAAGAAGGAGAATGAATTGAGAAATGTTCTCAAGAAAAATGGCAATTGACGGCACTACAAAACTTTCTTCTCTAAGCAACACTGGCTTCATCAGAACCAGTAAAATTTGCTGAAAACCAGGTTTTCCTATTAACTGATATTTTCTTCTCAGGAAGCGTCACTGGGTAGTAGCTGGTCTCTCCACAGGGGAGGAGGTGACCTCCATAAAGTGTTGCAAATGCCTGTAAAATGGACTTTCTGCTCCCAGGGGCTGAGTTTTATCTGTAGGAATCTGTCTGAACGCATTACTGAAGGACATTTTCCTGCAATTTTATTTCCAGTGAAACAGAGCTTAACTTATATAATGTGAACAGGGAGAGATGGTAGATTTGCCATCCCTGGAACCATTCAAGGTCAGGTTCGAACAACCTGATCTAGTTGAAGATGTCCCTGCTCATTGCAGGGGAGGCTGGACTAGAGAACCCTTAAAGGTCCTTTCCAACCCAAACTATTCTATGATTCTATGCTCTTAGATTGCCTATAGACAGACTGGAGAAGGAGAAGAAGGGCTCCTGTTCAGCTACATGAGGAATATTTTGCTGGCTCTTTTTGCTTCCAGTTGTAAAATCATATAGCTAAACTACATTTATTTTATAGCACATATTATATTACATTATATGACGTTATATTACATTCATATATTAACAGCTAAAATGTATCTCTAACTCTTTACAAGGAAGTCACCACTCTTTTAGCCATAGGGATATTACGTGATTGAAAATTAATTGGGCTGCCACACTAAGGAAAGCAGGAAACACTCAGGGGGATGGTGTCCTCCAGTCCTGCAGCTGAGTGAGCATGTGGAGAGCAACCAGAGGGTGTCCCTAGCATCAGCCCACAGCAGAGGCTGACGTAAAATTTGGCAGAGTATCCTCAGTCCTCTCCTCACTGTAAGCCCCTCGCATTCCAAAAAGCCCGGTCCCAATTCTCCTGTTTGACAGAGTCTGTCTCCAGTTTCTAACGTCCCAGAGTGCCCACGAGATCAAATATCCCCATTGCTCTTTTTTCAGAACCACTGAGTATTTCCCAAGCTGAATATCCAGCCTCCCACACCTTTTTCTCAGTGTTCCTCCCATCCACAGCCTTGCCATTCCCCAAAACTCTTTGCTTCTCTTAACTCCCTTCTCCAGCCCACCCAACCCTAAGCTGACTATGGACCTCATACATTCTATTTCAGGCCCCCATTCTCCTTGCTGCCCTAATGCCCTCCAACTTGTCAGCTCCCCAAATCCTGCTTTCAGTTCTTTTGCTCTGACCTGCTGTCCTCAAACTTGCCTCAAAGCACCTCCCATCCACAACTCCTTCTTCCCCCACAACCTGGGACCTTCCTATTTCTCTTAAACCCTAGGTTCCTCTGTCCTGATGTAAGGCTCCCAGTTGGAGCATCTACATCTCCTGTAAGCAGATGAGGTGTTCATCTTCAACCTGTTGTATTACCCATAGCCATCAACGCTTGCCTCCTACTTCCTATCTATCTGAGAACAGCCTGATACTCCCAAGCTTGCTTCACTTGGGTCAGGCTGGCAAGAAATAACAAATAAATAGCAGGCAGAGACTCTAATATTAATTATTTACCCCAATGGGACATAAAGGATAGAAAAGGAGGATCTGTCTGAGAAAAAATGGTTATATGGTAGGCACAAGAACATGAGGATATAGTGGCTCACTCATCACATATAGTCTGTATGTTGAAATGAAGTATGGTTCCCTGAGGTATATGCTTCAGGGAAAGAAAACAGTTGAGGAAAATCGCTTCTGGTTACATACTAGCATGTAGTAGCTTCTGGTATGCTGGCAAGTCAGAAGCTACACTCAGCTTTCTTCAGGCAATACCAGCTCTGGAAAGAGCAGTGTCCAGGCAAGGGTTTGCTTCTGCACTTCTTTTCTTCTTATACTAAGACATCTTTGCCCTCAAAAGCCTTCTCCTGTGATGGTTAACAGGAGATAAATGCAAGGCAAGAAAGGGAAAAACTCTGGGGACTTTCCTCCCTCTGCCTTTTCATTTATTAGAGCAGTGCCTTTCTTGAGCCCCTTTGCTTTCACAGGAGAGCCCAAAGAAGGAATGCTCAGGTTACCCTTTTGTGGCTGACCTTGAGGCTTCTATCTGCAGGTTTTCCTCTTCTCTTGGCCAGAAGGGTTTTCCTCATTCCTTTTTCTTCATTAACTGACCTGCTCTGCCAAGTGATAGATGTTTGTGAGCAATGAAAGTTGAGGTCCCTGACAACAGCACACCCAGAATGTATTCCTGAGAGCTTTGCTAAGACAAAGGTGTTGCTGACATTACTGAGCTGCCGGTAAACATCACCTATGCATACTGCAAATTTCTCATCAAGCTAGAGCTTTTACAGTCATAACAACAAAGAAAGAGAGGCAATTAACTTTGCAGAGTGCTTTTAGTGCCACATGCTATGCCAAACATATGCACACCCAGTTAGGTTTTAAGTCTTATTGGATCATTAAGCCCAGCTATTAGTGCATCTAGTGCCACTGGTTATGCAACAGAAAGGAATTGTTATTGTTGTTAGAATATTTCTCCTGCAAAGACACCAGCTGGACCTCTTCCTCTGTGGCAGTGTGAGTGCAGATCAGGCCTGCAGCAGGGGCAGAAACCAACAGGAGAGCATTTCAGCAGTTTGCAGGCAAGACCAAGGTTCAGAACGTTTTCATGGACAGCACTGAGAAAGTGAATAAAAGCACATCCTCCATTTCTATATCTAAATTCTGCCACATGAAATCCCTTAACTCTCCCACAGATTCACCATCATTGCTGTCAATCTTTAATTAATTAATCTTTTAAAGTTAATCATTTCAATGATTAATGAGGTGATGATGCTACTGAAAAATGCCAAGGCACCTGAAACATGGAGGATGTTTCAAAGCAGATTTTCAAACTTTACTAGAGCCTATTGAACAGGAAGAAACAGTCCAAAGACAAAGCAACTTTGAGAAACCCAAGAAGTATATCCATTGGGAATGTTAGTCTCCATCTCAGCCTCATTTCATCTTACTCTTCAATAAATGTTTTGAGAATGGGGAAAAGGTATTAAAAGTTTAGGAGTGGTTTGAGATATCACAACACTGACAGAAGGACTGAACTCTCTTGAATACAAGTGCCATGCTTCCCTCATAGTAATCTCACTCAATCTACGTTTGAGCACCATTGGACCATGAAGATTTCATACCCTTCATGCCCACAGCAATTTGCGTTAACAACCTAAGAACAAGTTTCATCCTAATTGTAAATAAACACTAAATAAAGATGCACAAGGGAAGCACTTCAAGCAAATTGAAAAATAGTGTGGGGTGAGGACAGCCTAACCCCCAGGAATGAGAGCCAGGAACGAGAAGCACTTTCTTTTACAAAGGTTTTAGCTGGAAAGGCAGAAGCAGCTTTCATTTCAGCTCTAGTCTTTCAGCCTTGACCACAGAAGAAAGGGCAATGAGAGAAAAATCAAGCTAATCTATTTCTCCATTGGTAAATGACTTACTTGTTAATGTTATAGTGGAAATATCTGAGATCGTTTAAAAAGCTCCAGCACTACAGATTAGACTTTTTAAAATACAGATTCCATTTTCTAAAAGCAGCACAGTTTTGTGGCATTTGGCCAACATTTTCAAGATTAGGTGCTCGATGGGAAGCACTGAAAACCAGGGGTGTGATTTTCAGAGTTGCTGATTGTCACACAAATCTCACTTATGTGTGTAGTTCGCTGTGCCTCTTGCCATTCCTGGAAATCTAACTTGTCTGTATTCATCACCAGTGAATGTGGGTCTCTGACCCAAGGCACAGGAGTCTGAAGGATTTTTTCTCATGACTTCTTGCCTGAAAAATCCAAGGATGGGAACGAGGTGTACCTCGGTACATGGATACCGAGGCTTCATAAGCTTACCATGGGTAAGCTTATTCCCTGTCCTTGCTAGTTTGCTCCCCAAGCTTATTGAAAAAGGACCTGCAGTTCTGTGGTTAGTCAAATGTAAAGAAGGTGCCACACACCTACCGAGGACTCCAGCCATCCAAAACACATGCCACATGACTGCTTGAATATTCAGAGCTGCTTTACAAAAGCCAACAGTAATACGACGTAATTAACCATGGAAGATACTAGCTGTGACTCTCAAACTTTGAGAGTAGCTGGCTTCCAGAGCTCCTGAACTCCATAAGCCATTTAAATGAGTACACAAATTCCTTTACTTGAATATAGAAGAACTCCAGGCATTCAGTGTATACATGCAACAACTGTGATCTCCTGTATCCATAGTATCATCTCTGGTTTAGACTACATTTCGGCAACTGCTCACAAAGTCTTCATTCCATTCAAAGGTTTCCTTTATGACTGAATTCTGTTTTTCTTGGGAGTTTATAGTATTTGTTTGTGATAACATTTATCTCTTTCTGCATCTTTTCAGCCCCCTGACCTATTGCATTTTGTTCACCGTGATATCAATAAACAGCACTACTTCGTGTTGGTTTAATCCTCCCTTTCATACGCTCTTCACAGCCTACTTACTGTTGTAGTTTGGGCCAGACTGGCCATTGAGACAAGGGACAAGGCTGGCTCATTGGAGCTAGTGTCTCCCAGAGAACACAGCCTGATCATGCAGACAAGTGGGTTTAGGGGAATCACTCTGCACGAACTCTTAAATTGACTGCACCTAGTAGTTGCGTACTGTAATGATGATTAACACGTGGCTTCTTGTCTCTTGAAACAAGCACAGCAATGCCTGCAGGCAGTATGGTCTACTAGCACCCGCTTTCACTCGATGCAGGGCTTGGATGCTCAGAAACATCTGTTGCAAAATACTCTTGGGACTTTATGCCACAGAAGATGTCACTAAGTTAATATGAATTAAAATGACAGAGACCTAGAAAACATTCATAAAGTATATTTCTTAGTCAAGTAAATATTTCCTTAACTTAGCCGTTAACAAATAAGAAGATCCTCATGAGATAGCTAACCCACAAAGACTTTTCCCCTGCCTTGGGATTCCAATCTTTTTCAATACTGAAAGGGGAAGGGAGGGGAAGGGAAGGGAAGGGAAGGGAAGGGAAGGGAAGGNCAGCTCTGTCTGTGTTAAGGGAAGGGAAGGGAAGGGAAGGGAAGGGAAGGGGAGAAGGACTGGACTATTTCAGTTGGAAGGGACTTAACAGCAATCACCTAGTCCAACTGAGATGACATTAAGGCTTCTATAACTGGTTAGAACTTGGGTGAAGCATTGTGTCTTATTTATGTGCATGTGAATTTTTTTTGTAAAGAAACAGATCCAGTTGAGGAAAGTTCAGGGCTGTTACAGTGGCATAAGAGACTAGCTCAAAATTAATAAACACTTTGAAAAGATAAAATGATGCAAGTACAAAGCACTCTGTAAACATCTTTTAATCCTCAGATGTTCCTGTGCCAGTTTCCCCTCCCCGCTTTATAAACCAGGCTGTCCAAGGCCACACAACAAGTCAATAGCTGAGCCAAGATAGATCTCTAATGCTTGAATTCCAGTTCTCTAGTCCCAAAGTTTCTCTCCTTTTTTATACTTCACTCCTCCTTCCACACTGTGACTACTGCTCAAATCCCTTCTTTTGACACCTGTACCTTGCAAGACCAGTCCTGGGCTGCCAAGGAGCTTTGCAGAACCCAGAGCTTTACAGTTTTACAGTCTCCGTAGTCCAAAGTAACTTTGAATGCAGCAGACATGAGATGTTAATTTCTATTGCCATATCCTATACTGGCATCTGAATTCATACAGATTCTGTACCCTTCGCAATAATTTAATTTTGTCCATGGACTTGCTGGGAGACAAGCAATGGTAGGAAGAACAGACTCCCAAGAACACAATTAAGCAGTAAAACTAATAAAACTGCCAGAGGGGCAACTACAGCATTTCCTAGCTTGGAGAGATGTTTAGGTTCACAGTCGTGCTGTTATCTTCGAAGACAAAGTGACTTGATTGTTTGTGTTCCTTCATCATAGCAACAGCTTCCTTTCCTTACAGCCCAGCCATGGCATCTCCAACCCTCCCTGTCTGTACAAAACATCCCTGCCTCTAGCATTCTGCTGGTGAAGAATTCTGCTTTCCTGATTGATTGCCAGCCAAGACTGCTCAGATGCAAGTGAGGGTGATTCAAGCTTTTGGATAAACAGTCTTAAGTTCCTGCATACCTGAAACTGAGCCAAATTCCTGCAGTAGCATTGCTCAGTAGTGCTAGCTACCATCTCTAGATCCCGAACAGCATTTGAACTGAGCTCTCTCAAAAGAATGTCAATGTTGAGATACACCATTAGTCCAAATAGTCGTGAACAATCTCCAACTTTGAGTCTTTGGTAACAGATAATAAGACTGCACACTTCTCGCCTGTATTTATAACATAGACTTTTTGTTTAATATACTTTGTCCTATTTCATGTATCAATGGCTCACATTTTTAGAAATGAAAATCATTAACATGCTACCTCTTGATGAAGTACCTGGTTGTTTACTAAATCATCTATCTAGTTTCAGTTTAGCCTGTATATCAAAGACTCCTTTAATTCTAACCACAGAAGCACAGAAATAAAGAGGATGATTGCTTTTGTTACACTTGGAGAGGACCATAAGCTCTATCAGGTCTCTAGCATACTTGCTGCATTTCCTTCCTCCTTTGTTTTCCTTTTTCTCTTCAAAGTCTCTATCTAAAATATACTTTTGCACATCCCAGATAGCCAGGGGGAAAGCTGTTTGCACTCCATGTGCCTGTCCCATAGGCATGTGTAGGACATGTTCTCTAAAGGAAACTCTTTTACAGGGCAGAGAACCCACCGTGCTTGGTGTGATCATTGTTGCACAAGCACAACACAAGCAAACCGTGCAGTGCCTCAGAAAGCAGCATGGCAAACACAGGAGGCTGGAAGTGGACATTCAGCCAGAGCTGGGCCTGTCCAAGGCTTTCTGAAAGACATACCAATGCAAGGCAAGGCCAAGTATGCTGACAGGAGTTTCTTAGATGGTGTTTGCATTAGACAATTAAAGATTTTGGTTTATGTTTCAAAACAGGCTGTTCAGAGCCAGGAGTTTCAAAGGCCATCATGGTGGGCTGTCCGAAGTCAGTAAAATGAAGACCCAGTGTTACCATCAGAGGTGTGGGATCTTCTGCCATTCTCCTGAAGATTTTGTAGTCTCACTTTAAAACTTCACCACCTTCGTGGCACTGAACTGTGGCAGTTGACTGAGTGGGGCATGAGAAAGGTGTCTCTGAGTCTGCTCCACTCCCAAGAGATTGGGAGGTTTTTCAAAAATACTTTGTGTTTCTTTCCACTTTGTTTCCATTTGTCTGTGAAGAAAGTACTTGAAG
This sequence comes from Arenaria interpres, assembly GCA_013399435.1. Taxonomy (NCBI): domain Eukaryota; kingdom Metazoa; phylum Chordata; class Aves; order Charadriiformes; family Scolopacidae; genus Arenaria; species Arenaria interpres. The sequence goes on along the minus strand of VXAK01010682.1, from coordinate 53,902 downwards.
ATAGTAACTGCAGAGTGCATTCATCTGAAGGGGGAGAGTGAGATTTCCAAAGATACTGTGGTAATCCTCCCTACAGGCGTACAAATCAGATTTACACATGTGTATCTATCTCATATGGAAAACTTACACACTCACATCGCTGCCGTAGTTTATCAGCTCCTGGAGCTAAAGCAAAAGCAAGTCTTTTGGACAGCATGAGATTTAATTACTTTTTTTAAAAAAGTAGTAAATTTATTCTCAAATGACATTGATTATTCGGTATAGGAGATAATTTATTTCAATTGGAAACCTCTTCAAGGGTAGCATGAGAGGGGAGTCACTTCCAGCATTAATGCTGAAGAAGCACTGGCAACCAGAAGCCCATTTAATAAAAAATGGAAACTTCACATAGTTTGAGATACCTTCTTTTCTTTTGCTGTTGAATGACCAACACAAACAAGGGAAGTGACTCACTATCACTGAAACTAAACTGAGGATTCCTACACGTATTAATACTTTATTCAGCTATGAGAAGTGTTTAGCTATAAATTATTCAGGAAATGTTGTTTCCTGACAAAGAAATTGGTCTTTTGTGTTCATAATGTCCTAACAATCCTAACAGATAGCACCTGTATGCAGAAGAAGGAATTGACATCCATTGCTGAAGATTTCATTTGTTGCTATCAATCTACTGAAGAAGGTTGTCCAAAATTACAGTTCTGAAGGTGAAAGAAAATGTTATGAAATCCCAGCAGTTTTGATGTGCTTAGGTACAATTCTTTAAAAAAGATTATATCCAAACTTTGCAGAACACAGAAATGTTAAACTTTTTATCAGGTGATTGTGAGGACTTTAAAAATGTCATCAGCAAATCTTCGGCGTTCCTTGTGTGAGCCTATGTCTCAGGCTACGTCAAAATAACTCAAACTCTTCTTAAAATAATACAGGACACAACCTCTAAATTTTATTTCAACTTTATCATAGCCTTTTAGTGCACTTGCTAAAAGGCCAGATTTGCATTGAAGTCAGAAGAAATGCAAGATGTCATGGGCATATTCAGCAGTGCAGCACAGGCACCTGGGCTGTGTGAAAGTCACTGGTAGCCAAAACAAGCGTAAGAGACACCGTTGGCAAAGGATCAGGAGCACTCAGGTGTCCAGGGCCCTGTCTACCCTCGAGAAACTAAATCTTCCACCAGACCATCTGAAGGCCACCTTGGGCCCATGCATGGAGGAGCTTCCATCAATTGTTGGGGAAGCAGGATTCACTGCTATTCACCATGAGGTTTTAAAGGGGTAGAAAGTGATTAACATGAGAAAGTGATTAATCTTAGCATAAGCATACTCAGACACTGGCTGGTTGCAGCCATCTGCACACAGGCTGGCAGCAGCCGCTCCTGGTCTGTCAGAGCATGCAGAGGAGCTCACACAAATCAGGAGCGTACGCTGAAGTGCTTCTTTCCTTTGCTATTTCTCCACAGGGAGAAAGAAACATATTGGACCTTAGAGGGGAAGGAGGTACTCCAAATATCTCACACTTTCAGCCTCTCAGCCTGTGTGAGCCTTTTAAAAAAAAGAGAGAAAAGAAAATAAAAAGCAGAGGTACTTTATAAAAACAGCTTGAGCTGTAAAAGAGGAAGGAATGAATTTGTGATCCCATGGGTAACTCCTGGAAAGACTTCTGTTGGCTCACATCCATCTCCCAGACAACTCAGATTGCTGGCCATGAGTTGGTGGACATTTTTTTATTGTTGTTCTTCTGTCAAATTTATTCTTTAAGTCACAATCCTATAAGTCACATGTAACTGGATGCCTCTTCAGGATCTCAGTCACTGTCCCCTCTCTCTAAGGAAATCACATCTGATTTTCGTTTTAGTTTCTAAGTGGATTAATTTAAATGAACCCTCGAACACAACGTCTTGTAGCCATGACTTCTTCCAAGTACCTCAACAAGCTCCATGGACTTTGGTCTCGATGGTACGTTTTCCCTAAGCAGTGCTCTAGCATGTACCCATAATGCCTCTTCCTCTGCTTTCAGGTGGAGATCCCAAATATTCTAGATTATTATGTGACAGAAAATAAGGCAGCAAATCATGATTCTGAGAAGTGAGCAGGAGCACTGTTGTCTTCAAATGTTTCCCTGTCCTTGTTCAGAAGAATGTGGCTGAGCAGATGCCACAGGGTGAGGCCCACCAGGTGCTGGGAGGAGACTGGTCTGGTCTCAAACAAGAAGGATCATCTGTTTTAAATAGCACCTATATTTGCTAATTCTCTTCTACAGTTTTTTTGTTTGGTTTTTGATGTGTTTTTTTTTTTTAAATCAAGTTATTTTCAAAAAGCATCTTTTACTTTCTTTGGCCACCACATTTAATAAAGTTCTTCACATGAGCAAACTGTCTTACAGAGATGATCTTTTACAAATGGGTAAACCCAAATTAAGTATTTAATTCACAGTGAGATACTGAAGCAAATCACTGTTTTCTCGCAGGAGCTTAATCCATACAGGACAAAAAAAATTCATGGAACAGAGCTTTTTAAGTGCTCCATTTTCAGAATTTGGAGTCTTAAGTTTGGGCTTGTGTTTTTCCTTAAATTGAAAGAAATCTGAAATGTCAAGAGATGTTACACACTGGCTAATTTGTCCTGCTGTACCATACTATGACATATTTCAGCAACCTTGTGGTTTTTCTTTGTTAAAAGCTATCTATAATTAGATCTAAAATACCAACATTAATCCACAAAGCTCTTTGCAGGTATTTAAAAAATACCACAAATCATTATCCTGTATTACTATGAGCCCAGTTTTGTTGCCTGTGGTAGAAAAAGGGGGATCTTGAAGGGACAGGAGGCTAATTCAGCAAAACACCTAAGCACAGCCCCAGGAGCTGCATCAGATTTGAGGAGCACACGCCACGATGTACCCCACCACCCGCTTGGTGGCTGCAGGCCAGTGGCAGAGCTGGCAGGTGGGATTTACACAGTCATACAACTGCTTCCATTCACATCCCAGTAAGTGAGCTACTCGGAGCCATACTCAGAAGTCATTTAAGGTTTGACTCCAGCCCTTTCCAACACAGCCATCAGCAGGTATGGAAACACCTTCTCTCACAACGACTTTCCGGGGGTGGCAGCCCCCAGCAGAGGTGAGAGGCACAAGAGGCAGCAAGTGTCCAAGGAAGCTTCTTGGCTCTCAGAGTCCATCAGCCATGATGCTAACTGTTGGCATTACCAAAACAGGTCTTGTGCCAAACGTAAGGGTCTTGATTGCTGAACTGTATCAAAATAATGAAACAGGGCCCGAGGGAACTAAAGGCTAAAAATCAACATAAGCAACCCATTTGCTTTTTTTGAGGAGATGAAAACACCATGGCTTATTAATTTTAGAGGTGGATCTGAACTCAAACCTCACATCACAGGAACGGATCTCAATGAGGACATGCTGCCCAGCCATACAGCTGTAGCATTTAATAAATCCATACGCAAAAACATCTCTGGTTGTTACTTCAGGCTGGGATCTGCCTTTGCAGTTAAGATAGCACCCCTAACTCTTTTCCACCTAGAAATTACTTTGGATGAAAAATATTTGAAAAGTTAGAAATGCAATCAGCAGAATAATAATACAAAAGCATAAGCAAAAGGAAAGGAGTAAAAATAAGAGTTCTCCTTCTCTGATATGAAGGAAGACCTCCAGAATTATTTTTCTCATTGAAAAAAGGGGAGGGAGATTAGCAGTAAAGACGGATGACGATAGCAAATTTAGTACAGACCAGTGCCACAGCACGTTGTTGTCCTCCTCATCCTCCTCCCTCTTGCCTGACTCAACAAGGGCAACTGCTAATCCTTCCATTTTTAGCACAATGCAAACCTTTCTCTGTTCACTAATCCATCACCACATCAGCAGCATCAGCTGATGTGTGGCCCCTTTCTCCTACAACTGCAAACCCCAGTAGTCTCTGCCAGCCTGCCTGATCCTTTATACCTCTCCTGTCCAGCATCCAAGGCCATGAAAGGTTTGTGGGATGGACAAAATACTACCCCTTGAATAGTGCCTCAAGACAGTTTAGGCAGCCTGAGTTTTAATTCGTTTCCTTTAAAAGGCAGTTTAGTCGAATAGAGCTCAGATTTACAGGACAAAGGGGGAGGAAAAAACCCTACTAACACTGTCATTAATCTCACTGTAGTGGTGGAAAGAAATTCCATTTGTGTTCCTAGGGAGGGTCTTTGCTTTATGATCCAGCAAAGGCTGGATGCTACAAGGCCATTTGAACTTGTGCCAAATTCAATAGAGACCCACAGCAGTGGAAAACAAAGTCATTCAATTCTATAATTAACTAAACTTCTACTATAAATTTTAGGGATATACCCTACAATTAAATCCACAATTTTGGCACTTAGATTCCATACGAATTTGAGTCCACCTAAATTTGTTATAATCAGTGGTAACATACAAAGCAGGAAAAGCTGTACAGTCCAGTAAAAATAGTCTTTCTTTGGTCTTCATTCACTTTAAGGCTCTTTTGCACCATTTTGGTAATGTAGAGGGCTGAATACTGATATAAATTATGCAAGGAAGGACACCTTAATGAAAGCCAAGAAAGAACACTTAACACAAGCTGCATGCAACAGTATGATCTAAAGAGGGCAGATCCCCTACTAGTTTAAAAAAAAAAAACAAAACTAAAAACAACCAACCCAAACCAAAACACCAAAAACAATCAAAACCAAACAACAGTCTAACAGTCTGCACCTGGTGTAAGGAGATTTATATACAAGGCCTCACATCCATTTGTTTGATCCTGAGAAATTGTGGGACACCTTGAACTAGCTGATATATAATACATGGTGTCAAGCACAGCACATAATTCATTCGCACAGCAGTTTAAAAGCATTTGAATCTTGAAATCCTGTGTGACATCAATAACACATAAAAGGCATTTAACCTTTAAGAAGAATGAAATGTCCGTTTAAAATTAAATTTACTTTTATTGAGGAATAATAACCTTTGTCCTACATCCAGAATATGGATTGTTCCTACCTCACCCACCAGGTTTTCTACTGAGGAGAAGTTGAGCAGCTCTCTGGGCAGAAAACATCTCCTCTTGTGCTTGCAAACAGCTTGCTGAGAAGCAGCAGGATTAATGCTGCTGCTGCACACGTGCAAGGACATGGGCTGTAGGCACATCCTTGCACACGCACAAGGTAATGTGAAGCATTACTTCTGCAGCCCCTAGAAGAGATGGTCTCAAAACTGGGACTCAGCCTTGGCTACCAATGGGCATGCATCACCTGGGGAGGATTACTCAGCCTGGGGGACAGCATGCTGCACATTCCTGCAAGTTGCCTCGCACCATGGTGTGTACTGAAGTGGTTTTATTATTATTTAAAAAACAACACCACCACCCCTCAACAAAACAAAACACACAAAAAACCACCCCAAATAAGAAAGTGTATGAAAGTTTCTGAAAGTTGAATTATATCAGCTCTGGGGTGGGACACATTAGTCAGGAACAAATCAGTTTCAGGAGGCAATTTAATCATGGAATTGGCTTCTGTATCAGGTCAGTGTTGCTATAAGCCTCACCCATCCGTGAAGCAGAGTCAGATTTGCTACTCTAGTTCAGCTTGATCCATTAAGCCAAAGGAAAGAGGAGTACAGAGGATGTAGACATAAAAAAAAAAAAAAAAAATAAAATATCCTGGCTCTTGCTTTGGAAGAAACAGGAAAGAAAATTACATTATCTGAGGAACTTCCTGCAGCAGGATTTTTGTAAGGCAGTCACATTCAGCTGTCAGCAATACAGAGCACTACCCCATTCTTTTGGAGCAAAAATACTCTTATCACAATTTCACCTTCACGGTCCTGCTTGGTGTGCTAGCAACTGAAAAATAAGAAATAGCTCCTTAAGAAAGCTCCGTAAAAGGTTGTAACAATAACATAGAGGGTGATGTAGTCCAGCAGGTGTTTGAAAATGTGGCATTATATCTACAAGCATGGTATCATCCACTGAGGAGTTTGTATAGTAGAGTTTGCCCAAATACCCTCAGGCTATGTAGAAACTATACAGTGGGACCTTACCCCCTTGTCACCTCAGACTGCATGTGTGACAGAAAATACCCTGCTGCCCCCCAGCCTGCAGAGGGAGGGGGTTTCCCCATGGAGGAGGAGGAGGAGGAGAGAGGGTAGCCACCAGGCCTTGCCCTGTCACTGCAGGGAGAGGTGTCCAGTGCATCCCCGGACTCAGGAGATCAGGAGCAGGCACGAGGCTCGCAGGCTGAGGATCAGATTAAAACCTGAGTGTTTGTTAAAAGCCTGTTCAGCTAATCTTGCCCAGAGCCTGGTACCCACAGGCAGAAGGGAAGGAACTCCTCGCTGACCCCGTGGGAGGACATCTATCCCTAGCACAGGAGTGACCCCAGTATTATATTTGCTGTGCAGGGAAGGCAAAGGCAGCCCTGAACGGAGATACACACAAAATAGAAAATGTTTTTTTCAAGTCTCCTTTAAAAAAAGACTTTCATTACATGTTTCTAAAAGGAAAAAAAAAAAATTTAAATCCCTTTTTTGTTGCTTATATGGTAGATCCACCCAGTAACATGAGAAGCTTTGTCCACTGGTGTAGGGCAGCACTTCCCGCACTCTGCATCTGAGTAGCCTCCTGTGCTACTGGCAAATGCACAGTAAAAAAGGCATTCCCCCCCAAAAATAAAAGTAAGGACAGCCTACCTCTTCTAGACAACAGAGGAGATCCAATATCCATGGGTTTAGGACCTACAACTGATAGGCATTTTTTCAAGGAACCAGAAGCATTTAACATATAAGTTTCATTTAAGTAAGAAACAAAAGCAAGTTTAAAAGTGGAATTAAATTCAGTGACACAAAAGAACTGAGGCTGGGCTGCGATACAAAAATATAAACAATGTGATTCTTAACAATACACTGTTTCATGTTTCCTTTCCGGAAACATCTTTACTTTCTTTTTTAAAATCAGTATTGGTAGGAACATATTGTCTTGGTAAATAACATTTGCTGCTTTTCTCTTTCCCCCACTCCCTTCCCGCCCAGATACATGCTTATAAAGCGAAAGTGACTACAACAAATTCAGTGTCCAGACACTTGAGAAAACGTTGAGTGAACACAGACCACCCACTGACTTCATCTGCTTTGTTTTCCTAGTCCCGAATTTTTTGCAGATTTTCCACTGCCCTCGATAATGAAGAACATAAGCTTTTTCTTTTCGTTTCTTTAATTTTTAAATACAAAAAGGCAACATGCAGGGGCAGGTCAAGGAGAATTTGTTAGATGCCAGAAAATCCAAGACATCACGCCACACATGTTGCCTTTCCCCTCAATCAGTGCGCTGTTGGTCAGAGCATCCTCCTTTCTTTTCCACTCGCGCTGTAGCTTAAAGATCCAAACTGGTTTCCCTCTTAGTTTGCCCTCACAAGCCTGCTAGACACTGACCACCGTAGTTTGCCTTTCTCACATGGAGGTTACCTCTATTAAAAGTAGACTACAAAAAATAAAACAGAAGTGAAATTAGCCCAGAAACAGCAGCTTTGTCGTGGTTCCATAGGTCAAAACCTTTATACAACTTCCTCCCCGGGGTCCACAAATTCTCTGAAATTTCCCGATTTGGCACAACAGCTTGCATAGCACTCTTTGGCTCAGGTGCTGTCATACAGAGCTATGTTCTTGGAGGAGCAGGCAAACGGGACTGTATTCCTGACCATCAGGAACAACAGAAAAAGAGATGCCTTAAAGTATATTTAGCTGTTAAAGAAAGAAAAACAAAACAAAACAAAACAAAAGAAATCTAGCTAGACTGCTTCTGAGTCTCTGCAGAGTTAACATACGAGCTTTGCTGTTCACCTCCAAAGTTTGCCTTCTTCCCACTGAGGAGCCTTCTGCCACGTATCTGCCCAGTCTAGCTATTTTTGCCAGATAATTTTTGTCAGATTGGGTTAATTATTAACCTAAATCACGAAAACAACCCCAACACAAAATCCTTTTATTTTAATTGCAAACTGGGTACATTACTGACAAATGCTGAACAAGCTTAATCTACCATAAACAGAAGTCATGTGCTACATTTACATAGCTTTTGTCAGCAGTACTTCAGAAAAACACACAAATAGGGATCACTTCATCCTTCACTAAACTTAATCAATTTGGAATTGTTAAATGTTATATGGTGATGGTCTGTAAAGCCAAGGGCACAACTTCAGTGAAGTACAGAAACCAGGAAAAAAAAAATATTTTAGGAAGGTCAGGTGTAAACACAAATTGAAATTTGTCCAGAACCACAGAATAAGCCCCTTATAAACAGGGCCGTGTAAGTTTTACTGAGTGCAAATGGTCAGGGGCTTCACTTCAGAGGTTCCATCATCACATCTTGTTTTACCAGTAGATAAACTTCTACCTCAGGGTAAAGCCAGGTCCCACAGGTGAAACCTGACAACTTGAATGCTAGATATCCAGCCTGTAAATACATTTGTTTAGCTTATTTGAATTGTGTGGAGATCTTTACGTGATAATCTGTCTGTAAAAGATGCCATGAATTTCTATCTGAAACCAGTTGCTTGATTTTCCTCCCTTGACTTAATACTATATTGCCTACTGCCATTCTGAAGCTTCCACTGGAAAACGGTTGATTTGTCCCAGTGAAATGCAAGCTAAACCTCTGAGAAAGAAAAAAAAGAAAGAAAACCAAAACCACACCAACACAGAGAATACATCCTTAGTACAAAATTACAGAAGCGGACATTTTGAATATTGCATTATTGGAACCACTTGTTACAGCAACTACATTTTAAGAATCAGAGCTGGATGAGTAATTTTTCCCATTGTGCTAACATGGGATTTGGGGTTTGGGGGAGTTTGGGGGCGAGGGACGATGTTTTGTTTGTGGGGGGTTTTTTCCAAGAAAAAGTTTCTCATTATTCTTCCTGATGCGTTCCCCAAAAGTTTAATGTAGATAGCATTTAGCTTAGCTGTTGTCAACAGCAGCAGAAAATCTGGTGGCAGGTTTCAGTGGAACATCAGCAGTCGGGACATGATGTTGGGATGAGTGTGCACGCACTGAACCTCGCGCCGGTCACACGGCGCCTCTCTCAATTATTTAACACAGCAGACATTAGAAAAATACCTAAAAGACCCTTGAGGATAGACAACAAACTATAATTTAATAACACAAGAGAAATTAAGAATCTGGACTCCTGGCAAGAAGATACTTTCTCATTGTAGGTCACTTAATGCCACTAACTCCTCATCCAACTTCAAAATCCAGTTAATCACAAAGTTTAAATTAGCTTTCTTACATCTCCTGGGCAAACCCTGTTTGCACCCCTGCCAAAACACACTACTCTCCTCCTCTGCTATCCCAAACAATCCTTCACCCTGGGTATTTCCCCTGCAGCTCCTCACGGTGCCATGCACGTCGTTGGATTGTACAGCCACGCCAAAAGATCGGAGGCAGAATTAAATGCATAAAAGTGTCAGGCTGTGTCTCCTGGGAATTTGAAGAAAGCTATTAGCCCTGCCTCAGCACTTCTGCTCCCCCTTCCTCTCCCCCTTGATCTGAAAAACTAGACCAAAATGGAAGAAATGTTTCTAGGGTCCAACTTGAGGTTCTTCCACTGGGGCCTGATGTGTCTCTGCCAGGTCAGCCCCTAATCACACTCGTTATTCATGTTCCTGTCAGGGACTGACACGCTGCAACGCCTGGAACACTGTCCCTCCATGGAGACGGCAAACCGAAGCTGTTGTGGGAATTTAGCAGCTGCCCAGAGGACAGATAACAGCAGGATGTCATTTATCCTCGGTGGCAGGGTTGGAGGTCCTGCTGAAGCAGTTAGAGGCCAAAATTAGTTACTAGGCGATGGCTGTGTAATGATTCACATGAAATTAGTTGTGGTCTCAGCCAAAGCGACTGTGGAGAAGCGTTCACGTGGCACTAAGGCACTAATTAGCACTGCCACTGGATGGCTCCATGCAGGTCACAGCCGGGTCTGGATCACATGAATTACCCCATCCCACTAATGACGCCACTGTTAATGAAGTGAAAGTTTGCTCCCATGGAAAGGTTAAGTCGGAAATTACTGCCTTATCTGATGCAAATGCAACAGGGAATGGAAGATCTCTGCCCCCTCCATTAGTGTCAGCCAGTGTGTGTTCAGACAGGGAAAGTAGGAGCCGTCCAGAAGCTGGACCCTCTGCTCCCTGGGGCCCTATCCCGATTGCTTTTGAAATTAATCCTTCCTGGTGTGTGTCTTAATCCCAAAAGGCATGAGTTTTATCCTAGAGTAAAGCAGCACGTGGAAGCAGTAGTGACTGCACAGCAAAAGTGTAATATTTGGTGCCACTGTCACAAACATACTGAGCTTCCTCTCTTGTTTACTGCAGTGTGGCTGAGTGTAGACGAGAGCAAGGCTGGGTCTGTTTTTCACCACGCTAGAAAGGCTCCAGGGAAAGCTTCTCTTGACAATACAATTTCCTTAAAAACAAATTAAGTTCTTCTTGTGTTGGATGTATATAAACACATTATAGGAAAAAACCACACACCAGTGCTTCCATTCTACATTAAGCTTAATCACAGTCTGATTTATAGGTCTTCAAGAATTTAGCCTTATTTATTTTCTAAAGAAACTGAATTCCCCATCCACCCCCAATCATTTAAAAAAATTAAAGTTTTTGGATGCCCAATGGGACCCACAATAGTAATGTAGGTGTTCTTGTTTGATGGCCTGGGAAGAATCATAGAATAGTTCCGGTTGGAAGGGACCTTAAAGATCATTGAGTTCCAATTCCTCTGCCCTGCGCAGGGACACCTCCCACCAGACCAGGTTGCTCAAAGCCCCATCCAGCCTGGCCTTGAACCCCTCCAGGGATGGGGCGGCCACAGCTTCTCTGGGCAACCTGTTCCAGTGTCTCACCACCCTCACAGGAAAGAATTTCTTCCTAATATCTAATTTAAATCTCCTTTCTTTCAGTTTATAACCATTACCCCTTGTCCAGAAAAGAAAAGAGAAACTCTTGAGGACTTCCCAGTGTTTGGAGAAAACGCAAATCTGGAGCAGGTAAGTAGGTAACCAGAGCAGGTGACATCCAAGTCTAGATTAGGCAGTGGGGAGTGGCCACTGTGGTGATACCATGGGATGAGGCAGCACTCCTGGTGGTGGGCAGGCAGGATGCTAATGAATCCTGTCCAGAAGAAGGCTGTAGACTACGCCCTGCTCAGGATGCTCAGGTCCCTTGACCTACTTCAGACTTTTGGGACTTTTTTCATTTATTAAACTTCTTAAGATTTTACTTGGCAGAGGGAAAAAGGGTCTGCAACATTTCCCAGTAGGGTAACTTTAAGCCAGTCAGTGAAATTTGATATAAGTTCTTAATCTTCAAGACTTCTGTTGACATCACAAGCCAGGAAAGTGGAGCCAATGATCAGGGGAGCTAAAGTTTGGATTACATGAAGTACGCTCTTTTTGGTTTTCTTTCTAAGCTATTATTGCTTTTAGTGCAAAACTAAAGAATTTAAAGAATTCAAGGGGAAGGGGAGTTGCATCTCTTTTATTTAATGACAGCAGTACACAATGGTCTGGATTTCAAGTCAGTCCAAAAGCAAAGACAGAACTAACAAGGAAAGCAGAGGAGCAGAGCCAGACCAGGAAGAGTTAAAGTCTTACGTAAAAGAAGTAGTTGGGCCAAATAAGAGGGATGAGATCCTGCAAAGGTTAAGACAACCTAGGAAAAGCCACTCCTTCTTCATGACTCCAGAGGAGCAGGGAACACACAAGATGGGGGAGACCAGCCCTGCTTGTTTGCAGAAATGCTCATACAATATGACACTACTACCCATAGTGGCACCAGCTCCAGTAGTGCAGGAGCCTAGGTGGTCACAACCTCCACCCTCCTGCATGCTCTGGAGAGTTCCAGAGAGCATGGGCCTCCATGCAAGCTCCATATAAGAAGGAGAGGCTCTGGAGGTGACTTCCCTGCCCTGGGCCAGATGTGCGCAGTCCTGTGGTCATTGCCCTGGGCTGCAGCTCCAGGGATTAGACTAAACTAGGACACTGGGACTTCAGTTACTGGGCTGAGGCAGAGGTTCTCCAAGTCCATCATCTTTTGGGATTTATCCTGGATGAACCCCCTAAAAAGCTGAGGAGCCTGCTGTGTACTGCGAGCAAGCAACAGAGCACCAGGAGTCCAATCCTGCTCCTACTGACGTCATATGAGGCCTTTACTGTTGACTGCAGTGGCGCCAGGATGGCATCCTCACAGCCACACACAGGAAACAAGGCAATAAAAGGCAAACCTCCCAATACTAAATATAACAGCAGATGCCAGATCATACATTTTCAAACAGAAGACACTGAAATCAAGGGTTGGAAATATTGTCGATTTTTGATGTGTTTTTTTGCAATAGCCTGCTTTGACACATCAGCTTCTAGTGAGGTTTATAGATCTCTGAATCCTTTTAAATACATTGGGACAAGTTGGCACCTTCACATTGCTTTTTCTCAAGGGAGTTCGATAAGACACTTCTAACATGGGGCAGGCAGAGAGAAGGAACAGCTTAACAGCAGGAACTGATGCTTTCCATATTTTCTGTGTTTACCACCAACCTTAAACAGACAGAAGTTATGTTTCCTGGAAGCTCTTAGAGCAAAAACATGATACTATTGCCTGAAACACACCTTCTGCTCACAGGCCAGGTGCATTCTCCTCATTCACAGAAACAGATGTCCTCCCTGCCTTGCCAAGCTTGAAGGAGACGTGCACAGATCCCGGAAATCAGTAAATGCCACAAAACCCCAAAGCTCGGGTTTATGGGCCTGACTTCAATTTACTGACATGCTACTTAATGCCTCTCTTGGAAAAGCTCATCAAACATTTTAAAGAGAGCACAAATTCCTTCCATTACTTTTACAGAGCAAAACCTATTTACCCTATCAGAGTGGGAGAGGGCAGGCCTGTGCCATTTAATGTTTATACCCCACTAAATGTCCTATTCTTGCTACATTTGTCACTTATGCAGGGAAGTGAATGACCCCAGACAGCACTATATGCAGACTTTAACCAAGAGGTAAAACAATCACATCTAATCACGGGTAACTGAAGACTTTCTGACCACTGAAGTAAAACTCTGGGCAGAAGCTTATTATGGTTGTCCCCAGTGTTGGCAAGACAGAGAAATGTAAAAAGCAAACAAAACTCCCTGAAACCAGTAACACCTACCGAGAAAAGGTTTCTCCTATTACAGAAGTGACCAAACTCACTTTTTCCTCACCATTAAGCCTGAAGATGACTGTTCACCTTTTTACGCAATCGCATGGGGTCAGATGGGGGTAGCAGAGGCTGAAAAGCAGGAGCTAATGTTAGCACTGTATATTTTTATGACCTTTGGTGTGTTTACAGAATACAGAAGCTATTGTCTGGAAGACTTTCACGTCTCTCCCTGCTGAGGGGGAGGGAGCTGGGGAAGAGGATTATGAACAGTGCTCTGCTGGTGCATGAAAACCAGAATCAGCATCCCAGCAACAGTGGCTTGCTGACCCCGACCCCAACATTTCATCCCAAGCTGATGTAACAGCAGACAAGAATTGTAAAATACACACCAGCATGTGACAATGGATGGGAAAGCAACCTTACTTTTACAAAAAAGGCAGCAAAAATAACTCTTAGCCTTCTGCTGAAATTTTGTACATAGCTTTGGAGCCCACACAATTCCATCATTCCATATTCTGGACAACTTCTGGTAAATACAAGATAGAACAATACATACAATAGTGTTTCTGTTGCAGCAACCCAGTTTTATACTTGCCCTTTCTTTCCCATACAGAAAATGTTCCTATAGAGGAGCCTTTCCTTTTCCACGGCCATAGAAGTTCCTCATCACTTAATTTGCCATCAGCCACATCCAGTGCTAACAGAATGAGGAAATGTTGCTTTTACAAGCTTTTTGGCTACAAGTGTGGTAACTGGATGCTCACCCTGGTGCAGTTTATTTTGATGAAAAAGTATTCTCAGGTCATGGAGAGGCCCCATAAACATGGAAGGGACAGATTTATGCTTGTTTGTAGGCTCTATATTATTCTAGCCACCTAAGAGATAGGTATATAGCTTAAGCAAACTATCTTCCCCCTCTTACATACAGTGTTCCCAAGGCACTTCAATGACTGCCTTCTTTTCTCTCTTAGCTACTTGAACTGGAAAATTCTGAAAGCAGGGATTATTATTTTTTTTTGGCAGGGTGTTTGCACAGCAGATTTCCCAGCTGCACTCCAACTGAACATGATACCACCAGATAACATCACTACATTATGACTGTTGTTGCTGTTATGCTAAAAACACGTTTTTTTTCCCACATGCTGCAGTATTCTGGTCAAAACCATGAACTGAATCTTTTTAGAACCCAGAAAAATCTCCTGGCCATCAACTTAAATCCACCTTTCCACTAGAGTTTTTCCTACTTTTTCTACTGTGCACAGCAAGCAGATAATACTGGCTTAAGGACCTCAAAACTAGCAATAAATTAATAGGAAAGAGCAACATATTAACCTTCATTGTATGAATTAGTAGAACAATCAAAGCATCAAGAGAAAAAGGACAAGAGTCAAATCCACTGCTGATGTATCTTGTGGAAAAATGTCACTAATCAGTCATGTCCCTCTAACTTCAGATCAGTTCCTGCCTGCTGGTACCATGTGCCCACAGCCTCTAACAGCAGAGGGTCCCAGATGCAGATCCCCATGGGGCTCCTCATGACTGCACACCAGTGGCAGCCAGCACGCCCAGCCTGCCGCAGAACAAGGGGAGGCTGTTTTGGGTCATCTCTTTCCTCTGGCACCTTCAGCTTTCTCTTTTCCAGAAAATCCTGCTGAAGACAAAGCCTCTTTTATTCCTAGATTCTCTCCATTTTGTAAATAGTTCTATACAAATTTTATGCACTCTAGAAAATTATTTGCCAGTTCAGAATCTGCTCAATAGACAGACACGTGTGGACAGGAGTCCTTAGACTAGAAAGAGCAGGCTACTGGTGACCATGAACAAGTTGCACCGATAAAACTCTGTCAAAGAAACTACTACAGCCTTTGGCACCTCTACCAAGGCACCATTTCACATGTCAATTAAAAAAAAAAGAAAAGTCTCACTGCAACCTGTACTGTTTCCCTTCTGATTTTATCCCTTTTAATAGATGCTAAGAAGTATCCATTACTGAGGAAAAAAACATAGGTAAGCTTTTTGCACTTCATAGCAGACCAATTTCCTGCGAACCTCTGTCTTCTAACTGATGTCACTACTAGGCAGAAGGAGCTGAAGCATCCCACTGAATATTCCTCAACTGGTTGGTGAGACTTGGCAGTTGAGTAGAAAGGAAATTGTTTCTTCTCTCCTCTGAATGAGCTCTACTTCTCAGTGGCACTTAGAAGGAGCCTTCCTTGAGCTGGGGACTGGAGTTACTATGCTGGTTGCTCCCTGGTAGAACTAGCTCAGAGGAGGGGGTCAGAACATATTGAGACGGTGCTATGAGCTCACCAAGCTCTTTAACAGTTCACATGGCAAAGGCTGCTCTAGGAAAGATTCTGGATGCAAAGGTCTGAGCGTATAAATAACCATCAACCAGAGTCACCAATATTAATGGAAAAATACCACAACTCTTCACAGTCGGATCTTTAGCAAAGACCACAACCAGCAGTTTTGCCATCCTGGGATCTAACTCCTAGAACTCTGTTTTTAGCAGCATCCTGTTTTGCCAGATCTGTGGTTGTATCATTTTTGGAAAAGGCTGCTTGTTTTGGACAAGGAGGCCTGAGACCTAAAGATCAGCCAGATTGACAAAATCAGTTCACATTTCATTCTTACTTAAACTCTAGTAAATCCATCCCTAAGAACAAGGGAAATCTGGATGAAATCCAGTAGATTCTTTGGCCTGACTAAACAGTGCTGTACTGGAAGCTGAGATGGTGAGAAAAGGCTTTAAACGCTGCTTACATCCTCTCCATCCTTGGGCTGACCCACCACATCTGTAAGACTTGGACATACTTGACCAGCTTAAAGTCCTGTTTTCAAAGTGTTTCTTTGATGACCACACACCAGAGTGCTCCGATCACGACACTCTGCACAATCCGTCCATATGCAACCTTGAGCTGTGTATGGATCTCCAGCCCCTCTTGCTTGCCACCCAAGCTCACTGTCTTAGTGCACCTGCATAAAAAGTAAGCCTCTGAGCACCTTTCCTTCTGAGTGGGAATGTCAAAGTCCCCCTTAAAGCCTTCCTTTGGGATTATGACCCCCCCTTTGCAAAGTTTCCTCTCTTTCCTCTAAGCCCTCAGTCCCTCTTCAAACTTGGTTTAAAACCCTCCCTCCTAAGTTAACAACTCTGTTGGCAATGTTTTGATTTAGTTTAATTAAGAGTGCCGGGTTTGGGCATTTTGTACATACATCGACTGATTAAAAACACATACACTCTCGTTTACACTGGTTTGTACTTTCAAAAACACATTCAGGCTGCTAACAAACCTTCAACCCCCCTTAACTGTATCTCTAAGAACTTGAGGATTTTTTCCTATGCAGTAGCGGTTGTTCAAAAATATTTATAAATAAAAAAAAAATATATATATTTGAACATTTTTGTTCAATGAATGCTTGAATCTTTGGAAAACAGAAGGTTTGTGACTTCTTTCTTTTTTAACTGAAAACCTAAACCAGACATTTAAAAAAAAAATTGACTGAAATAAACTTTCCAACTACATTTTTATAGTCAAAATAGAAGTTTATAGGAAATGCAACACTGAAATTGCAAAGAATAAATTATTCCTAAAATGACCAGAACAGCCATCCTTTTACATTCTTAAACAATAATGTATTGCCAGCAAACTCATGTCATCACCAGAAATAACTATAATAGGTCTCTAGCTCAGTTTGACTGGGAAAGCAGCACATACCTTTCCAGTCAGTCACTCATGAAAGTCACCCTGTATTTCCAGTGTGTGAGACCACAGGGCAGCCCTTCTCTCCCTTCCCTGTCTCTAAGGCACACCAGTATTAACCAGTACACTTTCTGGTTGCCTGAGCACAGCCAGCCAAACAGCTCTGTCCGAAAGTTAGTTCATTTAAAAATACTTGCCTTTCGTCTGGCCGTTGTCCCACATGGGCCATAACGGCATCCATATGACCTGCCACACAGGGAAATAGCTTTAGAAATGGCATCCTCTGGCTTTCAGTGTTTCATACGCATGTTTGGGTGTTGTCCTGCAACTTTCAGGAATACTGGAGAGTTTCCACTCACCAAAATTTTCTCTATCCCATGATCCATTACAGCAAATGACTGGAGGTCCCTAATATAGCAGATAATCCTTCCCAACTTTAATCACAGCAATGAAAAAGAAATAAGATTTCAGCTTCTCATACTCTCTCAGAGAACAGGCATCATGTGTTCTTCAAGGTGACGGTTATTAACCAGTTGTCTGTTGAATCCCACCAGGACCAGGATTTTTTTCATTTTCTGAAGGACCGTGAGACAGAGGTACCAACATTATCTAGTAGCCCCAGAGCAATCTTGAACCTTTACTGCCTTAAAGTGAGTGCTTCTTTGGAGATGCATTTCTTTCTCAAAAGAAGTAAGGCTAAACCATAATATGAATCTCTTTGCAGTCTCTTACTAATCTTTCAGTCAGGTTGCCTATACCAAAATACTGGCCAACAGACAGGTAAAAATTCCATTTGCTGGAAGCTGGCTGTCTACTCCTGCAGCAGTATGGGGATCACTGGATGCTCAGAGCAAGCACCTCATGATGTACAGGACTGCTCAGTGTAGGCAAAAAGGCAGATTAGCCTGGCCCGAGTTATCATGGGTATGAACCTAATGTGCCCTAGGGAAAGTATCGTAGGGACTGCCACCCCGAAATATCTTTGCAGGGCTACAAGAAGGATATGCTAGTGGTCCTGGGGAATACTCCACCTTTGAGTCACAAGAGCAGGAGGAAAAGGAAAGTGGGATGCATCAGTACCATAATGACAACAGCCCTTGCTGTGACCTATTGGCACAAGATCAGAGAAGCAAATGATGGAAGAAGAGGGATTTCTATTTTCAGTCCGACAGAGTTAGTCTGTTTACTGATGTCCAAAGTGGGAGGTTTGGTGTTTTGTAAAAAACAGTTTCAACATCACAAGGCACTTTCTCTGGCTTGTAGGTTCAAAGGAAAAATGTGACTGGTCAGGATCAAAAGCCTTTTTCAGTCATGGCTGATAAGCATGTGCTTTATGGCACCTGTCCTGTAAATAGGGTCCACCACCTCTCGGAGCACATTGTAGCTGTGGGACCACCTACAGCAGAGAGAGGTGGGACAGGCCACCTCCCTGTTTTCTGTGGAAATAAAGAATAATGGGAATTTGTAACTACAGGTACCTAAAAAAAAAAAATAATGCATTTTAGCCTGTACTTTGCATTCTTTCAATAGGCAAAGGAAGCCTTATCAGGTTAATTCTATCAAGTTTACAAACCCTTAGAACAGGTTAGTTTTTGCAACAGAAATAACAGGTATTTCACTTTTTTACTGGTATTTCTTTCTTCCCTTTCCTTAACTTTGCATTTTTTGGTCCTTCTTTCCCCTCCACCCCCTTTACATCAAATTATGTTTTAGTAAAACATTAAAAGCTATTTACATTTCAGAAAATGCAGATTGTTACATTCTTTTTTTCAGCTATTTGGAGATAAATTAGAGTTTAAATGCCTCTCGCACAATGCTTGACCTCCTCATTCCCAGGAAAAGAAAATCCTTCCAGTTTTAATGAAGGAGAACCATTGTGCACAAAGCAGATGACTAGTACTGAGAATACTTGATTGTTTTCCAGCTTCTGCCATGTGCTTCTTGGGTGTTTTCCAGGAATTCATTTTCCTTTGCTGTGCCTCAGTTCCCCACGTACGAAATGGAAATAACATTATCCAAAAGCACGGTATAGGAACAAGATATTATCATTATTGCTAAACCGAAGAAAACATTCACGATTTGTTTTTGTGGTTCTAACACCCAAAAAAACCCCCGAGGAGCATATACCTCTTTCGTCAGAAAACAAAACTCTAGATGCACTTCATCCACAGCACCAATTTTACCCATGAGAATAAGAACGGCTTTTATAAACCAAAAGGAGTGAGGCACGTTATTTATCTCCATGTCAGAAGTCCCAGCAGAGATGGGTTGATCGCAGGGATCCTTAGCGCTGTGAGCAATCCTTACATACACAAATGAGATCCTCAAGTAATCGCTGTTCTTTGTTACACAAACAGGGGGCTCTGGGAATCTGCTTCCCCGGGGAACTCTAGAGATAAAGAAAACATCAACAGTAGCTGAGAAAATTAGTATTTCCCAGCCACGCAAAGTAAAGTCACTAACAAAAAAAAAAATAGAATTAATGTGATGGAAGCAATAGGTAAGTCATTTAACTAATCTGGTAATAATAATAAATAATAATAAAAACAGAATAGGAAGATGCTTTCTGAAGGTTTTGAGTCTCATCAGAGCCAGAAAAAAGCTGGATGCCATATACAGTTTCAGAGACCATATCAACCAGTGTTTACTATCTTCTTGCCCCAGGGCAGCTAAAAGGTTCATGTTAGGAGCAACATTCAATAAATATTTAGCTTTTTTTAGAATGGACTTTCAGTGATCAAGAATTTCCTTTATATGGGATACTTCTTCTGTCACATTGGCTAATACTTCACTTCACATACTCAGAGAACAGCCTTAAGTTTCAAGTTACTTTGAATTCATGGAAAAAAGACCAGCATATGGGGAGAAAAAGTAGTGTTTCCATGAAAAAGCATAATGTGCAACTTCCTGTAATAGACCGTTCTTTGAAATGCAGCAGGAGACAGTGGCTCTCTCCAGCATTCACTAGGCTGCTAGGAATGTAAAGATGAAGCATGCAGGAGCACAAAATTAACAACTGTATTTCTAGATACTTCCTACGGAGAGCTGGGCATAGAACATATTTGTGCCACCTGAGACAATCAGTGCAATCCCTTGGCTTTCCTTTTTTTTTGCGGTGCAATCCACATGCTCCAGGCCTTCTAGGGAGCCTGAGGGACTCCACGGGTCCTGTCATCTTCTGGCAGAGGCATACCTCTGCAAAAACGGGCTGTGAGGACGGTTCAGCACATTAACTGCTCACAGCCCAGCCCAGAGCTTGCTCCAGTCCTTTAACCGGCTGAGAGTGCGCGAGGGATGCAAAAGGAAAATAAGATTTCTCATTAAAAAAAAAATAAAAACAATAAAAATAAAAGGCAGGGTGAGGCGTGGAAGGCGTCCGTCCAGGGCTGCGTTTGCCCACCCTTCAGCTGCAGGGAGCCCCTTAGAGCGCTGTCAGCTCTTCCCAAAATCCGAGTGGTTTTAGTGCCTGGAAGGTTTCTGCCGGGCGGCGGGACAGCGCTGCCCCCCAGCGCCGGGCGCCCGCCTGCGCACAGCAGCCCCCCCCCCGTCTGTCTGTCTGTCTGTCTGTCCGCCTCCTCTCGACCAAAGGCAGCTCTGAAACCATACCACGTCTTCCCTCGGATCAAAATTACGCGCTCACCGATCTAGACATCAACATTCTATGAATATATATATATGTATAAATACATATTCATATATCTATATATAGTCCATGGATACATCATCTATAGAAAGATCATTACATCCTACGAATAGCTATAGAAAGATACATTTTTATATTTCTATTTTTATATGTATGTGCGTACATAGATATATATATATAGGCTCAACTGCACCAGTAAATATTTACCCTTGCCCCATAGAAAAGCTGCTTTCTGCACACACAATCCATCGGTACTTTACCCTCGTTTGTGTTGATATCAGCACAGGGGACAGGCCATAAACCAATAAACATGTGAGGGTAAAGTGCCAGACCTGATGAAGGAACACTGATAATTCAAACAATTCTCACAGACGTGACAAACGAAACTCCCCAAAGCAATGAAGATGGTGCTTTATATCTTTATTTCCCTTTCACAGCCGAATTCCTGATCAACAGGGAACGTTCTGCTCCGTGCATGTGCACTCTCTCTCTCTTCCCCCCCATCCCACGGTGCTCTTCTCTAAGGTTCTATGATTATTTTTATTCCCAACTTTCCATAACATAGGGATTGACCTTTAATTCACAGCAAGCAAGCCATAATTAAAGCTTGACATTCCCTTCAGCTAGGGGTTTGTGTTCCTGAGTCACATTTTCCTCCATAAAATGCTTGGAAGACTTCTGAAACGGTCCTGCAATGCTTCCCAATGAATAATTTTGTGACTTCTGGTGGGAGCAGCAAAAGAGCACTGCAAGGAAGTGCCTCGTCCCTTCTGGGTCCATAGGCACCCTCCAGAAAAATCCCATGGGTGATGACAACTGGATGTCACGCTGCTGGGAACACAGTCACTTTGGAGTATACGGGTGAAGTTGTCACTTGTTGATTAACAACAGTTTCACACTTCATCCCTGAACCTGTCAAAATCTACAGAGACTGCCACCTTGTTAAGGCCACAAGGAAAAATGTGGTTTGCCATCCGCCCTCCCCCAGGACATCCCACCCTACAGTGTCCATCCCACAGAGTCCTACAGTGGCGAGTGACTTCCACCAATTTCCAAAGATATGACCTAAAGTTGGGACTTACCTTCATTATTTTAAATGTAACCTTGTGCTCTCCCCAGACAGGATTAACCTGGGGTTGGCCGTGCTTTGGCTGGGCTCCAGTGCCTGTGACACAGAACTGCACCCACTCCACCTCTGCAGGAGGGTAAGTCTGCCAAAATTTTCCCTGTGCCTACAGAAAGCTCTCACACCAGATTTAAGGATGACTCAGTGAACAATCCTTACCTCTCCTACACCCCCCTGACAGAAAGGAAACTAATCCAGAGACCTAAATTAAGAAGAAAAAAAACACCTCAGAAACCACTCAGCAATAGAGCATCACAGAACAAACACTTCAAAAAAAAATAATAAAAGAGCTGGAAAAGAAGGAGCAGCACAAGAAGTTACTCAAGGCATAATCTGGAAAAGCTAAACTGCTTCAGAAAGAAGACAGCATTCTCTGTGAACAGGCAGAGCAAATGGTATTTTCCTCTTGGTTTAATTAGGGCAAAAACCACAACTCATGGATACCTCAGCCTTGTTTTAATTAGGAGATGAAATGAAGAAGTATATGGACAACTGCTTTGATTCCATATGGTAATTTGCGTGTTCCTACATCATGAACTGCATTAAAACAAGGATATGTAACCTTTGTGTTGTGTTACACATTTTCAAAATAAACATATCAGGGTTAGGCAGCTGTTGTTATTTATGTACTTTCTAGCATATTTATTAATTTTGACTGTGCTCCAATATCTGGACCGGAACATTTAATGTTTTGAGTGCATCCAGATAAGTATAAAAATGCCCTGGTGTACGTGTTGCCCAAATACAGCAAAAGAATTTTCCATGTCACGCTAAGCATGCTGGCAGACACTGTGCTCTCACAAGAAGCATGGATCAACAGAAAGACTGGCTTTATCGCTTTCTTTTTTAAATAAAATAATTTCCTAATATTTTCTTAGCTGCTTAAGCATGTTGGGTACTGTAATACAGGGCAAAAGCATTTTAAACTTTGAATAGTGCCTCTTTGTTACAGTAACAACCCCAAAACAACTTATCTAAAGCAGGATTTGGGATTTTGCTATTAAAGGGCTGCAGCTGAGTCACCCCAGAGACAGTAATGGTCTGCCACAGTTCAGTAAAACAATACCCTAATCCCTTGGACTTTCTTAAGCTAATTTTGGAAATCACCCTGCCATTCATAATGCAGCACTTTGTCTTCACATATCCATTTTCTGCTGCAGCTAGCAGTAGTTAATATTTTGACACTCCATCACCCTAGCAGTTGTTTTTGATTTTGATACCGCCTGTGGAAAATGTGACATTTTAAGGTGAAAAGAAAGAAAGGAAGAAAAAGAGAAGAACCAAGTACTCAACAATGACAGACTTTGCTCTCATGTGAAGGCAGCTCTGCCAGCATGGAACTAGATGGACCAGCAGATGTGAAATCAAGGGAGGCTTTCCGGTGATTGCTGAATCATTTCTTCCTTTGTTATCGCTGCAGGGCTTCCTGTCAGCAAGTCAATAGTGCATTCAGGATACCACTAAAAGGCCAGATCCTATTCACTGAGGAGCCCCAATTAGCCATGTGATGTCAGGGGACCTTTTCACATCTAACACAGTGACATTGTACCAGAATAAAGGTTACCCACTTACAAAAGCGGAGGAGTGAAAGCAAACTGGAGCACACCCATGTACCACTTTTGGGGGGCTATAGATTTTTACAGCGTGCATATCAAGATTCGGCCTGTTCTTCCCTTTTCTCCATCAGATAAGCCTTATTCAAGAGGACTTTCTTGTTATTTTTATTTTAAAGGAATAGAACGTAAGTTGCACGCAGGCCCATCAAGAGAACGAATACACAAGTTTCACTGTGAGTAAAACAAGTGTAACAGCCACCCTGTCTTTGGGGTTATCGGATGAGGAGCTCAGGATAACAAAGACTGAAAACCCATTCTGTATAAGCTGCCTGAATTCCCTCCGCGGCTGCACAGGCAGGAAAAAGATGGGTAAGTCCTCTGGCTTTGGGGCGACAGAGGAAATTAGAGGGGCATTAACGCGCAGTTTTCACTGACAGCTAGCCTTTGGCAGAAAGGCTCAGTTACGCAGGGCTGAACTAAGCAGAGCTGCCACCTCTGTCCCTCAGGGGAGCACAGGTCCCTACCCCAGGGGCAGCAAAGGTCTGGCACCTGCACCCCACACTATCCTGGGGGCAGCCTGGTCACCATCAGAGACAGCCACACACCGAAGGAAAAGAGTTTGTAACTAAACATCCAACTCTTACTGTTCCAACAGTGACTCTTGGTGACAGCTTACTCTCCTTTTTTCTTTTCCATGAGAAAAAGAAAGCCGCTCTCAAGATGACAAAGCTCCAGCATAATTATGTGTTAAAAATGAAGAATGAAGACAGCAAAAGCACTTTCCGCCCTTAAAACAAGGGCTCCCACCATGCTCAGTAATGCCAGAGAAGCACTGGAAAGTGAGACAGATATTTGTTTTTTAAGGGAAAAAGAATTAAAGGAAGATACACACAGGATCTGTTCTCCAGGGAACCCTTTCAACTTCAATGGAGAAAACATGATAATGTGACAGGTTAAGGCTCCAACAGGTTTTTACTCCAGATTAGTACTTGCAAGGTGACCTGTTACTTTGCTTTGGAGGTTGCATAGCTATTTCCCATAATACTCCAATTTCTTTTTTGCGCTGGGTTAAAATTCTTTCTGCTCAATCCGTGTACCACCCAGCAATAAACCCTGCCAGGCTGTAATAACTCCCCAGGGCTTACTTACTATGCTACATTAGAAGACCAGATGATGGTGAATAGAATATGCATTTTATTAATCTCTTCCTGCCTGTTTCAAAGCATGCATCTTATTTCAAATGATGCATCCAGGAATATAGAACTTCCATTCTCAATTAATAACAACAAAGAAAACCCACCTGTGCTGGCAAAAAAAAATCTTTCAGTGATTTTATGGACTTCTGAGTCCACAAAACCCAGAACCAGACAATCGAATGTACTAAAGAAAACATTGGCAGTGTTTTATATAAAAAGCTGTGTATACAAAATACGCAGTGAAAAGAAAGAAACACTGCTTTTTAAAATGCCTGTATCCAAAGCTCAAACTCTGTAAGGAGTTTGCCCATGCAATTCACTTGATAGTTGTAGCTGTATTCCAAAAAGGAGGTAACTGAAACAAGGACTATATAGCTTTTTCTTTACTATCAAGATTACCTTCGATATCTATCTAAATACAATTATAGTTCAGTTGTCAGTTTTTGCTTGAACTAAGCCAGTTTCAAGAAACTTCTCCTGTGTTATAACCAACTAAATGCCTCTGTGGGAGCATTAATTACTTCCTATACCACACTTTCTTTACTTTCATTGAGATTTGGAAGAAATAGGAAAAAAACAACCCAAGACTCCCAGCAAGTATAATCTCACAGGTAACGGAGTTCAGGAGTATTCAATTAGGTTAAAGGTATCTTTGAAGATAAGTCAATACTTTCGTGTATTCAATACTTCCTCAGGGAAGGAGAGGATTTTTGAGCTAATTTGTATTCCTGTTAACACATAGGTTACCATAAACTTCAGGGTTTAAAGTTTCATTACTTTTAACTTCAGACAGTTGCATCTCAGCTTTTAGAGACAAAGGAACAGGACAAGTACACAGCACGCACAGCCAGCTTGAATAAATAAAACACCCTGAATGTTACAATAGAAGTCTGCTAGGCCATATCATGTCACTATAGGCACCTGAATTGAAATTACTAGCTAGGGGTTTTTTACCTACTGTACAAGGCACAGATGGATTAAACAACACAATCAAAAAGTCAAACTTAACTAAATAGCACAAGTTTTTATCTTTTTGTACCTTGAATACAAATTCTTTCCCTAGACAGTCTTAGTACTTCCCTTTCTTTTCTCATTTTACTGACATCGCTCTATTTTCATAAACCATTAAGCCACTTGTTCATTTATGCAAGTCTTTGAGCATTCACCTTGATCAGTGACAAACAAGAAGGCTACCTAGCAACACAATAGAGAAGGCTAGCATTAATACACTAGCTTTGAGTATTATTGTGTTTTTTTCTGCACAAGACTTACAAACTAACACATTCTTACGTACAATCACAAATTATTTTGTCTGTCCTCAGAGCTATCTACACCTTTCAGATCAAAATAGGCAAGCTATGTCTTTTATTAGCAGGAACACACATAACTGGACCTCTCAGCTACAAAACCTCTGAATCAGACTTCTAAACATCAAAGAGAAAAGAGTAAATTTACAGATCCATACACCCCTACTATAAACAAAACCTTCTAACCTCCTTACATTAAGGAACAATACCTTTTTTTTAACAGCTTACCATTTGAAATAAGTAACCACTTTCTCTCAATAAACTACCATATCTCATCTCACCCCATCCCATCCCTTCTCTAAAAAAGGCACAGCTGAAATTCTGGGCCTTGGTTTTTGTCACCTGTCTCTTTTATTCTCATCAAGCAGATAAGTTACCTATTTAAGGTGGGGTTTTTTTTCCATACCACCACATAGAAGACAAGAGAAGCAGTAAAACAAGGTAGTTATTGTATTTATCTGCTGTTTAGATGCCTTTTTACTAAATGAGTCATGTAGATTAGAATATGCTTGTAAAACATATGGTACTTGTTTTAGCTGTGATAAAAAAAAGTTGCTATTTTTATTGCTGTAATATTCCAGTACAAATATGTCAATGGTTGAAAGTCCCTCAGTTTTCAAGAACTTCTAAAGGCCTGATATTTTTATAATGAGCTCAAGAATACAAGTGGAACTGAAATGGAGAAATAATTTAATTCTGCTCTTTGTCCTCTCCTAGTGGTTGCTACCCCGTGTCAGGGAAAGCTGAACTTTGTGTAAAACCAGGCTCCGAGAGCTGTGGCTTACAGCCTGCCATACTAAGGTCAGCCAGTACTTAATATGTGGTGTTAAAAACTGTATTAGGCCAGAAGATGCTTATTTGTGGCTCAGTAGTATTTCTCCCTAAGGCTGGAACAAATAATCAAGGTAGAATTATTTCTGCTAGGTTAAATATACTCATGAGTCAATGAGGTGGTTGACTGACATCACTGAAGTGATTAAAGTATCTCAGGTGCTTTCAGCAAAGCAGGTGCTGTTAGTAATCCCTGTGTCTGAGGTGAGGAAAGTGCTCCATCTGCTCTGGGTGTCAAGGTGGAGACTCAGGTGGTTTTTATAGTTCTTTCCTGAGAAATAGCAGGACACAAAGTTTTGTCTTACATAGATGTTGCTGTGTATGTAAATCATGTAGAATGAAAAAAGAAAAGTGTGTTTGGTTTTTTTTTCCTCATGGGAACTCAGGTAGACTGCAAGCTCCCCTTTTGTTTATTGTGGATAGGGAAGCTGTGAATCACTTATTTTCCTTATTCTACCTTCTTCTAAGGAAGTTATTGTACTACGGTGATAGATTGGGAGAAGAAAGATATATATGAAAACATAATCAAAAGGACAGAAAAAAATAAGGCCCTTACTACAGGTGTTAAACCCAAAGCATTTGAATAGAAAAATACTTTGGGGGGAATTTCCCTATGTTACTTTTCTTTTTAATGTAGCTGTATTTATGATTACATGGCTATGTTGCAATTTTTCTGGTGTCCACCTCTCTAGAACCAGGGCACTATAGATCCCCTGTTGTGGATCAACCAAAGCACCCTCCCCTGGCTTCCCACGCTTCATGGTAAGTATTGCTGTGCTCACGGCAGAGGGAAATGCTCCTGTTCTAGGAGAGACTTTTCTTTCACTAAGTGTTCAGTCTTTTTAGGGAACTGCTAGAGAAGAGAATAGGAAAAAGGAGGAATACCTAGTGGGTATTTGATCATCCAAGTGATCATCCTGCAGCATGTTCTTAACATCTGAAGTGTAGCTTTCAATTAAGGCTTTTGTTAAAACAACCATGCAAAGCAATATTTACAGTATACTTCAATTTTAAGTCAGGCTTCTTGCTCAGGAGGAAGAAATCTTCATTATGTTCCTTGTATACAAACAGATGAAATCCACCTCTTTTATTTCCCTGTGCTAATATTCACATGTACCTCCATGGAAAAACTGATGTTTTATTTTTCTTTTCCTCAAAACCTAGCATTAACAGTATAGTCTGAAGTGCAATTAGGTCTTTTGCAAGCCTGGAAATGTAAGGTGTCCCATTGTAGTTCAGGGAGTCATGTTTTGGGAGAGGAGCTGTATAGCTAGTAATGATGCTTAAAACAAGAACTCTTTCAACATTATGCAATTTAGCCATGTTAATTATAATTGTAAAATGAATGCAAGCCATCTTTATTCCTTTGGCATATTAAAGTTTACAAAGAAGTGGTATCTGGAGGGAAACAATGCAGAATTAGCAATCTGAATACCATGATTTTTGTATAGGTTTGGTTTGTTTTTAAGTACAGTCTAATTTGTACTAACCTGCTTGCTGAAGTGGTTGTTCTACTGTAGTATTTTCTTCTTTCCACTCTTCTCCAGGTCTCTGTCAAATCTGAAAGTCTGCACCTAGTTCAGGTATTACAGAAAGAACAATATATAATAAGTCACAGCAGACAAAAATTCAGTCCTAATTTCTTAGTAGGTAAGTACTGTGTGAAGGATTGCACTGACAACTTGCCAAAATTTTAAGGACTAAATCTAACTTGTGATGAAGAAACTGTGCACAATAGCATTTATTGTACCTTCCTTATTAGAGGAACAGTTGTTGCTTGTTTTAGTCATGCTAGTGACAGAAGCATGAAATTCAGCTTTGCCCGTGACTGATTTCTTGTGTTCCATGTCCAGCCAATCTTTTCTCAAATAGATTTGAAGAGAAGTCCTGGGGAATTGTCAACATCAGTTACAGTCATGCAGAGTCTGATCCTCTAATTGGATGTCACTTTGTTCCTTTATGTAAAATTTCAGAGGATTGGTCAGGTCCATGAACTCAAGCAGACAATCTGATGTTTAGATTTAAGAGGAATTACTGTATTGACTTATTACTGAAGGACTGTATTGACAAATTTTGTATTAAATGCTTTTTCTTTGTCCAGAGAGCATTCTGGAATAAGACAAGCATGTTGAGTTAGAGACACATTGCACTTCCTTTTATCTTTCAAAAGTTTATTCAACTAAAGATTCAGAAATCAAGTTGATAGAAATTATGACTTGCAGGTACTACAGCATGTCTAGCAGATCTGATTGCCATATACTACCTTTTGACTAATTGATAAATATGTACCTGTGAATCTAATTATTTTGAGCAGTAGCATAGGTTTCTTTCCTTTTTATGGTTGTCTACCATAGCGTTTGTTGTTAATGATTCTCCTTTTGCTGTTTTTATTACCATTGCCAGTTTTCTAGCACCAACTAGAAATTGCTGTGTTTTCAACATACACAGAACTTGGGGTTTTCTTTTTTGTTGTACTCAGGTCATCATTTGCCACACTACCATGAGATACCATCAGGCAGAAATTACTAGTCCGAGTTCCCTTTATTAGAATTAGTGCTTTAATTACAGGATTGTCAGACCTTATTAAGCAAGTACAGCTGCTATAGCTGACAGATGTTATGCCTGTGGTTATCATGTACTTTATTCATGTATAGCCTCAGCTTGGTTACATTATGTTACATTTTCAGCCCTACCTGATGCTAAATCAAGGGTTTCAGAGTTGTATAAAGATGCCTGAAAATTAACAAGTGGTAACGACTAGAAGCTTTGAGAGGCCAAAATTAAGACTGTCTTTATATGGTGAGAGAGAAGCACTCATTATCCTGGTCCCTAGGTAGCCTGTGACTGACCCAGAGAGCACAAAATGTGAGAGAAATTAAAGAGGAGGAAACCAAGGCATTAAAATTAAGAAAGATAATAGCTTTATATAGGCACTAATGGACTGTTAGGTTCCTGGTTTGTATCTACTTACACTTGGGATCATTTCTCCATGAATGACCAGAAGGAGATAATGCAGGATGTCTCTAGCAGAGGTGGTTCATGACTTGCCTTTGATTCAGCAGAGCTCTGTCTGAACACGGTGATTGAGAGACAAAAGCTGAGCTCTCAAGTTCTGGTCCTCAGCATGCAAAGCGCACTGGGTGTAATCTTGTTATTAAACCAAAGCAAACGCATGTAGACTTCAGCTGAGTTGGAATACCTAAACTGAATAAAAATAAGTAAAAACTGAAGCTGAAGTGTAAATTTCTTGCTAATAAGGTGGCTTTTGCTTTGATGGGGCATATACAATTGGCACAGCAGAGAAGTATATAAGCAAAGGCAATCCTTTATTAGTCTAGATCCTTAGCAGAATAGTGTGTGGTTTTTTTTTTCTTTTAAACCACTTCCACCTGTGCAAAATGAAAAGGGGGGTGGGGGTGATAGAAGGGCTTTCTGAAAAACAAATGTGTTTAGCTGGCCTGCTAAGGTTAAGCCAACCATCTCTCTCCAGGCGCATTGTTAAATCCATGCTGTTGGAGAGGATGCACTGATTTTGGGGAGAGTTGAGAGTGAACACGACGGTCAACGCCTGTGGGCAAGTGGGGAGGTACAGTCTTCCAGGTTTTTATTGCAAAGTGTGTTGGGCAAGCACGGTGGGAAGCTGCTGGCTCCTGCCTGCGGGTAACATTGCCCTCCCAGTGGTCTGTGTGTGGAGGGGTTTATCCGGGCAGGGAAAGAAGGAATACCAGAAGCAGGTCCTCGGAGAGGAAGGGAACCTCATTTTCCTCCAGAAAAANCTTGCGGGGTGGTCTCGGGGGGCTGGCTGGGCTACCTCCCCGGAGAACCGGGGCTGACTTCTAGTCTCTCAGGAGAACAAAAAGCTTGCAGGGATCTAAAGGCAGGGCTGAGCCCAGAGCTAAAACACGACAATGCCTTTTCCCGGGAGCTTTTCCACTTTTAAAGCAGAGTTACTCGGCCCTTGGCTTGCGGCTGGATGTGGGCTGAGTTATCTGCTGGTACCTCACGGCGTCTCAGTGAAGCTCCACAGAGCTGTATCTCCTTCACGAGGCCTTTGGACAAAAAGTTTTGACGGTAAAGAAGCGTGACACAAAGTTGAGAAGAGGCTACAGGTCCCCCCCCAAAAAAGTCAGGAGCCGGGAGTGTAGGGTTTTGTTAAGGAATTTAACCTGTGAGATGGCAACTGCTGGTGGAAATTTTCCTTTGGGAATGCATTTAGTAAATCACAGAATCATCTAGGTTGGAAGAGACCCTTGGGATCATGGAGTCCAACCATCCACCCTACCCTACAAAGGTCTCCCNAACCGGCTGCCCGGAGGGGGAAGGGGGGGAGGGCGGGGGGTCTTTCCCCACTCCCCGAGCCTGCGCTTCACGGGGGAAAGCCTCGCTCCCGGGGGCCGGGCGGCTCCTGCTCCCCCAGACGGCCACCAGGTGGCGCCGTTGCGCCGCGCCGGAGCGGGGCCGGGAGCGGCGGGGGCCGGGGAGCGGCTCTCCCGGGGCTGGGCGGGTGGGGGGCGAAGCTGAGGTGTCCTCTCTGGGGTGGGAGAGGGGATAACACCCCTCCGAGGNTTTGACGGTAAAGAAGCGTGACACAAAGTTGAGAAGAGGCTACAGGTCCCCCCCCAAAAAAGTCAGGAGCCGGGAGTGTAGGGTTTTGTTAAGGAATTTAACCTGTGAGATGGCAACTGCTGGTGGAAATTTTCCTTTGGGAATGCATTTAGTAAATCACAGAATCATCTAGGTTGGAAGAGACCCTTGGGATCATGGAGTCCAACCATCCACCCTACCCTACAAAGGTCTCCCCTACACCATATCCCCCAACACCTCATCTAAACGGCTCTTAAACACATCCAGGGATGGTGACTCAACCACCTCCCTGGGCAGCCTATTCCAATGCCCGACCACTCTTTCTGTGAAAAACTCTTTCCTAATGTTCAGTCTGAACCTACCCTGTTGGAGCTTGAATGTTGTCAGCGTGCCAGGAGAACTGGGGCTCAGGAAATCTTTTCTCGGAAACAACTTTCTCAGTATCTCTTACTTGGAAGTCGTAAGAAAAAATCCACGTATTTCTCTGTATATGGACTTTAATGCAGCAAAAACAAGGCCAGACTGCATTTGAAAACTTTTCTTAAACTTGGGCAAAAAGTTATTAAAACATTATGGGGTTTGTAATTATTTATGCTGTTTATCAACTTTTTGCATTTCGCTTATCTCTGTACCGTCACCAGAGTGCTTTTAGATCCGATACTCAAGAGATTGATATTTTTGCAGATTATGGGTTAACTTCAGTTTAATTATACCTAAACAGGTGCCTATGAAGCTGAAAACGCTGAATTTGGTCATGAGTAAACGCGGTATTTTAGCCAGTAGGGCTCATATCATATTTCTGATTGTGTAAGAGGTTTTAGATGATATAATCGTGATTCATGAATTTTGCGAAGTAAGTCCGAGAAGGATGAACTGGCTCACAACGGTTCATTCCAGCAGCGACTGGGCTCTGGTCTGGAGAGATAAGCTTTATTTTTCCTTTTCGCATCTTGTTCTGGGGGGGAAATTTGTGGAGGTGAGTCTTAAAACGCTATCATGACGTCGCTTTGCTGTTAAGCTGAAAAGCCCTGTGAGCATACCCCACTCTGTGCCCTACTGCGCTTCCGAACGCAGCGTTTAGTGACTTCTGAAGGATTTGGGCCATCTCCACCACCCCGTAAGGAGAGCACGTCTTTGACTGACGTGTTGCATATTGAACCGTATCAGAAAGTTTTTTTCCTCCAAATGATGGATTGATTACCATGGGGAAAATGCAACTTTGTGGGTTTTTTTGTTTGTTTGCTTTTTTGTTCCTTAAAGTGAGTTTTCAAAATGAGTCACGTGTTAAACTATATTGGAGGGGTTTTTTCCCCCGAATGGTCAATAGATTACCACGGGGAAATGCAACTTTGTACGCGTTTCAATGTATCAACAACAAAAAAAGGCCGTTCCTGTATTTTGGCTTTAAAACTAATAATTCTGCGGCATCAAGAACAGATCTGGTGATACCAAATGTTCTTGAATGTTCATGTTGTCGTAGTAGTACTGTTACCTATGCAAAAGAATCTTTCAGTTAAGACATGAGAAGTATACTGCTGTTGGTTCCTTAAGGCTTGCCCTTAGAGAGAGTGACCACTATGAAATACATCAAGCTGGACAAGATAATTTCTGCTGTGGTGCTTTTCAAAAACCTTTGAGGGCCAACAGTCCAGATCTGACAGCTACAAAGTCTTAAAAAAAGCTGACAAAGAGCTTTTTGAGTGCCTAATTCCATAGGTTCTGATCAACGTAAGATCTGCCTGTTATTACTTCGTAAAAAAACCCCACAATTATTTGATTACCCTGAAAACAAGTGTTATAATAAGTGAATATAAAGTGTCTCGGTGCTTACATCCTTGTGGCAGTAATGCTTTTCACCTGCGCATCTGTAGTTTTATATAGGATTGAAAGGCTACATAGGCCATATACCTCTCATTACCTTACATTAAGGCTATAAATGCCCTTAAGAAGTCTGAGTTTTAAGAGCCTGAGAACTGAAGGTGGAGTGTACTTAAGGCTATTGAGCACGGCAAAGCAGACCTGGTTAGCAAAAGGTATTTACTTAAAAAGGCTAGGTGGATTACAAGTTGTCCTGTATCAAAGCTAAAGCAAACAGAGTGGTTCGGACTACATTGTGAAGTAGGTATCTGTGCTCCTACAGAGACAATATGAACTTTTGCTCTCTGTCCCCAGCAACGTACCCGATTCCCCTTGTTCATGTACCAGCAGCCGAGGTGCTGTCCCCAATATTATTTTATGCAGTCCTGGGTTTAATGCTCACAAGAGGGTTGTTGTCAGCGTTAACCAGAAGGGTCATTTTTATAGAGCTTGTGTTTGGGCAAGAACCCTCTTGGACTGGGAAACTGTAGCAATTGCACAAGTTTTTTTTTTGTTTGCTTTTTTGTTTCTTAAAGTGGGTTTTCAAAATGAGTTCTGTGTTAAACTATATTGCAGGCATTTTTTCTCCAAATGGCCAATAGATCATGACGGGGAAATGCAACTTTCTACATGTTTCAATGTATCAACAACAACAACAAAATAGTTGCTCCTGTATTTTAGCTTTAAAGACTAAAAGCTCCCCTGAACGTCACAGAATACTTCACGCGTCTTTTCTGATAACGGCCTCTTCACTGGTCTTCAGGTGAGCCAGAGAAGGAAATGAACTGAAGTATCATGCTGGTTTAACTAGACTGTTTGGGGGACCGTTCAGATCTGGAAGGCGTCTTCTTGCTTTTGTACTTGACAAATGTAAAGGCAGGCCTGGTAACATCACTGCTAAACCCTGCTGGACCCAAGCCAGACAGCTCCCAGCTCTGCCATCCTCCTGAGCTGAATTCTGAACCCAGGGATCTGCATCTGGAGAGCAGAGTAGTTTGGATGCGTGGGAGGTGGTAATTTCCCCCCTGGTGGCTGCGAGAGTTTGGGAAGCCTGGTGCTGGCACACCTGAGTAACTGCGAGTGCATCAGCTCAACCCAGCTGAGCTCAGTAGCTCCGAGGTGGTGTTTTGCAGAGCCACACTGTACCTGCAGTTTGCCCAGTCTCTTGTTATCCGTCAGAATGAAGAGCTGTAACTATATTGACATACATATATGTAGTTAATGACAGTCAAGCACCAAGCTCAGTATGTTAAAAGTAACTGCACTCCGGTGGCAAGCATTTCCCTCCCTGGATGGAGTTTACAAATAGTATTTGTCAGTTATTATCTTGTGCTGGTTATTGGACAAGAGATAATGAAGATGTGTAAGGAGTGTCTGCCTGCGGACTCTTGAACCCTTTGGATAGGTGAGGGGTTAAGAGGTATTTCTAGACATTATTAATCACTTGAGTGGACAAAGGGTTCTGCACAGATGGGAGGTGTCTGTATTTCTTCCCATCAAGCTCTATGTGTGCCACACTATCATCTCCTGCTACATCAGGGATTCTGCTTCCTCTCTTCTGCCTGCACCTCCAAAAGAGGAGGACACCTGGTTGACCTGCACACCCTAGGTTTTTTCTTTTAAAATACCTGCTGTGCAATTTTCGTTATTAAATGTTTGTATTGTCTTTGTGAGCTTGGACAAGTAAGTCTTGTTTTTGGAGGAGGAAGAAAGGGATTTGCTGACATTCCTTTGGTTTAGCTCTGATCCACCAGTCTTACAGATGGGTTTAACTAATGGGAAAACCTGGTAAGCATGTGCTTGTGCCTTGCTGGAAGTAGACTGATAGTGCTGTCTAATAATGCTCAGGAAGGATGATTGCTTCCTCATGCAGAATTTGTGGATTACAGTCAAGGGGCTCCTTTTATTATTATTTTTTTTTGCTTGTTTTATGCCAACGATATATGCTTTAATTGAATTTAATAATTTTTATTTGGACATTTGGAAAGAAATCAGAGTGATGCAAAAAACTAACTGCCATACTAGGAACAGATACTATTTCAAAACAGTTAATAGTGTAAGTAGCAAATATTGCCATTCTGGTATGTGTTTTCAGTAAATACACTGCCACGAGAATATAAAAGGATAAAGAAAGTGTAGCTATGTAAGTTTATTCTGCAAAAGTTGTAAGTAGCCACTTATTTTTTTTCCAGGATTTTCCTTATCACCCCAGGTAAGGTGGTGGCTATTTAAAATTCCTTCGACTTTTACACTGGCCAACACCTTGCGTGTGTATGTGTAATCACCTCTGTCCTGTTTGTTTCCATTTAACTTTTCCAGTGCAAGGCTTTCATTCAGTCTGACCTGTTCTTTGTAAAGCACAAGCCTGTTTTGGGGAAGAAAACAGATTGTCTGTATAGTCTGTGCCACTATGGACTTCTGGTGTCTCTCCAGAAGAGAGTTGTTGCTGTGTGAGTTGCTAATGATCTGAGCCTCAATGTCCAAGATTTAACAGAGGAAGTAAGTGAAAGGAAACCATTTACTTAATTAATTGGAATGACTATTTACTGAAAGGTAATGGAATAGATAAGAATTCTGTCTTTTTAGACAAAAAACATGCAGTTGATAAAACTGTGATGAGGTCATAACTTGACAGAAAAGAAGTTCTGAGACTGGAAAATCAGGTTTTAACAGCTTAACATGATGAGGAAACTGTCAAAGTGATAAGGAGGTATATTTCATCTCTGGGGACTTTCTTTCTAAAGGTTTTTTGTCAGTTGTTGATCAGGTATTGCAGACAGCCAAGTTTAATTTGTATTAAATAAACCTTGGTTATTCCTTCATTTCTGATCTTCTACAGATTGTGAATTTGGTAGCTATCAGACTACAGATGCATGAGGTCATTTTGGACTAACCAATGCAGAAAAACTTGTCCAGTTCCATATATACCTGTGGCAAAGAGATATACCTAGGAAATCCGCCTACTGATTATATATATGTTATATATACTGTGGTATTTCACATTCTTAGCTTTGATAGAAAAAGCGGCCTTAAGTGTTGGCTAAAATTTTGATTTCATGTCTCTCTAGATTTTTTTAAGATCATGAATGTGATAGTCTAGGTCCTATTTGTTAAGCCTGAAGCAAATAAAAAAGCTTGAACCAAAATTGCTCATTTTTCTACATTATTTGCTTGTGACAGTAAAGAGAGAAATGATGGAAATGACTCAGTGTAATATGCTCGCTTTTGTTATGCTCTGATTGTCTTTCCAGACTGGGAGAAAAAACTCTGGTTTTGCAGCCTTGTCGTTACAAGTTGGAGATTTGCTATGTACAGGCAGGAGAGAGAAAATAACATAACGTGAAGGAATGATCCAAACTGCTGGTCAAGGTCTGCTGTTCCTTGCTGTCAGCCTGTGTGTCAAAAGGAGCATGAGCCAGCTGGTAAACACTTTTTCCTTTTTTTTTTTTTTTTTAATTAAAAATTATTCTCAGTTGATCATCTCTGTGGTTCTTACTTCAAGCTTTTTGACCCTAGGTTTGCTTATTGCCCTACAAACAGCACCACCCCAAATAAGCAGTCTTTTGCTGTTCACAATGTCTGGAATTTATCAATGAATGCTCCTTGAATTTTCCTTGAAATAAGTAAGTATATTTTGGAAAGTTCTAATTTTTAGTACTGGAACTGAAGTCTTCAAGAGGATTTCGGTAAATAGATTTTTTTAAAATTATATCTACTGAAAAAAGTATTTATAATTTTGTTTGAGCTTCTCTCAAGCTAAAATGGATGTGCTTGTAGCCGGAATTGACTAGAAAATAATTTGTTGTGCCTTTACAGTATTTGCAAGCTGAGATCATAAGGATGTTCCATCCTTGTAGTTCTGCTATTACATTAAAATAAAATAAATGTGCTATAAGTGCTGCTTCAAAACCATTGTCTGACCTTTATTTTAAAACAACTGTCTTGTAAGGAGCAGAACTAAATGGTGACTCTGCAGCTACAGGAAACAATGACCACACTGCCTCGTAATTGTACATTACAATCAGAGGCAGTATGGCACAAAGTTCAAACTTCACAATTAGAAACCCATACAGAACAAGAAAGCATTAGGAAATGCTTCCTGTCTGAGCTTATTTTAGTGATGTTGGAAATGTCGCTGTAGGTGTGACTTGTATCACCAACACAGTTGCACCAGGTTATCCAAACCTCCCACAAGAAAGTCTGAGAAACGTTACTTGAAAGTAATTTCTAAGTCTCTTTCTTCTGCTTTCCTGATAAAAGCAGTTCCCTTTGAAATCAACACAGACTCACAGGGTGTGCGTCTGAGAGCAGGAGTTGGCTTGTAAATTAAAGTTTGAATTGCCTTTGAACATGTTTTTCCAATAAAATAGTCTTGAGGTGATTTCTGCAGTGCTATGCCAACGGCGTCTGACACCACCAGGCTAGGCCAAGTGCAAGATATTCAGAGCAAGTCAACCCTGCCCAGGAGGAAATGGGTAGTAAAATGAACGGGGCTCCCGATTATCAGGCCATCACGAGCAACATGCAGTTACAAATATAACGGTTCAGAATTTCCCGTAAAATTTCTGAAATTCACAAGTACTTGAACAAAAAGAGCTCCTCATGAGAACAGATGTCTGTAACAAATTCAGGAAAAGTTCAATAGAAAGTTTATTTCCATACTTCTAGTTACAAATCAGGAGCTTTTAAAATTGTTGTAGGAGGAGTGGCAACTGAAAATGCAAATGAAAGAAGACAATGTGGTACAGTTAGTGAAGAAGGACAGTGGAATGTGCCAAAATTCAGTCAAAAAATTTAAGCAGCTCTGAAACCACCCTCAGTAATGAAGTAGAGACTGGCAGTGTGCAGGCAGGATGACTTGTGGCTGTGTATTCAAAAGAAGCACGGAGAGAGTTATTGTGAAGAAAACCTAGTGACATCCTCTTACCTGAAGCTACAAGAGGCTAATGTATCTAGCTTCCTCTGTTCTCTGTGCCTACTGGAAAGCCAGCACTCCCTCCCAACACTTGCATGTGGTTTTGAATCTAACATTTGCATGTCGTTTCCTTTGCCGAGAGGGAACAAACAGGGAATCGCACACTCGGACGGAGGACTTCTTAAGGGCATTTGCCAGTATGACACAGGTTTGGTCTATCGAGTCAATGTTTGGACTTGTCAGAAGTCGGAAAAAGGCAGGCTTACCTATTTTACCTTCTCTTATGGAAAAAGCCCTCACTAAATAGCAGATTAAAGATCTATTCAGTCTTGCTTCTTTCCTCAGAATTGCAAAGCTAGGTGTTTGCAGCCATGCAGGAAAAGTGCCCCATCATTGCAAATCCCACCTATAACTCATTGATATGTTGGAAAGCAAGTGGGATCTTATTTGCAAAATTGAAAAGTTTCTGGTGTGAGTTTTGGCAGTTGTGCAGAGCACTGGAACTGCGGAAAGCTTGTGTTGCACAGCAAGCTGACGCTCATTCTGCTCCACACCACAAGGAGAAATCTCCCAGCTTTGGTATGTTATGAGTAATAGCGCAAGTCGTTGAATTAGACAGTCTTGTGGGGCAAGGTGGCCTTGCCCCAGAATGAGCCAGTGTTTCTGCACTAGTACTGTTTTGATATTACTTCATTTGCTTGCTTGCTTAATTTAAAACATTTAATTATAATTGGAGATGTATTACTGTATTCGTTCTGTAGCCTATTTTTTATTCTTGGATGATAGCTAGCTTTATGAGATCAGGGATGTACTCTGCTCCTATGCTTTTTTTTCTAATGCTGGAATTAAATAGGGTTGCTAAAAGGCTTTGTTACCTAAACTCTTTAAGTGGTAAATCTATTTGTTTAAATGTTTACTACACACCTAGAGCAAAAAAGGCTAGACATGGGGCGAGGGAAACCATTTAGTTTCAAATTCAGGCCCTGCGCTCTTGAGGTCAAGGCTTTGTGCATATATCTCTAAGCGTAAATCCTACCCCTTCTTCTCTGGTTTCTCCTTTATTCGCTCTTCCCCTTCCTTCACTGCAATAATTTATGCTTCTGGAACAAATATTCTGGAAAAGCAACTGCGTGGGAGTTTTGTGGTGACTTTGAGGCCAATTTTAAAATAGTTTTTGCGAAGCTTTTTCTTGTGCAGCGTGGCATTTTATTCATTTTAATAAGGAAAACTAGACTTGCTTCAGTCTCACCTGAAAGAAAAGCCACCAGATCCTAGAGGATTGTTTGTAACTACAGAATTTCAGTAAGTTTTCTGAAGGGGTACAAAGCCAATAGTTTTACCAGTTACTCTTGCAATACAATGAATGTCATGTAAAGCCTCCACCATAATTTGAAAAGAGCCGTCTCCTCACATTTTTATTTTCTCTTAATTCAGGAAAAGAACAAAAGAGGAACAGAGGCTTTGTCCCTCCTGGTAAGCATAGTATGATTCTCTTAAAACATCTGTAAAAGGGTGGTGGCCCTGGCAGAAGACTGCCAGAAGGGTGCACTGAGCTACGCAGTTCATACCATAACAGTGTTATTCAGTTTGGGAAGGCACCTCGGGAGCTCTCTAGTCCAACCTCTGGTTTAAAGCAGGGTCAGTTCTGAGTGGGCTATAAATGTCTTTATCCCATGGGACCTTGGAAAGGGGTGGAGACTGCACAGCTTCTCTGGGGAGCCTGCTCCACTGCTTGGCCATATTCACGATGGAAAAGGTTTTCCTTCAGTTGTGTCAGAATCTCTCCTGCTTTAATTTAAGACCACGGCCTCTTGACCTCCTGCTGTGTACCTCTGTTAAGGAGCCTTACTCAATTACTTCAGAATGATAAATAGTGTTAAGAGGCCTTATTCAGTCCTTTCACTTTGCAGCTATTGGCTCCTACTGAGCGTCCTCCCTACCCATGGCCATCTTTTTCTCCAGCCTGAAGAGACCCAGACCCCTCATCCTCTCCTAACAGGGCACTTGCCTCCTGATCCCCTTCGTGGCCTGATCCTTCAACAACAGTGATTGCTAGAGATGGGCTTTTACTCTAAGCAAGCCTATTGTGCAGAAACCTGTAACAGGACTTAATCTTAGAATCACAGAATGGTTAGAGTTGGAAAGGACCTTAGAGATCATTGAGTTCCAAACCCCTTGCCATGGGCAGGGACACCTCCACTAGAGCAGGTTGCTCAAAGCCCCATCCAGCCTTGTGTTGCTGTAAGAACTGCTGGGTTTATCTTAATTTCTAAATTACCTTGTTTGTTGAGTAAAGGTTGCTTCAGGTTGGAAGTCCCTGACTCTGGCCTGTAGTGGGGGTGTTCGCTGTCCATGAGGGGCACTTGTGAGGGCAGGAGGGTACAGTCTCTCCACAGGGTGGCCCAGAGTCTTGGCTGGAAAACAATGAAATGCAATTCCAATCCGAGCCTAATTCATGCTGTCATAGCTCTGCCGCTTCGGTAGAGTTGAAAGAACGTAACCAAGCTGTGGAAAAGCAGCAGCTAAAGAAGAACGTCCAGGTTTCATCCACCCTCAACGCTTCCGAGCTCCTTGAGGCTTTCCCCCATGCAGGTGAGTCACGACGCAGCCTTTGTGTCTGAGGGAATAAAAGATTCCATACCCTGGAAGCCAGCCCTCCTGTTGGATACAGCTGTGGCTGCTGGGGTTTCTGGGCTGGGTGAGGTGTTCCCACTATGGGGAGAGGCAGGTGCTGCCGGGGCGGTGTGGCGGCCATGGGGTGTGAGGGGCGGCATGGCGGCCATGGGGTGCAAGCGGTGGGGGTGTTCACAGGGAAGCACGTCCTGTCAGGAATTTACCCCGGGAATGAGCCCTGTTGAAGGAAACAGTAATGACTTAGCGCCTTGGGCGTCACATTGTCAAGTTATAATGTAGTTATTACACATAGCGGCAAGTTATTTGTGTAGGAAGTACGCACTGGGGCTTGTAATTGATTTACAATTAGGATTTCGTTGCTTTTCCCTTTCCTCTTGATAAGTAATACTCTTTGCTAATTGCTTGTGACTTCTTTTTAATTATTATTATGCTTTTTTTGGCCCTTCTATGTCCCGCTTTTTCCTGTCGTTTTTCTTCCAGCACTCCCCTCCCCGTTTCCCCGGCGGGCCCTGCCGCCGTGAGGCGAGGCCCTGGCGGGGCGAGTCGTGAGGCGGCCAACGGTCGCCCCCCCCTCCTCTCGTCGGGGACCTGGCCCTCGGCTTCCGACGGGAGAAGCCGCTGTCCCGGGCGCGCCTCCGTTTGCCGCCGGTGGCGAAACACGGCCCCATTTAACACCTCGTTCCCCTGACCCTTCGCTTCACGCCTGCTGGCAGGGCCGGGGAGGAGGAGGAGAAAGAGGCGGGCTGAGGTAAGGAGGCGGGCCGCCATCCCGGCAGCGCCGCTGTGGCGCGGGCGGAGGGACGGGGGCCGCCCGGCAGGCGGCGCTGTAGCCGCCCCGCGCCGCTCTCGGAGCTGCGCTGCGCGGAGCCCCCGTGTGTCCGCCATATTGG
>VXAK01010682.1:0-11947 GCA_013399435.1 Arenaria interpres | reverse complement strand
GCGGGGTCCGGGCTCTTCCTCCTCCTCCTTCCTGAAACGTATGCCCGCACCCCGCCAGCCAGCACTTTTAACAACTCGCGGAGCTGTGTGTTAAATCTGGGGACGGGAATACAAAGGCCTGGAGGCTCGTCCTCCGTGTTTGAGAATAGCCCGTTCGCTGGGGATCAGGATGGAAACAAGACATTCCCTACGTGCTACACCAAAGCGCTGGGCTGAGAGTGGGCTACGGCAGCCACAAACACACATTTACGGCTTTAGGTACTCATACGGCACCTGGCTTCCCTTTTGTGCCGGTAGTTAGTGTTTATTTTATCGCAAAATAGTTCTTGTGGCAACTCCACTTTGTTCCTCTTCACTGCGAGAGTTTGCAATGCAAGAGAAAGGAAAATTAATACATATTTTCTTTATAGGAAGGCATAAGTCTTAAAAAAATAGATTTTTATTTATATTAACCAGAGGAACTACCAGCTGTTGTTACAATGTATACTTCTACAGACTACTCTTATACTGGAGCTCCAGGTTGCCCTCTTGCTACCCCCAGTGGGGATGTAATACGTCTTTAATGATTTTAAGTAATACAAGGCAGGTTTGGGTTTTTAAAATGTTAATTTGATTTGTAATGGAGCAGTGTGCCAACCATATTGTTTCTATAAGCCACAATAAGTAGGTTTTTATAATGGGCAGACACTTTCTAATACCTCAGGAGCAGTAGAATAGCCATAACTGATATGCAGTTCTAGGTGTTGAGCTTCATGCAGTTGATTAGAAGAAATCACATTGTCACCACTCGAAGAAAAATAAATACTAGAAATTATTTTTTTTCCTATTTTGTCATTTGATTGGCTTATGTGCTGTACTGTTCAGTAGGGAAAAGGAAGAGTCTAGGGACAAGAGCAGAAGAATGTAAGTAGATTAGAACCTTTTTCTCATATGTACCCACTAGTATGCACAAAAGTCTTCACTTTCATATTAAAAAACAACTTCTGACTGACTCGGTGAGCAATCAGCTATAAGTACCGTGAAATGAGTAACTCTGAACACTTAAGGTGAGAACTATAGTGAAGAGAAAAACTTTGGAAAAACAGTAAACTTTGGGTTGTTGGAAAAGAAAATGCAGAAGACCAGGCAATGACATTTTAACCAACTTATCTCCTATGGTATAAATAGACAGCATCTATGAATAGACTTGTTTTATGACTTCTCTTTCAGTTTTGCTTTAACATGTGTCTGTGTATTTGGATGCTGGGATACACTGATAAGAAGGTTTTACAGAGGCTATGACTAAACCCCTGGTCCTGGAAGTAAATGGTACAAGACTTACTACCTTTGGGGAATCCTGAGTGTCATTGCTAGCCGCTCTAACACCTCTGTACCCAGTGCAGAACTTGACTTTAATTCCCTTGTCGTCTCTGGTCAAACTGACCTGTAAACATTTTGCACTTTAGAACTGTGAAATGATTAATAAATATTTAAAGTAGCTGAAGTGTGTGAGTCCGCAGATTGTAGTTTGTGCTGTACCTAAAAGCTTTTCATTAACTTACAAAATACTTGTACTTCACTTCTGAAAATCCTTTTCTCTGTTTATGTTATGTTTTAAGGTCACATTATACTCCAGAAATGATGTCAGAGTTCTGTTCTAGAGATTTTGACTTAAAATAGCTGTAAATTAAATTTAGCAGCAGATGGGATAGACTAAATTGTACAAAAACTTCTATTGTACTTTCTCTTACACAGTTTGCATTCAGTTAATAATTTTACAGCAATTTATGTAACTTCCTGGTAAAATCCAGATGACACTTTAGAAGGAACATTCCAAATACATTTAAACACTTAGGGTTGGGTACTTCTGGGGTTGGATTTTTTTTTGTTTTTAAAGGAAGGAGTTGTGTGTAGATTCTGCAAAGAAGCTAAAATAAAGGCAGCTGTCCATCTGGGTAGTATAGCTTACTCCAAAAGTGTGTGTGAGCTGAGCAATATCTTTTATTATAGCTATCTTTTCTACAGTCAGAATTGAAGTGATTAGCATAAGCTTGTCATTAATTTGATTAGAAATTACTACTTCAAGTCTATTTTAGCTCTGACTACTGGAAATCATGCTGGCTATTGCAGAAAGCTGTTCAATGTCTAGAAATGATATGTAGCATTGTCAGTGCTGTACCTAATTGTATATACAAAATTAGCCCTAACATTTAAAGTCTCGGGAAAGATAAATTTAAAGATGAGAAATAATCACCCTTCTAAGTAGAACATGCTCAGTATTGTTTTCATTTAAAGGTTGATGTTTTACTGTTTGATTAAAACCGTTTGGCAACTGAAAAATAGAATGTTATACCACTGAGTTAGTATACCATTGAGGTAATTGGCAATGTTTTATACCACGCAGTTTATCATTTGCTACAGTTGACATCATGAAGGTTCACCATTGCAGAATCATTTTCCTCCAGGTCTCAGTTCAGGCCCTGAGTTTTTTCTGCAAGCCACAACATCAACGTCAAGAACAGTCTTGACAGAAGAAAATGACTGAGATGTTTCAAATTCTTTATGCATTTGGTAAAATGTATTTTGTTAAAAAGGAATTGAAATGGATGAGAGGCACGCATGGGTACCCTCACAGTTCTAGCACTCAGATTGTAATATTTTAATTGCAGACTTACACAATTAAAACTCAGTATTTGTTATATACTCAGTTGAGTGTTAAAGTCTTACTGTCAGCTATAAATATATCCGTTCTCTCATTGGTTTCAGGGACTGTACCTGGAGTTGGTTTTGGGTGTTGTACTCACCAGAGTTTTCTTGCAATACTTGTCCTCTTTGCAGTGGCAAGCTTTGTATTTCCAAATTATTGTTCACTTCATGATGTGAAGAAGAATGCGTGCAGACAAGTATGAAAGGAGACCGATAGATGCTTTAATTCTGAAACACATTTAATTCTTTTTA
Organism: Arenaria interpres; assembly: GCA_013399435.1. Lineage (NCBI taxonomy): Eukaryota > Metazoa > Chordata > Aves > Charadriiformes > Scolopacidae > Arenaria > Arenaria interpres. The sequence continues at coordinate 9,010 of VXAK01010682.1, read as the reverse complement.
AATTTCTATATGAATCTTTAGAATTAATGTAAATAGTTTCACAGACATGTAAATAGTCATAAGACTGGAATTTATTTTAGGGGAAATGGAGATCACAAATTAGTTTTAAGTACAACACAAGCTGGATATTTGAAGTAATACTTTGTTTAGCCAAGTTAACTGCATCTCTAAGTATTGAATAACAGGAATCTTGAAAGGACATTTATTTGCATTTTAAAGGGCAAATTCAGCTTAGATGCTTATTTCTTTTAAAACTACAATAGTAATTCACTGATCTAGTTAAATTAAACATAGCATTTCTATTAATTTAAAGTTTCTCAGTGTCTTCAGTCACATACAGGCACACATCTCTTCATATGTGAGCTTTGTTAAGTCCCATGATGCTGTCCTTACTGGGTTTTTTTGCATGTTCTTTGTCTAAAAACAAAATATCTCGTGCATAAGGTATGCACACTTTGGTCAAATCATTGAAAATCACTTGTGCTTTATAAGTTGCTGAGACTGGCACCTGCAGTTTTCAACTACAGCCATTTAGAAGCTTAACAATGGTAAAACGTATTTAGGGCAGTTGGATAGCTTGAAAAAATACAAAAGCATATGTAGTTGTAGAGGGTACGTTGTTGAATCTGGTGAACAAAAGTTGTTAGGTTCCAGTGGTACAAATTTGAGCTGAAATGTAGCGGAAAAATTACAGCTTTTCTTATTTGTGAGGCAAGGCATTATGATATTGGAAGGCAATTGTGAAAAGGGCAATTGTATATTTTAAAAAAAGAGAAAAAACAGTAAGGCAAAGCTTCTCCCTTCAAGCTCAGGAGTGAGAGTCATGTGTCTTCTGATTCCTTTCAGAAGTGCTGTGTTCATGTTGAGCATGTTTTGTATAAAAAAGTTTAATTCCTCTTCTCTGTACAACCGGGTGCTGATCTTTTCATATACAAGAGCATTGGATGGAAAACTAAGTGTCATCGTGGAGACGTGGAGTATGCTCTGTCTTAAATTGTTTCAAGGTGAGGACGCACATAAAGCGCTCTAAGATTAAGGTTGTGATTACAGCTGCCTAAAGAGCGATGTGTGTTCCTGGGCTTTTTCTCATGTTAATTTAAATGCCTTCTAGGCTGTGAGAGTCACAATTAAAACTTCCCCAGCATTGCTAGGCTGGGGTTCAGCAGTTACTACCAATGAACATGGTTGTCCTTGCATAGCTCATCATAAAGTGGATTCATGCTGAGCTTTTGGTGTGCAAAGTGGTTGTAAGAGCCGTATAAGATGGTACGAAGTGGTATATAAAGTAATCATTGCTACTTTTGGGTTTATTGGTTCTTCTGAAATTTGTCAGTGGTAGGGACTTAAGTCACTGAACACTTGCTGGCAATGCTGTTGTCTATATACTCTATTTGCACTTCATTGTCATCTTTATCAAGACGTTTCACTAGAAGTTATGTCTTCAGTGGCAGTGGGGAACAGTTCCATTGAGTACAATTGCAGAAATAACCCACATTTTAATTACTGAGCATTGGGGGTATAGGTGCACGAAAGTATAGAAGTGTAAATCAAATACTCTATTTTAGACTATTTTATTTAAAAGGCATATTCTAAGTCACTGAGGCAGCTTTTTCATGAAAGAATGCTAGTTGATGGTAACAAAACCTAAATGATGTGCCTCTTGATGATGCTAAATAGAGAGTGATGCTGAGTAACTGGGGGGAGTGAAAAAAGGGATGCTCTTTGAAGTGGGGAGCCATGGCTTTGATTAGTGCAAGTAGTGATACTAGCAGTTACGGACCAGGAACAGTGCAAGGGCATGTAAGTTGCTCCGTGGAAAGATATTTTTCTTAGATTCTGCTGCACATTTCATGTTGGCTGAAACACCTGAAACATCTGCAGAACTTTTTTCCTAGCTGCCGAGAAAATACGAAAATTTGTGTCTGTTTCCCCTTCTCTCTCACTAATATTTTACCAGTCATAAATTGTGCAACCTTCTTTTATATCCTCTGGTGTTTTGAAGGATTCTGCAACTAGGATACAGCTAAAGCTTTCTTCTTTTTTGTTTATCTGATGCTGCATTTATGGTCTGATATTTGTAAATTTTATTGTAGCAAATGGGGCTGAAAGCTTTTGATTTACCTCTATTATTTTTCAGAAGAAAAAAGTTAACTCAGTGATATTTGTGTGTGCATGTGAACACAAATACATTTGAAAAGTTGACTGGTTTTCATTCTCAGCCTCTGAAGTGGATGTGAAAAAGGTCTTCAGTTTTATTTTGCTTTATCATCTCATAGTGCTCCTTAGAGGAAGAACACTGTATGGATTCACTTAAGAAACAGCAAAATATGTAAGAAGTCGTTAATTTCCCTTTTGCTGTCAGGAACATTAAGAGCAGTATCAGTGAAATGTAAATATTTCACGTTGCATCGCAGCAAGAATTGAACTTTGCTGGCTCTCAACTATTTGCTTTTCGTTAAAAGGGCATAGGGAAAGAAAGCCCTTTTCTCTTCAAGATACAGTAAATATTAAATTGATGTTCACCTCATTAAATGTCTCTATGTGTGCTGAATAAATATTTACAGTTTTAATATTACATTTTCAAAGACTGATCTGACCTTAGACTTTCGCCAGCCACAGAATCTTGACTTCTGGCCTTGTAAAAACATGATCGTGTAAGGCTGTGTTAAAGGCCCAAAACATCAGGGCTTTTTTGTGCGTATCTTGCTCAAGGACCTAATTTATTCCATGATGTAGTATAGGACAGGCATTGATTATTTTTTATACATACACTTAATTTTTTTTCTTAAACTGTGGTCTAGCTTAGATCCCTGTGAGCCTGGGAGGGTAATGTAGATCTCCGGATTCTTGAGTTGTAACTGGATAGTCACAAGTAGGAGTATTGATCCTGCTTCCAAATCATTTAGAGTAGGAAGAGAGCACTGAACCTTTTGTAGTTTAAAACAAATGCACTTCTGAACTCTCACTACTTCAGATCCTTTGATTTTCACCTACTCACTCAGACCATGCCTGGGGCTAGAGTCTTTGGCAAAGTACTTGAAATTATCTTAACAAGTCTTACTTGAGTTTGCCATCAGCAGTCTTGTTTCTCTGTAGCAGTTGTGAAAAGCGGCGTCTAGTAATCCAAATGGTTTTCTTACAGAAGAAAACCATTCAGAACAGAAGTTTGATAAAGCAGATCTTGAAATATGGTCTAGACACTTGATTACTTTAATGAGGATTTTTTTTCACTTGGGAAGAGGCCTGCTTTTCTTTTTTTTTTTTGTCTGTAAAATTGTTCCATCATTCTACCTCTGGACAGCCAACAAGAAATGTGTCCCGAGTGGCCGATTGAGCCTTGGTTAGAGCCCATAGCAGCAGCCGATGGTGTAACTCCATTGTGAGGCCTGGGACGATGGTGCGTAATTACCTGTTCAGGTGTGCATCCAGAGTTCAGCGAGCTTGGCTTTGAACTCAATAAACAATATCAGTCCTTGCTCCTATAGCAGAACTTCTTGTGAATTGCATGTGCATTTCACAGAATAGTCATGGTTGGAAAGGACCTCTGAGATCACCGAGTCCAACTATACACAGACATAAAAACCCCTACAGTCTTGGCCACTAGAGCATGCCCTGAAGTGCCATGTCTACACGTTTCTTAAATACCTCCAGGGATGGTGGCTCCACCACCTCCCTGGGCAGGCAGTTCCAGTGCCTGACCACTCTCTCAGTAAAGTACTTCTTCCTAGTATCTAATCTATACCTCCCCTGCCGCAACTTCAGACCATTTCCTCTGGTCCTGTCATTATTCCCTTGGGAGAAGAGGCCAACACCCACCTGTCTACACCCTCCTTTCAGGTAGTTGTAGAGGGAAATGAGGTTCCCCCCTCAGCCTCCTCCAAACTAAACATGCCCAGTTCCCTCAGCCTCTCCTTGTATGACTTGTTCTCTGGACCCCTCACCAGCTGGACATGCTCCAGCACTTCAATGTCCTTCTTGTAGTGAGGGGCCTAGAGCCCATTTCTTCCAGTTCTTCGCTTCTTTGGAGCTACTTTTCTGCAGTATTTCTGTGGAAGCACTGACAGCAGCAGCAAACTAGGTAATTTTATTAACCTTACTCAGCAGCTGCTTCTACAGTGTAGGGTATGTGTTAACAGAAAAAGATCTTCAGCTACTGCTGTACTAGTTATTGCTTTCACTTGTCTTTGCCAGGTGTACTGACAAAAAAGAGACATTTTTAAAATTAAAATTTAAAAAGGAATTGCTAAAATTTGGAGGAAGTAATCAGAAATGTGTGTCGTCACCGTGACCCTCTGTCAGATTTATCCCCACCGTAAATGTGTAGTTTCTGTAATAGCCTGCTCTTTGTGCTGTTGCACTTTTGGCAAGTGAGCTGCAATTTGTACAAAAATGACAACTGTAGATATACAACAGTTTATCATTTTCCTTCCACTTTTTTCAAGAATTTGCCTGCAGAGCTTGCCTGGTTTTACTGGGTACAGCTTTTGATTGCGTAAGTGTTTGGGTTTGTTGGTTGGTTGGTTGGTTTTTTTAAGTTTCAAATGAATAATACTAGATTGCTATCTTTACTCCTAGGTTTGGGATTATACAAGCAGGTAGCTGATGGGCGTTTTTCTGATGCTTTGACATTCAGAAATATAATGCACGTGTTTAATATAATGAAATATGTACGTGGAAGGTAAGGCTTGGCACCTATATTTGCTGTTGATGGTTTTTGAGGGTTGGCAGAGTGCTCTGGTTCCCATTTCCCATGATGGCACAAAAGAAGCTGTGTGAAAGCGGAGGGGCAGAGCTGAGCTCCAGGAGGCAGTTGTGGCAGGGAATGGTGGTTTGGGTGGCTGGTGGCTGAGCGGTCAGAGAGTGTAGCATAGCAACGCTGAGAGATTGAAGGCACCTGTTTTGGTAGCCTTGAGCTTGTTTATTGTGAAGTTCTGTCTATAACATTAGTTTTGAAAGATTGGAGTAAATAGTCTTTTATAAACACTGATGACAGCTGCACAAGGTGTTTTTTGCAAGGCAGTGAACAGCTGTCTTACATGTTTGGATTGGAATTTATAATTGAAATAGCATGCGTTTTTGGGAGGGATATTTAAGAAGATCCATCTTCTTGTGTTGTTTGGCCTAGGGTTCAGTGTTTGCAAGTATTCATTTATTTGGAGTTGAGTCGTAAGGGTTTCCTTGGGTTTTTTTGTTTTTAGTATTTATTAGTTACTTTCAAAAACTGAAGTAGAATTAATTACGTGCATCCTTTGCTTTCCATCCTTACTATTCTGTAGCTCCTTTTTTTTCTTTAAAGAAGTACAAAATACTGTAAATTGCTGCTCACTATAAAACTGTTGGTTTAAAAATGTTGGCCTCGTGGCATGACTTTATAAAACTCTCTTGACAGACAATTTAGAAATTGCTATGATAGATAAAAAGACGGTTCTGCTATTTTGATATTGATGTGGTTGCAGTTTAGAAAAGAAAAATAATCATACTTATAAATGTCTTCGGGTTTTCCAGAGGTTAAGTCCAAAGAGCTTAAAATGTATTAACCAGATTGTTGAAAGCCTATGGAAAGATGTGATCAGACTGAAGTTTTTCAGAATACCGAATCTCCTGTACATATTAACAAAACAAAGCTGGTTTATGTGAAAAGAATAGGTTACTCTCTGAATCTGCTCTAAATTACAGCTTCAGATAACACGTTGATCTTCGTAGATTAGTTACCATACATGCAGTAGTGGCCACTGCTGCTTAATTTTCAGAAAAGTGAAGTGTAACAGTTAACAGGAAAGGAGGAACATTTATATAACAAATGTACTGGTTGGAGAAATCCAACCCACTATAGATGATGATGATTTATTAAAAATTTTAAATCGTGACGTTTCATCGTGAATGCAGGGGATTATACCATATCTAAGAAGACAACATTTTGAAATCAGTGTGACAGGACAACTTTTGTTGTGAGCCATAAAAAAGTTGACGGGGAAAATGTGTGTCTTTGATTTTTCGTAGTGTTTAGGATCCGTCCCTGTATTTCATATCTCACAGTTGTAGAGCTGTGATTGTGTTTAGACTTCCCTGAGGCACTTGACTCCGTACTGCGCCACGGTACCAAACCAGTGCCTTGCGACAAGAACAAAGGGCACTTCTCCAGCCCACAAGCTCATCTCTGGAAATTTACAGAGTGCCTGAAGCTGATTGATTTTCCTGTTGGTCATCTAGAATTAGCTATAAAAGGTCTATTCTGTAGCTCCGCCATTAATGATGGAAAATAGCCATATGTCAGGAATGATGAGAAAATTGGAGAAAGTGAAATACCCCTGTTATATTCCTTGTTGTCTTACGTTATATGCTTTCAAAGATCATCTGGACTTTTTGATCAATATTTCCTTTCTGTTGTTGGGAGTTTGGGCATTGGTAAAGCACTCGGTCTTGCCTGGCTGTTTTATGTTGTCCATTTAGGTTTTTCTGGGCTGTTCATTCCCATGCAGCAAACTTCCTAAGTTACTATGAAGAGGAAAAGGGGAATTGTATTTTATGGCTTGTAAAAAACCAGGAGCAAATGAAGTATGTTCTAGAGGCTATTCTGAACTAAAGATCTGCCTCGTAGTTGCATGCGGTTCTGGAGACTGGAGTTGACTGCAGGTGGTTTCTTTAAATACCACTTTTACGTTCGCAGTCTATTTGTACAAAGCAGGCTGAACCAACAGAACTTAGAAGCTTTCTTTGAAAGTAATAATGAAGAGAGTTTAGAGGAAATTGTAGATAGGCTATAACATGCCTTTTGGCTCAAATATATGAAAATGGAATTTTGTCATTCCGTCTCGAATTGTTCAGGTTCAGTACATTTAAAGTCATAATTGTGATTCCTCAAAATGAAAGGGGTAGGAGGACTGAGCAAAGGCAGTGATGGTAACACCTGACTTCATGCGCTGAAATTTGATGGGCTGGAGAGACTGCTGGTTTACTTCTGCATCTTATTCCACTTCATTGCTTATACACTCAGTTAGGATGAATATTCACATGTCATCTTTAAATGTAAACATATGTGAAGAGCAGTGCATAATACAAATGATATGTAGCGGCTAAGCATTTCATATGAGTGTTCTCAGTTACTCTTAAATTTTTTATAAATCAATTAAGTGCAGCAGTAAGAGGAAAACACACACTGGGATATCAAGCATTTGACTGCTATTTTATGTTTGTTAATTTAAACCACATGTCATGCACTTTAAGTGTTTGAAAACAGTTGTATTAAGATAGTTGTTGAGTTGCAACCCTTTCTTGATCTGTGGTTTTTGTAAATGTTGGATTTTGGCAACTCATATTGTCTTCATTGATTACTGGAAGAAGAGGACTCTTCAGTGTTTCCCTTCAAATTGAAATACCTTATGCAGCATGGAACATCTCCCATTCTGCTTGTTCTACATGCACATCTTTGTTATATATTTTAAAATGTTCTGGGCAGTGCAGAGAGTGACATAGTGCTGATTTGGTTTAAGTAACAGCTCTCACTGGTAGTTCTGAGTCAGCATCAAGTTAAAATGCTATTCACGGAGGGATGGGCTCATGTGATTTAAGTAACTTCTCCAAGAGATTATATTTCAAGAGTGTGTATAAAATGCAACATAATAGAAATTTTTTATTCTGTCCCTTTTTAAAAACAATAACTGACAATAATCTTTTCTTGTTCTTTGCAGTGTGGTGATATAAATATTTGGTAAGCAATTCAGTGACTATTTATATGAAATTGAATTTTATTTATTTTCATGCTATTGAAATGTGAAAGAAATTAACCTAATTTGTTATGGTAATATGTGTTAGACTTGACTTTTAATCTTCTAAGTATTTATTTTCTCTTTTGCATGTGGAAATTGCAGATATTTATTATGGTATATGATATCTGGTTAGTGTTGTGTCCTGGTAGCAGCCAGAGAAAACTGTAAAAATATTTCAGTAGAGATACGTGTAATTGATATCCCTGACATCGCTTCTGGTCATAACCTCAGGAATTGGTCTGAGTCCTAGAGTATCACTATCAAAACGTTTATTCCCTTAGTTGCTGTAACAGTGTAACAGATTTTCATCTAAAGGAATATCTTCCTTGGGAGCACATGAAACCAGAGGTGTTCATAGCTTTCAAGCCTTCTAGTGGCAAATTTAGTCTTTTATGAAAAATTATTTCCTTGCCTTTCTTTTTTTGCCTTTGTAAGATGTCTCTAGAGGATATATTACTTATGACACTGTATTTCAATAAAGTTAGTACTTTATTGTAATTTTTATTGAAAATTTTGGCAGGGAAACAGCTCTCTGGGTTTCTTGCCTGTTGAATAAGAGTGGATCTCATTGGATCTGTTGAATAAGATCTTGGACTTAAATGCTGGGCTTTATAGAAGTGTAGTATGCTGTTGCCTTCCAGGGAGATGCAATAATTTGCTCTGTAAGCGACTAACCATCCTTAGAAGATGTAGTTGCTGTGCGTGCTGCCTGGTCTTTATTTGAGAAACTTTAGACTGTAGTTTAGCAGCATCACAGTGTACTGCATTGTACATTACAACTATTTGCAATAGACTTCACTTTTACAGACATTTACAATAGAACTAACTTTTAAAGCATTTTTTGAATTACAGTTGTAATGATAAAAATATTGTTTGCATTACTGAACAATCAAAATTTGAAATGCACTGATGAATTCCCAGACTTCAGTAATCCTTCTCTTGAAGATTGCTTTTCTTAATGGCATTAAAGAAAAAGCGCAGAGCAGAAATTCAATGCTTTATCTATAGCATCAGCCTGAACTTTTGCCTTTCCCCCCCACTCCCAACGTATAATTTATATAGCTCATTAAATCTTTAAACAAGTCTGTATTTTTTTTTCCCAAAGTTTGGAAATAGGACTTAGTTTACTTAAAATTATGTTGGGGAAAGGGAGTATTAATAGTGCTGTTAAGCCTAACTTTTATGTACACTACAATATTGCTGTTTATGTAGTTTCTTAGCTCTCAATATAATTGCTTTTTGCT
>VXAK01010681.1:5913-16718 GCA_013399435.1 Arenaria interpres | reverse complement strand
GGGAACCGTCCCGGGCCGGAGGTCCCGTAGCGGGATGGAGGTCCTGCACCGGGATGGAGGGCCGGGACCGGGATGGGGAGCCGTACCGGCTCCTGTCCCGGGGTGGGGGGCCTGTAGCAGGATGGGGATGCCATAACGGTTCCCGTACCGGGATGGCGACCCGTTACCGGCGTGGGGTGTCCTGTACCGGGATGGGGGAACCTGGTACCAGCACCTCTCCCGGGCCCGGGGCCCGGTAGCGGTGTGAGGGACTTGTACCAGCACCCATACCGGGATGGACATCCCATAACGGTACCCGTACTGGGATGGGGAGGTCCCCTGCTGGGATGGGGACCCAGCACTGGCATGGAGCATCCCGTACCGGGATGGGAGCACCCGTACTGGTATCTGTCTCGGGATGCAGAGACGGTACCAGTATGAGGGACCAGTCCCAGGACCCATACTGGGGTGGGGAGTCCTATCCCAGCACCCATAATGGGTTGGGATGTCATGTAACGGGATGGGAGGTCTCGTACCAGCACTTGTACTGGGATGGGGATCCGGTACTGGGATGGGATGTCCCATACTGAGATGGGAGATCTCATACCAGCACCTGTACTGGGATGGAGATCTGGCACCAGGATGGGATGTTTCCTACTGGGATGGGAGGTCCCATTCCAGCACCCATACTGGTATGGGGACTCGGTACGGGAATGGTATGTCCTGTACCAGAATGGGAGACCCCATGTCGGCACCTGTACTGGGATGAGGGCCCAGTATTGGGGTGGAGATCCCCTCCGGGCACCCATACTGGGATGGTAGCCCAATATTGGGATGGGATCCTGCACTGGGGTGGGTTCCCACACCAGTACCCATATTGGAACTGGGGTTTGATACTGGGAGGGGGTTGCCGTGTTGGCACCTGTATCAGGATGGAGAAACCCTGTACCAGGAACTGTACTGGGAGGGGATCGGGCACCGGGCTGGGGGTCCCACACTGGCACCTGCACGGAGGGAGAGAGGGGGGGGTCCCACACTGGTGCCTGTACCTGGCAAGGGATGGGGGAGATCTGGGGTCCCCTCACCAGGAGGGTGTTTGACAACCCCATGCAGGGGGCACCCAGGACCTTATGGCACCCTGAGCCCTCCCTTCTGACCCGCACCCAGGGGACACCCTGACCCCCTTGGGGTGGCCGCATGGGGCCTCAGCCCTGCTTCACCCCCCCAGGAGCCCTGGCCTGGGGACCTTCTCTCCTCTGGGGTGACCCCTGCCACCCCCGTCCCCTGTTTCACCCCAGGACGCTGGTGCTCCGGGCACCCCAACCCCATGGGGGTGTCCCCCCCGACGGCCCCAGCACCCTGGAGGAGTCCAGCCCTTCATCCTCATCCTCATCCTCCCACCACCCAACAGGAAACACCCCCCCCCATTCCCCTTCCCAGCCTGGATGTCACCCACCCCCCTGGGGTGGGGACAGAGCTGGGGTCCGGGGCTGTGTCCCTTGTTGGGGACACCGGGGGACACACACACACACACGCTGGGGACAGTGCCTGGGTGTGACGCGTGTTGGGGGGGCTGTGGCGCTGGCGAGGTGCGGGATGGGAGGTTGGGGGGTGCGGATGGGGCGGTGGAACGCGTGTGGTGGAGGACGACGGGTCCTGCCGGCCGGGTGACAGCGTTGTGCCGCGGCGGTGGCCCGGAGGAGACCCCCGGAGGAGCGGGCAGTGCGGGGTCCGGTGTCGGCCGCGCTGATGAGGGGAGCGCGAGGCGGCTTGGGGGGTGCTCGGATGGGGACGGGGGGGTCTGCGGTGATCCCCGGTGGCAACCGAGGGCGAGGCAGGTTCGGCCGGTGACGGAGTGCGATGGCGAGAGACTGATAGGTGGAAACCGTGCGGGATCGGGGCCGGCGGGTACCGGGGAGGCTCAGGGTGCCGGAGACGACGATGCTTGGCCGCACCACGCCGGGAGATCTAGGATGCCGTCCCCGCGCTGTCATGGCTGACCTGGCGCCGAGAGGACTCGGTCCTTCCGGGAGAGCCTTGGCGCTGCCAGCGTCTGCAGCCCCTCCTGCTTTTTAGCTCGCTTGCTCTTTTGGGGGAAGGCTTCCCCCCCTTGCCCCGAAGACCTCCCCAGCACGCAGGGGAGCCCCTGCGCACCCCGAGGCCCCCCCGCCTGCGGCTCTGCCCGCAGCCCCGACCACCTGGAGCGGACAGACGGGCGCCGGAGCCGGCGGTGGGAAGAAGACGGGGTGGCCCGTGCATCCCGCAGGCAGTGGGGCTTTCCCTGCAGTCAGTTTCCAGCCAGGAAGGACTCTCAGGTCGCCCCCGTCGGAGCAATGGCCTCCCAGCCCCGGGCTGGAGGGGGCTTCCCTGGGGCGTCCCCCCCTCCCCGAGGTGGCTGGATCTCTGGGGAGTAGCACAAGGCCCGCGTTTCCCTGGGCGCGTTGAGCCCAGCGGTGGAGAGACGACCTCGCATCCATGCCGGATCCCTTCTGTTACTCTTCTAGAGATCCCGCTGGGCCCTGACGCCACAGAGGGACCCTCGTGCGTAGCAAGGTCCCCGTCCGGGTGCTTTCTTGCCGTGCTTGCCTCCAAGCGGGTGCGGGTGCCAGAGGCCGACGCTGCTAGCCGGGGCTGCCGTGCCTCGCAGAGGACACGCTCAAGCCGCTCTCTCTGACCACCTCCTGCTTTGGGTTTACTTTCAGATCGATGACATCGCGGACGGCGCTGTGAAACCCCCACCGAACAAGTACCCCATCTTCTTCTTCGGCACCCACGAGACGTAAGCGCTGCCTCGCTCCCCTCTCCGGGCTTTGCCCCGCTGCCTCTGCTCCGGGCTCACCTCTGCTTTGTTTCTCTCCAGTGCCTTCTTGGGCCCTAAAGATCTCTTCCCTTATGAAAAATATAAAGACAAATATGGGAAACCAAACAAGAGAAAAGGCTTCAACGAGGGCTTGTGGGAAATCCAGAACAACCCTCACGCCAGTTACAGTGCCCCTGCGGTGAGTGCGGGCCTCGCGCGGCGGGGGGGCAGCGAGGACGTGGGCTGCCGGCGCCTCCAGCTCTCCTTTCCTCCGAGCCGCTCTCCTCCTTTTCCTGCTTCTCATTGCTGCGGTGCCTACGCGCTTCCAGCTCCCACATCGGCTTTCTTGGGGTTCAAGTTGCTTCCCTTCCCTTCCCTCTCCCTTCCTGAGGGATTCAGCCTCCTCTTCCTCCTCTGGAGGAAAGTGCCTTTGCCCCGTCTTTGAGGTGGGACCGGGGATGTGCTTTGTGCTGCTTGCCCAAAACCGCGGAGGATTTTGTTGTCAGAGTGAGAACTTGAGGTTTGCTCGTCCCCAGCTCCCAGACTTGCGCGTGGAGCGTTGGGCAGTCCCTTCTTCATCTGTTTCTGAGGTCCTGAGCCAAAAGCCGCTGGGCTGCTCCTTCAGCGGGCTCTGGAGCAGGCCAGGAGATGGCTTTTTGCTGTCAATTGCTTGTGTGGGCGTTTCTGTGACCGTAATTGTGTGGTACGATTTATTGTGTAGTGATCTTCAAAGGAGGCATCCAAAGCAGCTTCATAGGCAGTTGGTCTGAAGAGGCAGAGGAAGGTTTTTAAGGTGAGCTACAAGGACAAGGTGGTCTGGAGGAAGACTCAGGGAACGACTCCCCTCCGGCCCGTGCAGGAGAGAGGATGTGGTTTGAGTAGAGAGGTGGGAGATGGTCAGACCCAAGACTGCAGACGTAGGGTAAGGTGGGACCATGGAGATGATTGAAAACCTGGAGAACCTTCAACTTGTTGGGGTGGGAGGTTGGTGATGGTGAAGGAGCAGCACCCGCGTTGTCCAGGGACTCCACCGTCTCCCAGCAGGGGTAAGAAACCTGTTGGTGATCCCTACTGAGACTGAGGGACCGAGGTGACACCAACAGCCCCAGGAAAGCTGAGGGTTCACCAATACCAGTTGCATCTGTGGCCAAAGTACCTGGAGGAGCAGAAGAAGAGACTGAAGTAGAGGTCTTTTTTCGTCTTGAGACCTAAATGAAGCAAGGTGCCAGGAACAGTCAAGGACAAGGAGAGGCTTTCCAGCAGGAAGGTACCAGCACTGGAAGAATCCCAGCTTTAGGAAACCCATTGGGTGCGACGTCGTTGTGTGAGGAACCTCATGATGGACTGGTGAGAAGCCAAGAGACCTTCCCTATATGGGAGTGAGGGAACAGGACACAGGAGATCCCAACCTGGAAGAGCGGTGGCCGCCACACTGAACTCCTCATGTGGACCTTTCCCATGGGGAAGGCATGCGATGTGCTGTGGGGTGAAGCCATCTGAGAAGGAAGAGGCTTGAGCCGAGTCAAGGGCTGGTGGCCAGCCCACCGGAGGAGAATGGTCGCTCCCTGACGCTGGAGGAGAGGCTGAGCAAAGCCATCCAGCCCCCCTTGTCTGGCGCCATTGGGGCAGAGGAGGGCTGGGGTCCGTGTCCCCAGGAGGGGCTTGGCAGGTGTAGGCTTCTCCGCGGGTCTTTGGCAGAGCGCGAGGGTGAGGAGGAGAGGGTGGGTGGAAGCCGAGCTGGGGGATCCAGAGGGAAGGTGTTGCTGGTGGTCTGGGGGTGACGCGTGAGGGGCTTTGGGAAGGGGGTGCAGGGGAATTAGAAGGGGGTCAACTGAGTGTCCTCGCTGGAGGGCCGGTCACGTTGTCCCCCTGCCCCAGAGCCGTGCTGAAGGGTTCTGTGCCGGGAGGGGAGGCTGCCCCACGCTCCTCTGCACGCACACCTCTGCTCAGCGCTGCCGTCCATCGCTTGGGACCCTTTTGTGCCACTTCTGTCCCCCTCCCTTCCTGCCCCAGTGCACCACGCGCCCCTCCTGGCGATAACACAGCTCTCGTTTCTGCTGTCTTTAGCCTGCGAGCTCCTCCGACAGCGACGTTCCCGAGAACGACCCGATGGGGGGAAGCGACGCGGGTGATGACGAAGAAGACGCCGCCATGGCCGCAGTTGCCGCGGAGAAAATGGAGAGCGATGAGGACTCGGATCGAGGCAGCGACCACAGCGGGCTCAAGCGAAAATCGCTGGCGATGAAAGTGAGTGTGGGCTGAGGCGGTTCCACGCAGCGGGGACAGGAGGGTGGCCTGGTCAGGAGGACGCTGATATGGTCGTTGGGTCCACCGTGCAGCATGTCAAACCCTCCGTGCCTGGAGGTGGTGAAGAAACCAAGTCCTTTTGGATTCTCTGGTGGGAAATGGGGGTCAGCACGTGTTTGGGGGTCTCACAGCCATTTTGTGTTGTCTGTGAGATGGTGGGGTGGCCAAGTCCTGGCTGCAAACCTCTTCTGGGTGCATGTGGTTGCTCTTGCAGGGCCAGATGGGAAGAGCTGGGCAAAGCCCCTTCCCAGGAAGCGTTGGTTTCTGTTGCGGGTGGAGAGGGAATGGGCTTCTCTCACATTTTCACTTGTCACGTATCAGATGCCGGTGGCAAAACGGCCTCGGAAATCCTCCAGTGACCTGGATCAGGGCAGCCCTTCCCTGACAGAAGAGGAGAACTCGGAATCATCTTCTGAGTCGGAAAAAAACAGTGACCAGGTGAGAGGGTTTGGGGATACGCTTGTGTGGAGGCTGGCAGGGCGGTGGGGAGAAGGCTGGAGGAAGAGCATCGCCGTCTGTGGGGGCAATGGCTTGAGGGAACCTGATTGGCTTCTGAAACCATCGTGAGAGGGTTCCCTGTTTCTTCATTATCTGTGTTTTCCTCCAGGACTTCACTCCTGAGAAGAAGCCAGTGGCCAGGGCTCCCCGGAGGATGCCAGCGGCGGGGAGGAAGAAGAAGGTAAAAGACCCCTGGTCTGTGGTGCAGTGGGAGGGAAGCTGGATTTTGGGTTGGCACTGCTGGAGGGGGGAGCAGGGGGTGGCAGGGCTTTGCCATGGGCCGGACATAGGTTCAGTGCTAGGAGGGACCTCACTGGTGCTTCAGTGACGCAGTTGTGCCCAGCGCTGCTGTGTTTTGGGGGGTTTGTTGGACGCCCCCCTCCCCGGGTCCAACCCCACTCTGTGCCCACAGAAAGTGGAGTCCGGCTCCGACTCAGACTCCAAAGTGGACTCGGATTCGGAAATGGGAAACGCGACTGTGGACATGACCAAGTCGGACTCCAACTCGGATTCGGACTCCGATGTCTCCGTGAAGAAGGCTCCGCGGGGCAGGAAGCCAGGTAACGCCGGGGAAGCTTCTTCCACCACCGCTGGGCTGCTGCTGGGTTCCTCGGGGGAGTAGAGAGTACATGAGGTTGGGGGCTCCTGAGGTTCTGGGGTCCCCTTCTGTTGTGGACACCTTCCAGCCCACATCTGAACAGCCCTCTGCCCCCCTAATTTGGGGCTGTTTTAACAGGGGGACAACCAGGGCTCCTGCTGAACATCTCCCTGTTGTCTTGCAGCTGAGAAACCCCCTCCCAAGCCCCGTGGCAGGAAACCGAAGCCCGAGCGTGTCCCAACCAGCTCCAGCAGTGACAGGTGAGATCAGAAGGGACACCGTCACCCTCAGGGCTGGGCTGGAGGGTCACCCAGGGGTCCAAGCGTGCTCTGCCCTTTGCAGTGACAGCGATAGCGACGTGGACCGCATCAGCGAGTGGAAGAGGCGAGATGAAGAACGACGGCGGGAGCTGGAGGAGAAGAGGAAGAGGGAGCAGGAGGAAGAGATCCGTCGGCTCCGGGAGCAGGAGAAGGAGGAGAAAGAGAAGAGGAAGGAGAAAGCGGAGAAGGGTGAGGAGGTGCACTCGGACTCGGACAGCAGCGCGGAGGATGAAGTGGCCAAAAAGGGACGGAAAGGCCGGACCAAGGCCCCGTCCTCCTCAGACTCTGAAGTGGAGCTGGAGAAAGAGGTGAGTACAGAGCCCTGGGGAGCTGGGGACGAACAGCCAGCCTGTCATCTCCCTGTCAGGACAGCAGGGACCTCCAGGAGTGGCAGGGACCTGTTCTCTTGGTCTTGCATTGTCCTGGAGTGGCCCAAGCAGCACTGGGAAGGGTCATGTCTGTATCACAGAATCATAGAATGGTTTGGGTTGGAAGGGACCTTAAAGATCATCGAGTTCCAACCCCCTGCCCTGGGCAGGGACACCTCCCACCAGCCCAGGTTGCTCCAAGCCCCCTCCAACCTGGCCTTGAACCCCTCCAGGGATGGGGCAGCCACAGCTTCTCTGGGCAACTTGTTCCAGTGTCCCACCACCCTCACAGCAAAGAATTTCTTTCTAGTATCTAACCTAAATGTCTCCTCTTCCAGTTTAAAACCATTACCCCTTGTCCTGTCACTACACCTCCTGACAAAGAGTCCCTCCCCAGCTCTCCTGTAGCTCCCATCAGATATTGAAAGGCCACTATAAGGTCTCCTTGGAGCCTTCTCTTCTCCAGGCTGACCAACCCCAGCTCTCTCAGCCCATCCTCATAGGAGAGGTGCTCTGATCATCAATGTCATGCCTACGCCTTGTAAGTGGGAGCCCAGCAGTGGGTCTCACACCTCCACGATGCTCTCCCTCCCACCGCAGCCATCAGATTCTCTCTGCTGCCCTTCCCACACCCTGGGGGAGCAGAGGGCTTTTAGGAGCCACGCTGCCCATGGTCGGAGGCGAGGTCCCCCTTTTAGCCTGTGGAGGGGGGGCCGAGAAAGCTGCATGAAGATCTTGAGGTCTGGAAGGAGGGGTGGGTCTGCCGGTGGGGCACCGCAGGCTGGGTGGGCCTCTTCTACCAGGATATTTACCTCTGGAGCAGCACGTCCTTGTGCTGCAACCCGAGTCCTTTTTTTTTTATCCCGTGGGGGGGAATGCCCCTGCCCCCTAAACCGAACCGTGGCACCTCCGCAGGGGCGTGATGGGCGCTGGATCGGGCCCGGCCGTGGCACCGTCTCCCTCCCGCAGCGGGGAGGGCTGTGCCGCTCTCGCCCGCATTGTTCTCTCCTCCAAGGTAAAGAAGCCGGCGAAGAAGCAGCCCTCGGAGTTGTCAAGGAAACCGAATCAGAAGGAGAAGAGGGGCCGAGCAGAGGAGAAACCGCGGAACAAGTCAGCATCTCCCCTCCCTGCATCAGCGCTTTCTTCCTCTGGGGACAGGGCTCTTCCTCTGCTGTTGCCCAGCCCTCCCCGGGGTGGGGATGGGGGTCCCGTGGAGCTGCCCCATGGCCAGTAGTGCCCGTGGAGGGGCCGGGCTCTTACCTCCTCTCCTCTCCCCTAGAGCTGGAGGGGGTTTTGAGGGCCACCAGGCCCTCGTGTCTTGCATCTCGCAGGGGAAAATCCTTGGGGCTTTGCCTTTCTGCAATCCCAGGGAGCTGCTGTCTCAGGGCTCCTGGAGATGTGCTTGAAAGCGTGGGTGGAGGGTGGCGGGGCTCTGCTGCCTGGCTCACACCTTTGGGCAGGCCAGGGGGATTCACTGGTGTGTTCCATCACCCTTCTTAGCCCAGCGGCGAGCAGGGGGGTTTCGCCCGAACCATCCCCCCTCTTCCTTTTCCCCCCCACAGGCCTTTGAAAGTGGAACGAGGCCGAAAGAAATCTGACCTGATCCCTGAGAGGAGGATGGAGAAGAAAAAGGGTGAGAGAGCCATTGCTGGCCATCCCAGAGGGGAGGAGAGGGAGAGAAGAGATTCCTCTATCCCAAGGAAAGGGAGGGATCTTTCCCACACGGCCCCTCTCAGCGCTGCTGTGGTCCCAGCATGGCGTTGGAAAGTATTTGCAGGGTGTGCAGAGACAGAGAGCTTCCCTGTACACGTCCCCTCCCAATCTTGGCACATCCCAACCCATCCTCTTCAGAGAGGCCCCTGGGGCTGTGTTTGACCTTGGAGATGCAGGAGGAAACCAAATCCTTGCTGGGGGAGAGGTCCTGGGGCCCTGTCTGATGCCTCAACCTGTCTTTTTTGCCGCTCCAGAGCCCACAGTCGAAGAGAAGCTTCAGAAACTTCACAGTGAGATCAAGTTTGCCCTGAAGGTGGATAACCCGGTGAGTGCCCGAGAGGTTGGCCTGGCCTGGGAGGTCCCTGCTCGTCGGCCACCGCGTGAGCCTTGCCCAGCTGTGACACCTGGGGCTGCTCCTCTTCCCCTTCTGGGTGCTGGGTGGCATTAGGGGACTGTGCTCCACGCAGCGCTGCCCCAGGTGCCCACAGGGAGACTTCCAGGCACCTTCTGATCTTGGTGCCATCCCTGCAGGACATCAAGCGGTGTCTGAATGCGCTGGAGGAGCTGGGCACACTCCAGGTCACCTCTCACATCCTCCAGAAGCACACTGATGTGGTGGCCACGCTGAAAAAGGTAGGGCAGAGGGCTGAGTCCCTGCCTGGAGGGAGCCAGGAGCCTCCTTGGGCCACCCCAGCTCTAAGGGCGTCCCTCCCTCCATCTTTCTGGTCCAGATCCGTCGCTACAAAGCCAACAAGGACGTGATGGAGAAAGCTGCTGAAGTCTACACCCGATTGAAGTCGCGTGTCCTGGGACCAAAGATGGAGGCGATCCAGAAAGCCAACAAAGCCGGGCCCGAGAAGGACAAGGGGGAGGCGGAGAAGGGCCAGGAGAAGCTGTCGGGAGGGGAGACGCGGAATGAGAAGGGGGAAGAGGAGACAAATGCTGGTAATGCTCCCTGCACGTCTCAGGGCTGTTCCCTGCTTTGTCCAGGCACGTAACAATCCCAGGGCCCTTCTTGGGGCACAGCACATCCCCCTGGGGACCGGGGACACGAGCAGGGGTGGCTTTTGGCCTTGGTGGTGGAGGCAGCCGCGCGTGGCACCTCCGGTCCCTCGTTTGCTGGAGTGCCAGGAGAGGGAAGGGAGTGACTCTGGAGCGCTCGCGGCAGTGAGAGCAGAGGGCAAACCTCGACGCCCACGCCCTGCCTTTGGGTGCCTCTGGGCTGGTTTTTGGCCCAGGATGGCTCCTCGTTGCCAGCCCAACCGCTGGTCCAGGGCACCAGGGAGCCAGAGGAATGCGGAGACGCCCTTGGACGCTGGCTCGGGCTCTTGCGCAGGCAGCTGGTGACTGGGATCTTCCACCATCGTGGCCCTGTCCCTGTCTGGGGACCTCCTGGTGATGCTGCAAGAGCCTTCCCGGAGGAGCCGATGGGGAAAATCCACTCTGAGGCCTCTGGGCTGGGGGGGATGGAGATTTGGGGCCCTTCTCATAGCTGTCGGTGTCAAACCTGACTTGGGGTCCTCTCGGTCAACAGGGTGTCCCTTACCTGGATGGGGACAACCTCTGGTCCTCAGCTTGTCCAGCCCCTTGTGGGTCGGGATGGATGTGGGGACTCAGGTGCCTGAGCCTCTCTCTCTTCCCTTTAGACTTACCGGGTCCTGTGAACGGCGAATCCCTCTCCCAAAAAGCGGAGGGCGCAGAGGAGGAGGACAAAAGCCAAGGAGCCGGAGAGCCGGAGGGATCCGCCGAGGAGACCCACAACAAGTGAGCGCGGGGGGGGGGGCCGAGCTGGGGGCCCCTGGGATCTGATCCGCATCCAAGCCGGGCTCTCACATGGATGGTTTGGGGAGGGGTCTCATGGGTTCTGTCAGGCTTTTCCCAGCTTGGGAAGGAGACAGGGGGGCTGGGGAAAGCAGAGGGAAGGGGGGACGCTGGCTGAGAGGCCTGTGCTCTCCCCCAGCAGCGTGCAGGACTATCCCAAGGGCGAGCGAGCCGGGCCGGAGCGGGAGAGGGCTCGCGGGGAGTCGGAGGCTGTGGATGATGCGGAGGAGAGCTGAGGAGGAGGAGGCGGCGGCAGAGGGGCTGCGAAGGGAGACCGGCCTCTGCCTCCTCCCCTGCTGGGGTCACTTCACTAAGTCACGCAGTAGCTGATGTCCTAGGTCTTGTCCTGTGCCCCCCGGCCCCGCGAGAGCACCCATCGCTGAGGGGGGGGGGGCTGCGCC
>VXAK01010680.1:457485-480074 GCA_013399435.1 Arenaria interpres | reverse complement strand
AAAGAGTTTGCTCAGTATCTAAATAAGTAAAATACCAACCGCTAACACAACAAATTATGCTAACTTGATGATAAAACTCTCAAAGACTTTACTGCTCATCACACTTGCTTTTGTCCCGAATGTACATTATTTCAACTCAAGAATTATCCTGTATTTTATTTCCATTTTACAGCAAGGTTGATTTTAAAAGGGTTCTATTTCATGATGTCTCCAAACATATCAAGACATGGACCACATCCTCCTGAGCAGGGAACTGTGATTTTATAAATCAGCCACAGTATGTCACTGCTGCTCCACCAGCTGACCAAAGTAGTCCACTTTGGGGAAAAAAAAAAAAAAAAAAGAAAAAGAAAAAGAGGAGGCTCTCTACAGCTCTCTCCTGTACTAAAAGCCCATAATAAGCTGTGTGTACTACTTAATTCCTGGTCTCTTCAGCAAGTGACTTCCATTTGTACTTGAGGTCATTAATCCTAACTCAGCACAGAATATTTCTATTCTGCTGTCAGGAGGCCAATCAGACATTTCATTTTGCCCATACTTCCCTACCCCACTTCTGATAACAGTGGTTTTGAAGATGTTATCATGCTAGTGTCGTTAGCATGAAAGCTATCATGCTTTCACTTACTTGGCTATCAACCTAACATTTTTGCTGCTTTTTTCTAGACTTGATCGGCTGACTGGCCTTTCAGACAATCTCAGCAAAAGGTTGAGAGACTTCTGAAGCACAGAGTCTTGGTGAAGAAGCTCATTCAATAAATGCCCTTTCTTTAAAAATTTTTGAGAAATGTTGTCAATGGAACTTGAAAACTGAAATGCAGTACAGAAAACTCTTACTAGAGAAAAATTCTGTAATGTTTTGATCAGCAAATACTTGGAACTGGATAAAGATCCTAGAGAACTAAAGTGAGAAAGTAATGTCCTCTACTTACAGACACCTCCCCAGACACACTAGAGTTTGTTTCTGGAGAAACTTGGATAGATCTACATGGGGAAGATAAAACCATTTTGTGAAGCAATTCAGAGGCTCCTTCTTCACTCCAGCTGAACATTTTGTAATGCTAAGTAAGAGTTAATAGTCGATGAGGAAATAAGACATGTAAAATTTTTATTTAATTCTTAATGATCTTGAGGTACCACAGCTCTCAGATGTATGCACATTGATTACATCATCAGTATGTTACAATTTCATTAAACAATTGCATACGTTTATACCCTACTTTTCATATACAGAGAAAGAAACTCCCTTTCCAGGAGAACTGCCAGCTCTTGAGGTATAAAAATTTATGGCTAAAATGGATGCAGACAAAACAAGGACAATACAAAGAAATGGATTTGAAGAACGGTTGAAAAAGAGATGTTGTTAGTGAACCATGAATGGGCAGAGGACTAAGCGTGGTGCCATAAGCAGATGAGTACAGGCCTAAGGGCCTGTGGAAAAATAGAAGGGTAGATGTAGGCCAGGTAAGGTTAGGTAGGGATTTAATATAAAGATATTCATTGGGAATTCACCAAGGTATACAGCAAGGTGAATGTTATCCTTAATTAGGTTTTGCTGGAGAAAGCCGAGAGAAACTAGGAGAGGAGAGAAAGAGAAAGTTAAGGTGGCTAAGACCGGAAGTTGATGTGTTCATCTAGTTATTGTGTGGTCAGTGAGCTTATCAGTCACTTGACTCCCCAGGCAAACAGGCTGTAGCTGCTTCAGGAACAGCAATATAATATATGGCCTTTTATGGCTCTATCCAGCCAAAGCTAGAGACTGATAGGAACTTGCAACCAGACAGCAGACTTATAGAATAAAAAGAATGAAGGAAGATTAGCCCTGTAAGACCCCTAGATCTGAGGCAAGCGCCCTTGGAAAGGAACCGAAATAAAATGTTCAGTATAAGAGTCTGGCCCTAAACCCTCTGTGATTAATAAGATTTTTAATCAGCACATACAAAAATAAATGTATTCTAAATTTCCATCCATTCTTTTAGAAGCAATGTGCGTATTTTCATAAAAGTATTATTGAACCAATTTTTAAAGAAAAAACAAAAGCTATAGTAGGATCACACATGAAAGAAAAGGAAAGAAAATGCCTTGTTCCTTGAATCCCAAATGTAAACAATGTAGGTGGAGAAGTTGCTCAATTGCAAAAGCAGCAAGGTCATCAGCCTTGCAACAGTGACCAGAACTAATGAGAGCTGGCCCAGATCCCAGTGGCCTCTTAGTAAATCTGTGCTTCTCACTTGGGGTGAATTCAGTAACACCATCAGTTTGTGACATTGCAAAAAATAGATCATGGTTCCAAGCATCCACCTAAAATTTACATTTTGCTGCCTTTCAGCATATTTAAATAGCTCGGTATGTTCAGATTTCCCATTTAATTTCAATATCTATTTGAAAAGCACTAAAAATCATTGAAAAAATCAAGTAGCAATAAGCTTCAGATTATCTTACTATTTTTATTCCTTAAACTTGACTGTTATTTCTCTCTTTAATCTAAAATCACTGCCTACCTATGCAATGGCGTAAACAGCTCCTGAGGTACTGTATCAGACTTCCTGAAAATACACTGGCTTGGATGTTCTGTAATCCAAGGGTCTTGATCAGAAGTATTTCCTGGCTGAGAAAACAGTAGAATCTGTCAAACTCTGAATATATGTAATATTTATAGTGTTTAAAACATTACAGTTGGGTTTGCAAGCAATATATGTTTTCCGACTATTTTTACTTTTTTATCTTTACGGTAGAAGCTCAAACCTTCTTACAGCCCAATTGAGTTCTGTATGACTCATATTTTTCCATATTTGTGTATCACTGTTAATATTCCAAATGTCCTTTTAGCACCCCATCCTCCCACTGGACGAACAAGCTTGATACCCTGTAATGAGCTGAAGTTCCACTGAAGATGACATAATCATATGTTGTCTGGAAGGGACCTCAAGAGGTATCCAGTCCAACCTGCTGAAAGCAGGACCAGCTTCAAGGTTAGACCAGGTTGCTCAGGATTGTTCAGGACTGAGATTCCACAACCTGTTTGGATGGCCTCTTCTGGTGCTTGGCTACTTTTGTGACAATACTTTTTTTTCCTATACAAACTGAATTTCCATTGTTGAAACTTGTGACCTTTACTTCTTGCCATTTCACTGTGTACCTCTGGCTCTGACCTGTCTGTAACTCTGTGTAGGCTGTGGAAGACAGCAATTAGTTCACCCCATCCCACTTTTCCCAGGCTGTGAAAGCCCTCTTCACTCAGTCTCTCCACATTAATCATGTGATACAATCCCCTAACAATTTCTGTGGCCCTTCATTTGTCTTGCTACAGTTTGTTGATCTCTCTCTTGTACTGGGTGTCCAGAAACTAGATGCAGAACTTCAGATGTGTTCTCACATAGACTGCTCAGAGGGAAATAATCACTTGCCTTTGATCGCTTTTGACGCTCTTTCTAATACAGCCCTCTATGCAGTTGGCCTTCACTGCTGACTCGTACAACTTGTCGTCCACCAGCACCTTCAGGTCTTTCTCTGCAAAATTGCTGCCTACTCAGTCAGTCCCAACCTGCACTGATGTGTGGGGTTATTTCTTCTAAGGTGCAGGCCTTTGTATTTCTCTGTGTTAAACCCTTTGAAGTTCCTCGTGGCTTTCTGCTTGTCAAGATCCCTCTAAGTAGCAGCCCTGCTACTGTAATAATCTCTCTGCCATTTTGGTGTTTTTCATGAACCTGATGAGGTGCTGAGGGTGCATTCTGTCTCATTGTCCAACTCTAATGAAAATATACCAGACTTGGTATTAATCTCCAGAGATCCCTGCCATTACTGGGATTGTAGCCCATAGACAACTACCTTGAGCATGATGATAACAGCCAGTTTTTTACCTATCTGATTGTCCATTCATCTGGTTCATGCTTCCCCACTTTGACTACTAGGATCCCATGGGAAACCTTGTCAAAATTCTTCCTAAAGTCAAGCTAAATAACATCTGCTGCTCTCCCTTATCGATAGAGGTACTCATTTCATCACAGATGGCAAACAGGTTCATCAGGCACAGTATGGTCTTGGTAAATCTATGCTGGCTGTTCCCAGTGACCTTTTTGTACTTCATGTACCTTGGAATTGCCTCCAGGAGGTCTAGTTCTGTAATCTGTTCAGGGACAGAGGTGAGATGATACTTCCCCAGATCATGCATATGTTTTTGTAGATGGGCATAACATTTGTGTATTCCTTGTGATTGAGACACTTTCCTGATCACCACAGTCTTTCAGAGATGATAGGCAAATGCAAGGTTCCGCACCTGGGCCGGAACAATCCCCGCCATCAGTACAGACTAGGGGGTGAGGTATTAGAGAGCATCCCTGAGGAAAGGGACTTCGGGGTGCTGGTGGACGAGAAGCTGGACTTGAGCAGGCAGTGTGCAGGCGCAGCCCAGAAGGCCAATCACATCCTGGGCTGCATCAAAAGATGCATTGCTAGCAGGTCCAGAGAAGTGATTCTTCCACTTTACTCTGCTCTGGTGAGACCTCACCTGGAGTATTGTGTGCAGGTCTGGACCCCTCAATATAGGAAGGACATGGACCTGATGGAGCAGGTCCAGAGGAGGGCCATGAGGATGATCAGGGTGTTGGAGCACCTCTGCTACAAGGACAGGCTGAGGGAGCTGGGGTTGTTCAGCCTGAAGAAGAGGTGGCTCTGGGGAGACCTAATAGCAGCCTTCCAGTACCTGAAGGGGGCCTACAGGAAGGCTGGGGAGAGCCTGTTTACAAAGGCCTGTAGTGATAGGAGGAGGGGCAATGGCTTCAAGCTGGAGGGGAGTAGATTTAGATTGGAGATGAGGAGAAAGTTCTTTACTGTGAGGGTGGTGGAGCACTGGAACAGGTTGCCCAGGGGTGGTTGAGGCCCCATCCCTGGAGATATTCAAGGTGAGGCTCGATGAGGCCCTGGGCAACCTGGTCTAGCTGGGGGTGTCCCTGCTGACTGTGGGGAGGTCGGACTAGATGACCTTTGGAGGTCCCTTCTGGCCTGGACAATTCTATGATTCTGTGATTCTATGACATCTGCTCTGCAGTGGTGTCACCCAACTCTCTCAATATACTTGGATACACCCTGTCCAGTCCCATGTATTTCTTTCTGGCCAGGTTACTAAGGATTCCCTAACTTGATCCTTCACTACTGTTTCATACCACCCTCTCCCAAACTCTCTTTCAAGATGTGCCAGAAGAGCAGACCTTGTTAGAAAAGCCTGAGGCGAAGTAGGTCTTGAGTGTCTCAGACTTCTCCATGTCCTTTGTCACTCAGTCATCAACTCTATTTAGCAGTGGACAGCATTTTCCTTGGTTTCCTTTTGCTGATGACATACCTGTAGAAGTCTTCCTTGCTGCCCTTCTCGCCCTTTGTGAGTTTCAGCTCTGGTCATCCTAATGCCACCCCTCCAAGCTCAGGGGATGCTTCTGTATTTTCCCTGGGTGGCCCACTCCGCCTTCCATACTTCTTTTTTGTGTTTAAGCTCAGTCAGGAGTTCCCTGATTCAGCCAAACTGGCCTCCAGCAACTACTAATTCTTTTGCACATTGAACTGGACTGTTTGAAAACATCTTTCCTGGGCTCCTTTGTCCTTCGGGTCAGCTTCCTGCGGGTTTCTGCCTACTCATTCCCTCAACAACCCAACATCTCCCTTTCTGAAGCGCTGAAGTTCTCATTCCTCCCTTACCTCAAGACTTTAAAATACCACTGGTGATACATGTAGGATTTGTTTTATTATTTTCAATAAATAATATATTTTCTAAAAATAAAACATATTCTGAGAGCCCCCTTATATTTGCTATTACTTTTCTAAGGATGCTTCTTTTAAGAACGCCAAAGTTAACAAAAAATAAAAAATAGTAGCATGCATCAGAACAAATAACTTCCAATCATTTCTTAAACTTAACTTGAGCTAAACAGCAGGTTTTTCTCAATCCTTTTAGGAGCATTGAGAATACTGTAAGAACTATGTTATTCACTGAGACACTGCATGATTATAAATTAGGTCATGGTGATCACCTGGGATCATATGATACCCAATTAATACCAATTGTACGTTTAAGAAAGTTGTATTTATACCTGTAATATATTTCAGGTCTCTAACCAATTTTATGAGCCAGAAACAAAAGAAAGCCAGTGGTATCTGACTAACTCTCTTTCTGCAGATATCAGCAATACCGAGAGCTCAGTGAACAAAAGCTCAAGTTAAGCACATTTCATAACACATAATAAAAGAAAAATATTTCTATATGTGGAATATTCATTGCCTACAAGAAATGTTAATAATTCATAATTATTTTCACCACTATACCAACTCTACACCCCGAATAAATGAAAGTTAGTTTAAAATAATACTGCAGAAATGACAAAATATTAATCAAACCTGGTTTTGCAGGTTCTCTTTATAGGACTGTTCCCAAGTGTTCCCCATTACATTTGTGTTGAAAGTTTCTTCTGGAAATTGTCTACAGTTAGAGGAACAAAAAACAGAAGAGGACAGCGGACGGGTACTAAAAGCTCTTGCTATGTTGTCTTCATGTTCCATACTAGGGTCAGCATACGTTAATTCTGTTACCTGTGATAACTAGACAAAACATAGCAGGGACATTTAATTTATCTAAAACTGTTTTTATGTAAGCATAAAGCTAAAAGTAATCAGACCTTACTATATCTTTTACGTTTCTGCACATATATCACACTGAAGAGAAAATGTTCGTGTATTCTGACACGACTTTTTCATGAAGAACCTAAGGTAATAAGGGCTAATTTTAGGGAAACCTGGTAAGTTGAAGCATGCACACAAATGTTATCCTGGGGACACATAGCTAGAAATACATTTTTAGCTTTCGATGTGTAAGTAAATGGTCTGCTGTTCTTAAGTAGTAAAAAAAAAAATATTTTAGTCCATTGAGGAGAGGTCTCCAGCATGGAGGATAGCAGCAGTGCTATCTCAAGCAGATCAGAACACAAGGAGAAATTTGAAGGCAAAACTCATGAAAAGTCACTGTATCCACAGCTACATGGAAGTAATGCCTGTAATCCAGCTTGTCCAGTGAAAGCAGCACAAAATACTAATGCAGTGCAAAAGCCTTACATGTGAATTGCACAGAATCTTAGTACCACAAAAAACCTAAGTTTCCAGAAGGCTGAAAATTATAGCTTTTATAAATTATGGCCTCTTTCTGCTTAATAAAGTAGATATATCTTAATTACTTAAATTGGATATACTTCAATTTATGAAGATTTTAAAAACAGTTCTTTGCAACATACAGGTCTTAAATTTTATTTTTTGATCCATATATTAAATTAGCTTTCTGTGTGTGCAGACTGCATTATCATGTGTTCTGATGAACTGACGTAAATATATCCATACAAGTGGAAGTTGAGGAGAAACTTAGCTATCCTTTTCATCCATTATTTCTGGCCACGCTAAATCTGAAATATGTCCTGTTTCCAAGAAGCAGATGAGAAAGAGTCATAAGGGAAGGCTGAGTTAATGTGATATCCAAAGCAGTGGCACATCATGGCGATCTTGGCTGAAACACACTAGACAGATAAGCTTTTCACTCACACTAAGTAATTCTTCCTGACCCAAAATAAAGGAAATTCTAACATTAAAAAAACATCTGTCTTTCTCACTCTAGCAAAAGACGCATTGGCAATGTGAATGGTCCAAGAACATGCAGAACAACACTGTGCAAGCATCTTTTCCTCACTGTCCTAGCTGATATGAATAGCTATATTATCAATCAAGTCTGAGTAACCTAAACTAAGTGTCTTCTAACAGATTTACTGACTTGGGTTTTGTTTTTTTTTTTGTTTGGTTGTTTTTTTACACAATGGTGAAATGGGTCGTAAAGCACGTAAATTCCGTCTAGAGAGTGTTTTTCACTGGAACCTCAATGAGTGTATGAACTTCCGTATTGTATCCACTAAGCCTTGTACTTAAGTTCCTCTTAAAGACCCACTTCTGTCTATGCTTCTCACATTTCATCATTTCACATGTCTGCACATTGTTTTTAATTTACCTGCTGTTGGGCTCATGTTTCTTTCCTATAATCTCTGTCCTTTGTGAATAGCATAGAGGACAGATATTCTGAAGTATTTTGGAAAATACCTAAGACAAGGTGAGCCTTTCAAGAAATATGTAAGAAATAGTAGGAACAAATATAAAATATGACTGGCAAAAATATATCAATATAGCCTTAAAGAGGAAGATTTCATATGTTTCAGTATCCATGAGATTTGGTCATTGTTTGAAAAATCACTTCAAAATATAGTCATTGCTGCACATTTTTAGCTTTACATCAGTGAGAACAATAAATGCACTTACACTATGTTCGTACTTTATTTTCTCTGACAGATGCTGCCTTCTGCTATCCAATACTTGCTTTTGTAACCTTGTAAAATGAACAAAACAGCCTATGAAATACAGGATATAAGATCTGTAACTTTAAAAACATTCTATTAATTTCAAAATAATTTAAGACTATTTTTCCACACATTTTAAAAAGTGTGATTCTTAAGCTGCTATGAGCAGCCAGTGTGTGAGTGAGTCACTTTAGGGTGTCTGAGGTTGGATGGGAAAATAGTGTAAGTGGAAAATGCTGTTGGAATAGCCTGCTCTTCTCGATAAACTTAGTGCATGTACTTGACATGAGTAAAGAAACGTTATTTTTGTTTAAATCTCTCATCTTCATTTACAGTTTTTATTTCAAATACATTTATTTACTCTCTCGTAGTAAGAGTATCACAGGACTGTGAATGATAGGACTGATTGTGAAACTTCTTCATCTTTGAATGGTATATCTATGTTTACTTAAAACCCCAAATATAAAACCATCATGAAATACCTTTTCCAGAACTTCATTATAGCTTAACTACTGCTTCCTTTATACAAGTACCTGTTCTGGATGTCATCTAAGTTTGACATATGTTGTGTACGTGGTGGTGATGAGGGAAGCTCTATGTTGTGCCTCCTAACAGGTATTTTTATGTCTTCAGTGATATCTATGTGGACTGGCTTCCTCACGTTCTCTGCAATGAAAGTATTTGGAATGTCAGCACTGGGCTTGGAGAAAGTTTTGAGCTTCCTGAGTTTTCATTTCATTAGAGCACAAAAGCTGCTGTTTTATTTCTTAATCCATTTAAAGCCATATATTTTGCTTTCTCTGTTACTAGCAATGCAAGAGCTCTATTCTAAAGGGCATTATAGTATAAAATTATTTATGGTCAGTTGCAGGCTCTGTTGACCTCTTCAGTCACCTTCTAATCTTCCTGAGCATAGGACAACAAATTCCCCACAATCTGGTTTATGAATATTTCACAGAGGATAACAGTCAGGACTTAAGTTGTAGAGATGTTTTTTAGGAGCTAAATGATGGATTTTAAGAAGGATACTGTGGATAGAATTGACAGACTATTCCCAAGGCCCCCTGAAAGTTATGAAAAAGGAAGTGGAATACAAATGGACCCATTCAATAGCAAAGGGAAAAAGAAATGGATGTAGCGTGAAATTAATGGATGGAATGAGGAAGGTACATAAGGGTACCAGGATTTAAAGGTGAAGTAAGCAGCAGCCAAGGTTATTTGATTCCTCTTACGTCCTGGCTTTTTATTCAATCATTATTTTTGTATTTACTTACAATTTTTTATTTTAAAAATGAAACAACCCTTATATGAGCATTAAGCTATAAGTGGAAGAACAAGAATTAAAACATAGCAGTAATATTCAAGGATAACTGATTTTGTTAACTGCGAAGTCAGAACACTGCAACACTAAACTCACCTGTGTTGTCTTTTTTGGTTGTTATCTGGTTAACAACATACAGATTGAGAAGATCTAAACTGACTGATGAACTTTTAGGAGATGATACTCCCAGAAGCTTCATCTTTGATTTAAGTTTCCTTTTTTCAAAGAATTCCTAAATTTTTTAAGAGAGACAATAAGTTTTTGACAGAAGGTTCAATGACACATTAGCAGTACAAATAATTCTTAATAAACAATTCCTAATAATAAAAGCACACGATTAAATCTCTCTGAATGCTCACACTCTGTCCACTGTTACTTAGTTTATTTTTATTGCCTTGAAAGAGATTGCAAGCATAATTTGGTCATATTTAAAATAAATCACTGTTCTCTTGATGCCAAAAACTTAGTCCTTAAACTGTCTTGTCTCAAACTTCGTGTAAAAAACGTAAGAAAATGTTACAAAGAAGAAGTCTTAAAAAAAAATTAAACTTGGCAATTTTAGGCAGCTTATAAACTCATAGGCAAATAAATCAGCAAGATTACATACACATGGCCATCTATAATGACACAAAGAGTTCATTGTTCTCCAAATTTGTCTTTCTTGACAAAGAAAATAGTCTTGTGACAAAAAAAAAAAGAAAAGAGAAAAAAGTAAAGAAGAAAAATCTCTAAGACTGGGGTTTCAGAAAGGCTTTTTGTCACAAGGAAAAGGAAGAGATATAACTGACACTTTGAATGTATCAGGCAGATAATTCTGAAAAAATGAAGAAATAAAAATCTCCATTTTGTAGGAGACCATTAATAATCATCCTAAAATCATTAGCAACAAGCACAACAGATTAATAAATCAAAACAGTAAGATTTTTTTATTTTAATGACAAGAAGGATATTGAAAACTGAAGGCTATGCGAAAACACAAAATACCATCGGGTTTTCTTCTGAAATGTAATTTCTCTCGTGATTGCACGTTACATGTAACTAATATACCCAACATGTTTGTTAGTAACTATTTTCCAGTATAATTTATTTTATCATAATCCTTAGCTTTCTACAATGTTATCACCTATGGAAAATACCTGTTCTTCAGTTAAGAAGAATATCTGCAGTAAGGTAAATTCAGCCTGTGTACAAAACAACACTCCAAAATTCATATTGCTTTGGAATCCACACCCCCAAAATGTATCCATGTCCCTTCAGTGTCCCAGATATTTTTTTCCCATCACCTCTAAATGACTGAATTACTATTAATTGTGTAGTGGCAATTACAAAATTACCACTATGCTTAGTAATTTAGTACTAAATGACTAAAACCAATCCTGTCTTGGATCCTTTTGTGTTTTCTCTCCTCCACTGAAGCAAATTACACAGCCGTAATGTAAATTATGTGGCTTAGACCAATAAATCCTTGAGAAAACATATATTTTGAGAACTCACAGGCCTCCAGGAGACTGGGAAAATGACGGAGGTAACAAGCTGCTGGTTGCTCCCTCATTCCCTGAGGTAAAGGTTTTCATTGCAGAGATTGTCTCCATACTGTCAGCCTGTTTTTCCTCCTCCTGTATATGCCAGCGCATCTGCTCTGGGCATTGGGGGGTACCAGCTTCAGTGCTGGAGCTTGCCTATACTGTTTGGTTTTATTCTGCTGCTGAGGAGGAAACTGACTTCTCTTACTATGTTTGTAACTATCTTCCCTAACTGTTTTCTCTCTTTCCTATTTGAAATGTCTTCTGCTATGCTCGGGATAAATTTGATTCTATTATTTCACTTTCATATTCAAAACACAAATAAGCTGTCCTACTTTTGCAAATACCAGAATAAAATACTTCAATGATCCTAACATTCTTTTATGTAGCCCAGAAAAATAGCTGTGTGTCAGGCTAGCTGACCGCGTGGTCAGCTAGTGAGGCTTCAAGCAATCCTGTGTGTCAGCACATACCAACAGAATAAAGTAACAGAAGTAATTCAGAAAAATTTAAGTTGGGCACATTCATTCATTCATGCTTTCTCCTACTCTCTCCTCTTCCAGCTGGAATTCAGTGTGGTAAATCTGAAGAAGACTTCTGCCTTAAAAGTTACATGCAGTCAGGCAAACACATTACAAATGTTACACTACAGTTTTGCGTCTCACTCCAAATGCTTGGAAAGTTTTTCCTAAATGAATCAAATAGAGAATTTATATGCCAATATAAAATCCCAGATGGCTAGAACTGTTTACCTTTTGCTTCCTTCTTTCTTGCTTTAATACGACTCTGCTCCTGAAAGATGCAAATAATTATTGTTTTAATTATAATAGTATAATATTGAGTCATGGCTTGAATTTCTCATCAGTTTAGAATTTTATTTAGAATTTAGGGTACAAGTATGTTATGTTCGTTATGTTATGTTGTGTTATGTTATGTTATGATAGATCAAAACTTCAGGTAGTAAAGTCAACATATCTGCTGAAGACACTTTGATCCTAGTTTACCCGGGTAAGGATAGGACCACATTCTATCTTAGGGCTACCAAATACATTGAACATTCAGAAGGAAAAGCTTTTAGACATTTGACCTGTCATGTTACATTTAATCAATTCTTAATTCCTTAGAACATTATAAGAAATTTTTGTCAATATACTAATTTCTCCTAATTTTCTTTGTCACGTTGCAAAGCCATACTAGCAAAGAAAACAAAGGAGCACAGTGCAAGTTTCTACCTTTTGGGACTTTACAGAATGTTGTGAACATTTTGTGAAAAAAGTAAGAAAAATAGATTGTCACTACAAGTTTTATCAAGCTGCTATTTCTTGTGCAATATAGGAGACAGTTATACCTTAAACCGTGTATCTTACTTGTTAAACATAGTCTTAAATGAATTGCCTACAGGACATGGTGCATAAAATGGGAGCTTGGTGACCATGGCTGCAGTCCTGCGGTCAGTAAGACTAGGACTTTTTTTTTGAGAGTTAGAAATATGGCCTATCCCCTTGGAATTACTTTTTTCTTTTTTTTTTTTAATACCATGCTTAAAATCTTAAAGTTAGAACACACTTTCTAAACATTTACATGTAACATTTACCCTTGCAGTAGGTAGAAACCTCAGTAAAGGACAGTTTTCCTGATACCTAAAATGCAAATTCCAGACTTACATGAGGAATCCTGACAGATAATTAACAGTAGCAGAAAGCAGCAGGATGATTTGCTATTTGCATGCAACACTCTTACACTTTTTCTTACAGACGAATAGTATGACAGGCAGGCATTTAGGACACAGTGGGGGTTGGGTTTTGTTTTTTTCAAACTGAAGCTCTCCCTCCCCCCTCCTTCACATAGGCAACTTTCAGAAACCACATTTTGCTTGGAAGACTTTCAGATAGGTAAGGCATTATTTTAGTTTGATTCTGCATAGAGTCAGGATGACTAAAAAGCTGTGTTTAGCAAAGTTACTGTCAAACGGCTGACAAAATCTGTGGGGTTTAAATTTCTAGTAGATAGGCAGATGGTGCAGCACCTAAAGAAACTGAATTTTATCCTCTTTTTTTAATGTTACAACTCAGTTGGTGACTATTTTACTATTTCAGTGAATCTCAATAACTACACATCTTTTTCTCCAAATGGTAGTCACTGCCATTTGGGAGGGTGTGAGGAAAGGCCCGGGTGGGATGGTGTCACCCAGCCCTGGCCTGTGGAGGGACATGAGGCCCAAGCATGACCCACCCTGCCTGGTGTGGGATGGCACCTGCATCTCCCCACACAGGCTGCTTCAGGAGGGGAAAATGGGGCTGGTCTGTGAGGGGACACCAGGCCTGAAACACACACTGTGGTCCTGCTGTTCTGTGAGGGGACACCAGGACTGCTTCACCCACCACGGCTGTGCCCACCTGTGAGGGGACACCAGGGCTGTCACACCCACCAGGGCTGTCGCACACACTATGGCTGGGCCTGTTCTGTGAGGGGACACCATGGCTTTCACCCCCCCCAGGGCTGTCGCACACACTATGGCTGGGCCTGTTCTGTGAGGGGACACCATGGCTTTCACCCCCCCCAGGGCTGTCGCACACACTATGGCTGGGCCTGTTCTGTGAGGGGACACCATGGCTTTCACCCCCCCCAGGGCTGTCGCACACACTATGGCTGGGCCTGTTCTGTGAGGGGACACCATGGCTTTCACCCCCCCCAGGGCTGTCGCACACACTATGGCTGGGCCTGTTCTGTGAGGGGACACCATGGCTTTCACCCCCCCCAGGGCTGTCGCACACACTATGGCTGGGCCTGTTCTGTGAGGGGACACCATGGCTTTCACCCCCCCCAGGGCTGTCGCACACACTATGGCTGGGCCTGTTCTGTGAGGGGACACCATGGCTTTCACCCCCCCCAGGGCTGTCGCACACACTATGGCTGGGCCTGTTCTGTGAGGGGACACCATGGCTTTCACACCCACCAGGGCTGTCGCACACACTATGGCTGTGCCTGTTCTGTGAGGGGACACCAGCTCAGCATGGAGCCATTTCTGGGAGACTCTGAAGAGTTTCACTCACCGGCTGCCACCGACCCAGTTCATTTTCCACTAATGAGGAAACAGGGAGGGCTGCTGTGTGTCGTGCTGGGGATGGAGAGGGGAGGCAATGGCCACCACAGGGATGGTTTGTCGCCTCCCGGCAGGGCCACAGGGCCCTCTTGCAAGGCCTCCTCCTTCCCAGGAGGCCAGGGCAGCTGCTCTCCATGCCCAGGGCTGCCCAGTGCGGGCAGGGAAGAGGGAGAGGGCAGTACAGGGTCAGACAGGGAAAGAAGAAGGATGCAGAAAGCCAAGCAAGGCAGGCTGATGGGGAGGAGATGATGCTGTTGTTGCTGCCACCCTTTCTCTACCACTGGCCTTTCCATACGGGCTGCTGCCAGAAGCCATTGCCCTTTTCCGAGGGAGCCATAAGCCTCTTGCTGTCCCAAGTGAATCAAATTCAGTTATTGGCTTACACAGCTGTTGATGGTTTGTCTTTCAGGCCCAGCTTGCGGTGTCATTGCTACAATCACCATTTTTAGGGGAAAAGAGAAACACCTTCATCCCCATCCTGCTCTTCCTTGGCTATTTTAGGGGTGATGGGGCAATCAACGAGCATTTTCTATGAGTAGCCATTGCTGCCCTTGGAGCCACTTGATCAGCTTTTGTGAGTAAATAGCGACAAACCCTCGAGGAGGGACGCGGTGCTGTGGGTGCTCCCTGTGCTCCTGGGGCACCTTCGCAGCAACCAACGCAGCCTCCCTCGGTCCCTTCCCTCTGACTCTGCCTTCGCCGCATTGAGCGAAAGCACCCATTTACAAAGCAACCATTTACACTCTATATAAAATTTTTTCCTGCAGTGTTTCCTTACTTGGTTATCTTTAGCCTAACATTTTTGAGGGTACCAATGCTTTATTGCCATTAGCACAACAATGTGGAGGGTGCTCAGAGCAGATATTAGGGAGCCTAATATTAAAACTGAACCAAGTTTTTTTTCTTACTAATAGCTTTAATTACCCTAGGGTGTTTATAGAATCCACAGCTAGAAGATTATAAAAGTGAAAAGATCTGCTTCTATAAAATGTCACAAATTAAATGGAATAAACTTATTGGACAGAATGTTTTATTGCTGTGATAGTCCCTGTATTTCTAGTTAGTGTGCATAATTGCTTCTTGTAACAGCACTAGATTAAAATCTTCATAGAAAAAAAATCTATATTTTAAGTGTGTGCCTTTACAGCTAATATAACAAATGACAGACCACTTTTTCATCACTTGAAATAGTCCTTTTTATTTTGTTTGCATTTCCATCTAGTGTAAATGTTTAACTTGTTAATACTACGCCTAAGAAGTCATTTCAGGCATGACATAATCAAATCCCTTTTACTTTTGTTTTTCTAACATACAATATTTTCTGTGCCACCCTTACTCTGACTCTTCCACAGCATTATCTGGATTTAAAGGAAAAGACTGTGCTTTCCTTTATGTTTGACATATTGAATCTGGTAGTTAGCAGTAGTTCATAGAATCTGAGAAAAGTGACATGGCAGCTTCAATTACCTCTTTTTCAGCACAAAAAATCTTCCCCTCCTCAAATTATTTTCTGCAGATAAAGCTAAAACACCTTTCATGGGGTCATAAAATAATCAGCTCTTTCGTCAATGAAGGCAAAGTAAACCCTGAAACAAGACCTGAGATAGATATGGCTCTAGATTTCCAGTGTCTAAATATTACACTTTAACTGTCAACATTTGAAAACTTTGAAATAATTGATTTGAATTTCTGAATGATGTCATACTTTCAAAGAATTGCAGAACATTATTATTAATTTTTAAAAGGTCACAAGAATAAGTTTCATGGAGCTTAGTTGCTTCTCTGGGAAGTGAAGTAAGTGTAGAACAAGGAGACTTCCTCTGTGCATCAGAAAGTGAAGTTTAAAGAAGATAAAAAAGCCTTGACGATTTCCCTGTTTTGTAACTTTGTAACAACCACTTCAGAATAACTATGTCTCATGTTCCCTTGTTAAGAAAGTATTATACAGGATCTTCTTCAGAATGGCTTTCCAACTGTTGCAGCTGTAGTCCTTCAGCACTTGAGTTTTCCCCTATGTGTTTCTTCATTATCAGATCAGCTCTAGATACAAATGATGCAGCAAAGCAGTCCAAAATCTGATGCAAAACACATTTCTCCATGAAGGCTGGTGTTGAAACGTTGACCATGCAACTTTTGGCACCCGGCTTTGAGTAAGTCCTCACAGAACTCCTACATAATCAAATAGGAGCAAGAGGAGCCTTCTGACGGGTGACTCAGAGCACCTAAATTAGGCTCCTAGTGTGTGTCCCAACACCCAGAGAGGAAGCAGCTAGGTTAGGTAGCTGAAACTGTGTGAAGTGAAAGTGTGTGCTGCTGTCTGCAACATTATTGTACCCTGGAGATTTGAATACCCTTCTTTCCCTCAGCAGGACAGTCTCTCCCTTGAGTGCACAGACACTGCTTATGTAAAATCTTATACACACTGCAGACAGTGAGAGAGAGAGACAGAATATGTGTTTCCAAATAATTTCTTAGAACTGCAAATGGTTCTCATGCTTCTTAATTACTCTTCCATTGTAACATTAGTTCCCAGCAAGTGTCCCCCTCTAATGCTCATTATAACAAAAGAAGGAATTACTAAGTGGATAAATGTGTAGTAAAAAAACATCCTTGAGGATTCTCACAGTTAGGTTTAAATATTTTACATTACTGATTTTTTTAATGTGCTAATTTAACATATTTTAACTTTTTTGCCCAAAAGGTTTGAACTTGGTATCTAGCATTAGGTAAATAAATCCATCTGCAGATAACTATGTAAAAGACGCAGAGTAACAGAAATGTTTTTGAATCCTTTGTCCAGGGTGGGAGTTTCTGGTACTTATAAATACCAGGATGCACTTATTTAGGTCCCTAAATATTGACCTCATTACCTAATGCTAGGAATGCATGAATGAAAAAAAATAATGAGTGTGCTCCAAATGAAAGCTTTTGTTTGGTAAACCCAGCACTTAAAATTTGTTTACAGAGTTGCTTAGTCTTCCCCCATTCAATGCTCCTCTGCCCATTCCCCTCCCTGAGATGTCAATTTATGAAGAAATAAAGTAATGCTATCCTTGTGGTGGTTTTACTAACCTGTTTAGTGGTTTTTCCCTAAAAGAGTGCTTTTTAAAAGATTTCTGCAATAGTGCAAAGTCATAATAGAGTCTGAGGAGGTTTCAAACAGAAAACAAAACTTGTTTTAAAAACTGTTTCCCCTTGAAAAAGTAGTTCCTCTTGAAAGACCAAACTCTCAATTAATTTGATTAAAAGTCCTCCTTCCATTCACCTTTAAGGGGCAGAGGCCTTTTAATATTTACTCTAAAGGTATTAGTTCAAAGAATTCTAGAAGTTGCAGAAAGCCCAAGGACTTTTGTGTTTTGCCACAATACACTAATCCTTAGCCAAACATCTAAAGACAATCACAGTGGGCTTCTTTATGTTCGAGGTCTCAGCATTAGATTAGAAAAATGACAGCAAATTGCTCTATGACGTGTGTAGCATTCACTTGGTGTTTGTGATATACAGGAGTGCAAGACACACTGGAAAAATTATGTGGTGAGAATGAAAATCAACCCCAGTTTAAATACTTATAGCATATATTGAAATCAATGACTACCATGCATACAACAGAAAATCACTTTTGGCCCTGCTGTACTAGAAATACTGTGATGAGAGACCAGCTCTTCTGGTTGTTTCTTTTGATAGGCACTTCTCAGTTTCATGAAATTTTCACAGCTGAAAATGGCCAGAGGCTGGGAGATTATGAAGCTACAGCAGGTGAAATAGCATCATATGTAATTGCAATTCTTTTGTTTCCTTGGGTATCTGCTTAGAGCTATTGATAGAGACAGAATACTGTGCCAGGTGGAGCACTGGCCTGAACAAGTTTGCTTATTGTTAACATTTAGAAGTCTCCAAAGTAAGAGTTAATGAATAAATTGCAGTAGATGATAATTTTTTTGTCATACCTACCAGCTGCAACCCCTCAAATAAATTCTTGAGGCATGACAAAGGGATGGCAGCAGATCTAGTACTTGGGGTGCACGAGCAGGATAGATTATTTCTATGCATTTATTCCTGTCTGCATTTTGCAGAGTGAAGCACTGGCTCTGCTGCTGGCAGTGCCAATATAATCACTGCTAATTGATACCAGCTACATGATTTTACCACTTACACCTGTACTATTGCACTTGGTATGTGGCTCGCTTAAGTGTTTACAATGCACTAGAGCAAAGGATTAATAAGGTAATGTTAGCATTTTCTTCAGATGATCTGAGAATAGAAACCCTTACAGATTTAAAGCAAAAACTGAAAAATATTAGTAACATCTGAGACTTCTGAAGGCATGAAAGAGAGACATGCTTCCCATAATTGCATTTTCCTGGAATTGCTGGGTTCAGTTGAATTATCTATATGGAGTAAGAAATAAATTTAACAAGAGAAATATGTTTTAAAAAATCCAAATATGAAAGTTTTTAAGTATTAAAACCTAAATGTTAAAAGCATAATTCTTTCTCTGAGATCGTTAGTCAGCAGCTCGCTGTGGTTGGAGCAGCTGACACTGACCTTCTCTATCCTTGGCCTTTTCCCTCTCCCTCTCTCTCTGTAAAGGGAAAACAACTTGTTTTCACTTATTTCTAGAGCTATATTCTGTCTAGAATCACGCTGTTCTCAGAAGACAGAACTGCTTGTGATCAGTCTCCTATTGATTGTACCATCAGCCAGACTACTGAAATCCCTTATGGATAAATTCTCGTAACCTACAAAACGTGCAGGATTTAAATTTATAGAAAACAGAGTAAGAGGAAGAGGAATGGTGCAGGAATGGCCCCATTTATACCATCTCAGAGGTGCCTACACTCAGGAGCCAAACAACAGAGCAGGACCTTCCCATGTCCCCTCTGCCCTCTTGCCATCACGCATCTCCTCCTACCCTGGGTACCACACAGCCTCACTAGGACAAAAACAGCCAAAAGCAACTGTTTGGTAGGATGAGGCCAGTCTCACCACAGTGACACTTCTTCAACAAGCTTCCACATCTGTCACCTTAAAACTGAAGCTGCTTAGATCTCCAGATCCTAAACGAGTTACAGTGTCTGAGTGTTCTACTGAGGTTCACAAATATAGCCAATAGCTTCTCTAAACCAGGCAGAAGCAGCAGATTCTGCTGCCATCAATTTGAAACCAAAGGTCAGATTTCTTATAATCCCTTTTCTCATGAAGAAGTCTAATTTGTCATTTGTTTGCCTTGATGTTGCAAACCAATTCTTCTATTTCTGTACTTATATAAGTGATTACATTAAAGTCAATAGAAACTTTGGAAATACTTGAGTAAGGTTATTTGAGTAAGGGCTTGTACGATCACCCTCTGTTGAATTTGGCTCAAATCAAGGCCTACTATTCCCATACCAGTGTGTAAACATACAGCTCAAAATTGGAGAAAAACCCAGAAATTCCTAGTTGACCATACTATAGTATATCACATTTTAGAAATGACTTACAGTTCAGAATTCGTATGTAATTGAACACAATGGGTGCCCTGTGGATTCATATTTTATATATTTCATGTATACTTCATCGACATACAAACAGTTACATACTTTATGCATGATATACAGGTATTTAAATGTTAAATATCCCAAGTAGCAGTGACACAAAAGGTGCAATTTATTTTTCAGTAGCTTTATTTTTTATTTTGTATGTCTTTATGATAGGTAGCCCTCTAAGCAGCGAGGAAATTTTTCTGCAAAGACTGATGGTACAGCCTTTGGACTCTGTGTCAGGAGCACATAAGGCATCAGGTAAGCAGCCATTTGCTTCAAAAATTTATTTTTGCACATTTTATTTTTTTCAAACATTAAATCAAAAGGTTTTAAGAAGTGATCATGGAGGGAAGCTCTCACGTAACCTGCCTGTTCCCAGTCCCCTATCTCCATCGCAGTCACGAAGCTGCGCAAGCACAAAGCGCTGGAGTGGGAACCAGTGGGCATAAAACACAAGAGGAAAAAAAAAAAGAGTAATCTGTGTTGCCATGATCACACTCGAGTTCCTACATGCTCAAACATCCATGGAGTTTAGTCAGCCTGATGCTCGTTGTTTCTATTTCTGCTTCGTGGTTGTGTCCCGGCCCAAATCATTTCTATAGACAGCGATTCTGTTACTTCAGTCAGCAGAGCAGCACTGTTTGAATAATAAACAATTTTCTTTTTGTAGTTGGGAGCAGAATTACGGCATTCTGTTCTGCTGGAATATTGGCTTAAAGTAGTGAAAGTCACTACAGAATATTAAATAGTTATAAAAATAGGCTAAGTTCCTCTTACTCTGGCTCCTATATCCAGAAAATGTACGCAAGTAATTTTAATGTGTTTGATGAAAACCAACCATATGACTTAAAAACAAACACTTGGCACTAAAAATAAAAAAAAAAAAAAGTATCTGGTTCTCCTCAAGACAGGATAAATCCTCAAATATTCTGGTTCTAATACCAGCATCTCCCCAACCCCACAGCATCAGTTACTTGTACTTACTTGATTGCACTTACCTTCAAAAGTTTGTTTTAATAAAGTCAATAGAAATTGTGGAGACAACAGAGCACTGAACACTGCACCAATATTACTGCAGCTTTGGTAATTATTTTTCCAGTAATACTGAGAAATTTTATTATAACTGTAGTAAAATTGCTGCCTTCATGACCAAAAGAAAAAAAATCTACCACCTAGGGCCATGTTCCACAAAGAGGAGTTTGCACATGGACCACAGAGCGGGACTGTGGCAGAGCAAAACTCTCGAGGCAGCAAGAACAGAAGAAAGGGTGTACTTAAAACACCAGTCCCGGCTTTTCTCCACACCTTCAAAGGAAGAAAATACATTGCTTTTATTGACTAAAACACCACGTGGTCAGATTCGCTTTACTTAAATGTTCCCATAGACCTGGCTGGGGGTTGTGTGTGTGGGGGGGTACGTCTGCACTTACCACCAAGTCACCCAAAGCTTCAGTCCTCCAGGTTCTCGTGAAGTGAAAGGTCAGCAGATACGGAGAACTGACAGAGATTTGTGAACTTTCCCCTTGATGAGAAAATGCTAGAGTAATGGAATATTGCAAATAACTGTGGTTTGGCAAAATCTAAGAGTATGCTGTGATACGCACAAGCCAGAATGGGAAGTATCCAACATGAGATCATGATTAAAAAATACCAAACCCTAAGCAAAGCAATTTCTTAGCCAGTGTATCTTGTCAATGTCTCTGCTGGTTGAAAAACCTTTCTATTTTACTGACAAAATAACTTGCAGTGAGACCAGGCCTACTTAGTAAGCAAAAATCAGCTGTACCGCTCTAGGGATGATTTTGACAACATTTTCCTAGCTTTATTTTGAATTGGGCATTAGGAAAACAACACATAGAAGGCCCTCTGTCCAAATCTCTAGCCTGTCCTCACTGGTGGAGTCATAAACTCCAAGATCACCCCACATCTTCTCCACGTAACTGCCCAGCCCACTGTGGACACAATTTGTGCACCCTCCGTGGAAAAGGTGAGAAACAGATCTCACTTGGTCTTGCCTTGCTGGTCGTGGCTTACTGGAATTTTTGGGAGGCACCTGGATGTTTTGATGAGCGATCCCTCATTTTTAAAAGCAAAGCACTCTCCTTCTCTCAAATCAAAGATATTTTTTCCTCATCCTGAAGCTTTGTGTTGCTGTCTGAACATCAAGGTTGCACTCTGTCCCAAGGGGGCTGTTCATCGCAGTGATGTGACTTGATTTAACTCTGCGCGTGCCGAGTTACAGCGAGGGAGGCGGCCTCCCCTTCCATTTCCAGGGGAAGGCCTGACTTCTCAGCTCTCCTGCAAATGCCTAATCACAGACTTTTTTTCAAATGTGCTTTTACACATAGATCCTAAACTCTTGCTTTTTCATATACCAGCCGGTACAGTTACCTTATTACTGCATTTTTAGCGTGAAAGGAACCAAAGTATTTTTTAAGTACTCCGATCCCCCCACCACCAGGATTTCAAATACGATACCTTTTCCAAAGAAGCGAAGAAGTAGGAATAAGCAATGAGGGGGAGGGAAGAACAAAGCAACAAGATAACCGCCTTTGCTGTTAACTCCTCGGTGCGGACCCGGCCTGCTTTTGCTGCGGGCGCCCTGCCAACCGCTCGGGGTTGTTTTTGTCCAATAACGCTGCACCAGCACAACACCCGCTTCCTTTCCACGGGAGGACAGGAAATTAATTACGCCTAGTTTGGAAGCGCTGCCCCGGAGAGGCTGCCCGGGTCTCCCCCCACCCCCTCCCC
>VXAK01010680.1:386357-457091 GCA_013399435.1 Arenaria interpres | reverse complement strand
GGCCGGCGGGAGCCGGGGTCCCCCGGCGGCCCGATGAAGACCCGGCGGGGCCGACCTTCCCGCCGGCCGTGAGCCGCCCCCGCTGAGGAGCGGCGCGAAGCGGTGCCTGCGGCCGGGGCAGGATGACCCACATGCTGCGTGCGGCGGCCCGGCGGGTGCAATGGAACAGGGCGAGCGCGGCGAAGAGGGCTGCTTGCCTGCTGGCCGCGGCGTACGGACTCAAAATCCTCTACCCCGTCATCCGCAGGCGCATGAAGCGGGGCTGCCAGGGCGGCTCGCAGGATGCCGGCCGGGAGGAGCCGCGCCGCCCCGGCAGCCGGGGCAAAGCCTCCCCGGCCGTCAACGCGGAGTTTTTCAAGCAGCTGCTGGAACTTCGCAAGCTGTTCTTCCCGAAGCTGGTGAGCGCCGAGCTGGGCTTGCTCTGCCTTCACTCCGTCGCTCTGGTTTCCAGGACCTTCCTCTCCATCTACGTTGCCGCCCTCGATGGGAAGATTGTGAAAAGCATCGTGGAAAAAAAGCCCAGGAGCTTTGTCTTCCAATTGGTCAAATGGCTGATGATTGCAATCCCGGCCACTTTTGTGAACAGCACCATACGGTACCTGGAGTGCAAGCTGGCCCTCGCCTTCCGCACGCGCCTGGTGGATCACGCCTACGAGACCTACTTTGCCAACCAGACTTACTACAGAGTGATCAGCATGGACGGGCGCCTGGCCAACCCTGACCAGTCCCTCACCGAGGACATCATGATGTTCTCACAGTCCATGGCGCATCTCTACTCCAACCTCACCAAGCCCATCCTGGACGTCGTGCTCACCTCCTACACCCTCATCCGCACGGCGCGGTCCCGGGGGGCTAACCCCATCGGGCCCACGCTCCTGGCCGGGCTCGTCGTCTATGCTACAGCCCGCGTGCTCAAAGCTTGCTCGCCCAAGTTTGGCAAGCTGGTGGCTGAGGAGGCGCACAAGAAGGGCTATCTGCGCTTCATGCATTCACGCATCATTGCCAACGTGGAAGAGATCGCCTTTTACCGAGGGCACAAGGTAAGGAGGAGAGAAGTCGGGGGGTTGCTGGGGTTGCTCCTGCAGTTCCTGAGCTGACCCGTGCTTCCCCTGCTCACTTCCAGAGCACTTCGAGCCCTTCTGACATTTAAGCCTGTTTACAGCTAGCACTTCCCGTTTCCGAAGAAAATGCAGTCTCACAGGCGGTATCGGGGGGGAGCGGACTGTAGTTCCCTTGGGCTCTGACAATGTTCCTGTTTTGCAGGTGGATCCTAAGCTTTTCTAGAAAGCTAATCTCTGTTTTTCCCCCACCCAGTCCATTCTGCTTGACTTTACCAGGCTTTTTTTTTTTTTTTCTTTTTCCCCTCCATGTTTATGAACTACCAGATGTAATGCTGCGGAAATAGCAACCAGGGCACAGCAGAAAGTCTAGGGGAAAACTCTGTGATAGCACAGAGAGCACTACAACCTTTGACACTCTTTTACATAGCTAAGCAAAGATGTAGTCATCGGAGTCTTAAAATAGCTTAAGTACAGTACTTCAGCAGTCACAGTTACATAAACTAATGGCTTGTTTTAAAGCCACCTTATTAAGGAACTCTTCATGTTTTTATTTGGAGTGAATTTTGGCTGTAACACCTTTCAAACATGATTTGGAAAATGAAGTTGTTTCATGTAAGGTGAAAATGAAAGCTGGAAAGCAGCCTGAAGCATTACTCTTTCAGCCCAAGCAATGATTATATAATGTAAATGGTTTATTTTGGTAGAAGCCATCGTTCTCAAAAGCTGCCTATAGTAATGTTTTAAGTGCAGCTAAATTAAACATTTTTTCAATTCCCTCATATACTAGCTTGAACTGAATGCATTATATCATATTGACTTGCAACTGCCTTTGACTTATTATACCTCTTGGGATAGTTCTCTCTTCCTCCAGACTGCTCGCAAAACCAAGCAGCATTGCGTTTCAGGGATCAGCTCTACAGCTTTAGGTCATTGGAGATAATTGATCCCCAAATGCTTTCCAATATGAGGAGTTTCGGTTGCTGTGAAACTCTACAGCTGCAGCTTCGTTAAAAGGATGTGCAATCAATCTTATTTTGGTTGTTAGAATCAGCTGTTGTGACTGCCTTGCATGTTGTTCTTGCATATATCAGAGATGTTAAAAAAGCTGAAAACCTGCCAATGTGCTATCGAGGGACAGTGCTGTAAATAAGAACTAGGTCCACTGA
This sequence comes from Arenaria interpres, assembly GCA_013399435.1. Lineage (NCBI taxonomy): Eukaryota > Metazoa > Chordata > Aves > Charadriiformes > Scolopacidae > Arenaria > Arenaria interpres. Next base: position 454,864 of record VXAK01010680.1, on the reverse strand, counting down.
CTTCCACAGAGCTCTGCACTGAGACTGCAGCACTGGGAAAATAAAGTGCCACGCAGCAGATGTGACTCAGAAATCACAGCTCTGGGTACCCATTGTTTCATGCTTGTATTTGAATGTATCTTGTGTGACATGTGCATCTTTGTTGAGCTGTAATAACATTTTATTTTTTAACTCTAGGTAGAAATGAAACAACTGCAGAAGAGCTACAAGGCTCTGGCAGATCAAATGAATCTCATTCTGTCCAAACGTTTATGGTACATCATGATAGAGCAGTTCCTGATGAAGTACGTCTGGAGTAGCTGTGGTATGATTATGGTCGCTGTGCCAATCATCACCGCAACGGGATTTGCAGATGGCGGTAATACCATTTTTTACTTAATTTCTAAATGTTTCTTTAAAGTTAACTCCTCAAAAGACTACTTCCTCTTGGACACCATTCATATTCATTTATTATTCACAGCATTTATTGCGATGTCAGTGTCTTGTGTGTAACTTTCAAGCATAGCAAGTCAGCTGAGGAAAGAGCAAGGCAAAGGATCCGACTTTGAACATAAGCTTGATAAACAGCATGAATTCAGGACTTAGAGGATCCTTGTGTCACATGAGGTTATAATGATAATTGCACTCCTTATTGACTAGCCGCTGTTGGGATGGCGTGCTGATTTTTGCAGCATCTCCTGCTACTTTACAAGACAATGCTATTAACTTTCCTATAGCACTTATCTCCTCTTTCCATGAATCATAGTGTAATTATAGGAAATTAATATCTTATGTGTTGGCCTGTTAGGATCCGCTGTTTTTCCCTGACTGCCTGGGAGAAAAGAAGGTGAAATTCAGATTCCAAACTTGGATGGTGTCAATTTTGTCATCCTATCACAACTTTCCAGGAAGTGAAATGAGACCCAGGTTGTGTTGTTATTGCAGATGCAATTAAAAAAAAAAAAAAGAGCAGAAAGAAAGGTAATTAAGGAGGTGTAGTGAAAGGCAAGTGGGGAAATTTGCCTCAACAGGCTTCATTATGCACAGTTGGAACCATAGAACATATTACAAATTCCATGGGATTCTTTAAGCACAGGTCCTACAATCTCTGTGGAAGGATCAGTTCTAACCTGGGGACATTTAATCAGAAACGAGTGAATTATTTTCCATGCGGGTCGTGGTAGTTATATTCCAAGTGAAGGCTGTCCAGCTGGACAAGCTTGGTCCCACCTGTAGGAGGACTTCCTGCAGCCCCTGCATGGTTTAGTTTAGTTGCAATTGTGTCGGTAGGTGGCCGGGTGTTCAGCTGTCTGAGCCTCTGCCCATCACAGGGCTCAGGAGGGCACTATGTCAGGATCCTGGCTGCCATCCTGGTGACAGCTTCGAAAATATCATGAGGTCCTATTCCAAACAGAAGAGTTTGTACAAAACCATTTCACCTCATGGTGAAGGTTATCAGCACAACAGGAAAAGTGATGAGTCTGCTAAGACAGGAGTGAGTAGAGTCAAGAAAAGGTTCGTTTAACCCCACATTGTAAATATTTCCTTTGTATTACAGCATGAATACAAAAAAAAAAAAATCGTATTCATGCTAAACTCAGTAACATTCCTTTTACTCATGAGTATTCTTTTGATAAATACTTTTCAAATGTGGGAGAAAAGAAAGATGCAGCAATGGCTTATGTTGAAAAGCAGAAGAATATTTGCCACCAGCAACATAAAATTTTAGAGCATGAGGCTTATTATGGGCACCCAAGGTATATCATAATGATGGATCACAAACATAATACTGACAAATCAACACCGTCAGGTTCAGTTCGAAATATAACAGGTATTCAAAGAATTGAGCAGACCTGAACTTACCATTGGCCTGCTTGGGAAAACAGTGTGTTGTGCCTCAGCAGGTCAGATGCAAGTTTGTTCAGAAGTAAGAGATAGTGGTTTTATTACTTTAGGATAAATCATCAGAAGCAGGGATATGCAAAAAACTGGTACCATGAGCAGATCTGAGACTAAAGGTGTAAAGCAACAGATTTTGTACGCTTCTTTTGGGGCAGGGGGAAGTAAAAAAATAATAAAAAAAGAATCTTCTATGACAGGGACATTTCTGACTGAAATTTGCTAATTCTGTTATGTATTTCAGAGAAGAAATTAACTGGCAAAGCCAAGATTCTTAAATGATTGGTGTTCCAAATATTGTGTCTCTCATCAATTTGTGGAAAGTAACTATTTTTGAAAGAAAAACTTTGATTTCTCTATACACAGCAAACACTTATCTTAGTTTATAGAACAAGTATGACTACCAATCACATAAATGAAGATGAAAAGGGAAACGTTAGATTCTGTATGAAACAGAGGCAGCCTGTCTGCCCTGTTACAACTCACTGCTTCTTCAAACGCGGGAGGCCAGCTGTGTGAAAAATGTTTTGGACAAAAAGTTCAAGAAAAGTAATCTTGGTTGGGTTAGGCATGTACGAGAAGAGCTTGTGTTTTAGAACAGTGAAATGCTTACAAATTTTATGTAATTATGTTTTTTCAAATACTCCTGGAATGAGCGATGGGGTGGCTTGCAGAGTCTTGCTGGCTGGGCTTGAGCTGGCCTGGGTGCTGGAAGCAGTGAGTTCTACATTTCCATGCAGGAGGAATGCTGCATTAGTATAGTTCAACCAGACCTGATTCCTAAAAGATTTAATTCTGCTGGTCCTACATAGCATGGGCTGCATGTTTGAACATGTATCTCAGATTTGGACATGTATCTCAATTAATTAAAATTGTTAGGAAAAACATCTGAAGCGAAAAAGAGTAACAAATAGATGGTGCACCTATATATATGCAAAATTATGATGTAAGAATATAAAAAAAGTTTTTCTTAAATTATCCATAGTATATTTCAGTGTAATGAAAGCAAAATAACATTTAGATTTAACTAATAAAGACAAAAAGAGACATCCAGCTTTGCTACTGCATGTAGATTTCTAGACACTAGTTTTCTAGAGTCGTATCTTGTCAGAGAGGTGAGCAAGTTACCAAGTAAAAAAAAAAAAATATTGTTTGCTATACTCTTTCATTGCTTGACTTAGCCCAGGACATTTACAGTTGCGTTACCCCTGCAGGGAATTCCTCCTAGATTTTCTTGACCACCAGCACTGAGTAGACATCATAGAGGACATAGGGGTTGTCACACTGGATCCACCTATAACCCTGCCTAGCCTGGTGCATAGCAGCAGCTTAGCTATAAAAAAAACTTTGCAAACTTAAGAAGGAAAAAAAATAGCCAGACCTTGTTCTGCAATAGACTTAAGCAATATAGAAAGATATATATAAAGTTATGTGATGCAGAAAACTCTCAAGACCTGTAATTCTAAATCTTGTTTATGAAAAATCTTTGAGTGGTTTACTGCATGTTGTTGTCTTCTTTTTTGTAGATGCAACTATTAACACTGAAACAACAGTCAGTCTTAAAATATTCAGCCACTTTTTAAAAATCTTTATTCCTTCAAGAAGCAAACATTGCAAGTTGACTATGCTGTATTAATCTGTTGGTCACACAGTAGCAAGAGTATATGTAGATATGTTCAATGGAAATGTATTTATTTCTCACGTGCCTTCTATAATTTCTGCTGCTGTTTTCTCCCTGCCTGTTGCTGCTGACACGTTCTTGTGAGACAACTGCTTTCTTTGGAGCAAGAGTTTCTTGCTAATTGGATGCAGTGTCATAAACAAAGCATCACAACTTTGTTCTGTGGTCAGATGAAGGGAGAAATTGTTATGTGAGAGGTATCCTACTGAAACCATGCCTTTGATAATAAAAGAGCTTATTGCTTTCTTACAGAAATATAATAATCTTGCCAAATTTTCATCAATATGAATGTTTCCTTTTACATGAAATTAAATAAGGCTGGAATAATTGCTAAAGAAGTAAAAATGCTATTAAAAATCTGTTTCAGATCGTTGCTTAGGTTTCACTTTATTTTGAAAAAATTGTGTTGAACACTGATATATTAAAAGGGACATTATCTATGTAGGCAAATAGTATAAAAGAATAGGATGTTTTGCATAAGAAGATGAATTCCACATACTCCCACTTATTCCGAGTTACCAAACTATCTATGCTAGTTACATTCACCAGTTCTTCTTGAAAGGTTGTCTTTGTGGAGCTGACTTTTTCTTAATTTAAAAGCTGCTTTACAATAGCTCACGTTCTAATCATAATTTAATTTATAGAGATAATGTTTTAACAGAAAACTCTTTTTTTTTCTTTTAGAACTGGAAGATGGCCAGAAACAGGAAATGGTGAGTGAAAGAACAGAAGCTTTTACTACATCACGAAACTTGCTGATCTCTGGAGCAGATGCTATTGAAAGGATTATGTCTTCGTACAAAGAGGTACTGTACATCTGCCATACATGAAACAGAAGGGAGAAAAAGAAAGTAAATCAGAATTTACATTTCATATAAAATGTTTTTTAAAAGTGCAGTTTTTAAAGGTAAATTCTGTTGCAACTAAATCCATGGAGATCTTTGAACTGGTAGTTTGATCTTTAGAGTTAAGTCCACAGAATCTAAAGTGCACCACTGCCAGTATGGTGCAACATGTAAATGTCATTTACTTGTGTTCAGGTGCCATCAGAGAGCAATAGAAGTTCCTGGAATGTGAGTGAAAAAGGTTCAAATTCCTTCTCTGTTTGGAGCACAAACCTGAGTTCAGGCTGGCTGTGTGCAATGTATTGGGATTCTTCTGTTGGAAGTGTCATGTGTATGAAACACAAAGATAATTGAATATTTATTTCCTGGCCAGCTAAACTGTAGGGCTGTTTTCGTATCCTGTGAATCTGTTAAATTGTAAGTAATTTTGCAAAATAGAGAAATTTTAGCAGGCAAAAATCCAGTTTGGGACAGCAGATAGTCTGGAAGTATGGGGTGTTCATCTGGAAGATCAGAGATGTTGTTTCAGGTCCTTACCCAAATTCCAGTGAAGTTGGGCTTTCATCTGTGGTCTCTCTTGGGCGTTTCTCTAGGGGCTGGCGGTTAAGCAAAAGAAAAGTGGGGCAATGCTGTTATTCTTCTCAACATTTCCTTCTGAATGTTGGTTCTGCATTTGTTTAATTGTTTTTTGCTCGTCCCTTTGGTGAGGACCTCTTTTCCCAGTGGAGTGCAAGGAGACGGTCATTAGCTAGGCAGCTAATCAAAGACTATGGATTCCTTAGTTGGAATCCAGCCATAATAGCTACAACTTTGTAATTTGGAGGAGGAGGAGCAGTTTGGCACCTTCGGATATGGACTCTGACAAAGCCAGAGTCTGTGCTACTTTCAGAAGTAGCTCTTCTAATGGTCTGTGATTTTGACCTGTGTTCCTTTAGCTGTTCCCCTGCTTAGCCTCAGCTCTAAAGATACTGCCAGAAAAACTGACGTAATTTCTATTTTATTTTCAACATTTAAGAAATTTATATAATGTTTATGGGACTTACAAACATTGTGATTTTATTTCTTGGAAACAAAAATACCTACAAAGCAGTTGGAACAACTGAACACACTCACTTTGTTTATAACATGGTGAGATTTTAATCCAGACAGCATGGGATCTAAGACCAGGTCTATGAATTTTCATCTTAATTTTACATTTATACTTCTCTTCGAGAGACATTGTGGTACTTTAACCACGTTGTCATTCCCATTTCGTGATTCAGGTGGTTTCCAAGGGACAGTGTACTTCAATCCATTCAAGTGGTAGTGAAGTTCCAGTTCTTGCCCACCTGATCCACCAAGACAGCCTCCTTCCAGTCAATGTAATTCAGCGTGCAGATGAGGTGGACTCAACTTTTCTCTACAGGTCAATAGTTTAGATGGTAGTATGTTGTGTTTTGATAAAGTGAGTTTATAGGGTCATGGTTCAGAAACTTACTATAAGTTTATGTTTCTTCTGGGCCACAGCTGATAGAAGTTTTGTTCACCACATGCATGATTCACTCCATCACATTCCACTGCTGGTGCTGTGCGGAGCACTCAATCCCGGCACGAGCTCCCGCTGAAATTGCTAGAAAGACTCCAGTGTGGAGAATGATGTTACAGGTCCTATGTGTTACCTATTGCCTCAACTGCTGTTAGCCCAGTACTTTTCACAGCTGTTTCTGCAATTACCAATAGTGCAAAAGAATGTACAACTGATGGAGTTGAAACATCGAGTGATTACTCTTTTTAAACTGAGCTTTTTGAGATGTTGTATACTTGTTAACCTCCAGTGGAGTGATGTTCATGTGGCCAGAGCTAGCACTCACCTCTGAATCTGGCACAGAAATTTATAGAGGGTTTTATATTGGAATTATATACGCCATAGCAGGTGAAGTCAGTCATGGAGTGTATGCGTTTAACCACAGCAAGCTAATGATTTTATAATCTCAAACTCATTTTCTTGCTATTCTTGTCTTGTTCTCTACAATTAGTATAAAAATACATCCTTGGAAAACCATCTAATAATACATTTATAATAAGATGTCTGGGTTTTATTCTTTGCTGCCAGCAGATGAAGGCAGTTCTTTGGGAGCTCTTGGTGGTGTCACTGCCCACGAATAGGAAGTTATCAAGTCCAGAGATCTGTTTTTTCTGCCTGACCGGGTGGAAATTGTGACAAAAGGACCAAAAAAAAAGGAGAAAGTCTTTTAAGAGATTTCACTATCTTAAAAACGCTTGGTTCTAGTGCAAGGTCTCAGATTTAGCTCTGGTACTTTAGCATGCAGTTGACAGAAAAATAATTTCTTTTTTGTACTGTATTTTAGATTAGAATGCCCCGCTGCTGCCTGTTTTACACAGAAAAGCAGACCTTTCCCACAGGAGGTTTTGGGAATACAGGAAAATAAGCACAAGTAATTATTGATGCCAGTTTTTCTCACTTCTGTGGACCTTTATTTTGCTGGCAAATGCAGAGATTTTGTTTTTCTCTTGTATGATAGGCTCTCTATTTTCAGATATGCTAATAGCTATTCTCTGCTGGTTGAAGAGTCTACTGATCCATGGAAAAGAGCAGTCCCTGCAACTTCCTCATTTACTGGAATTATCGTAGCTTACACGGACTGAAAGCTGTCCCCCTAACCCATCTCTATCTGCTGGCTGGTAGGAGCTGTGGGTGGCGGATGGGTGAGAGCTGAATCTCAAGGAATGAAAATTGATAGGTGTCGAAAGATGCATCGTTGATCCTTCCAGCGTAACGTTTGAGAAGCACTGACTCAGAACAACTAGGAATGTTTTTCATGAATCTTTGGCCAAACTTTTCATTTATAGAATTTGTGAAGTGTAACTGAAATGAGGCATTTGTTGTTTGTCAGGTTACTGAGCTTGCGGGCTACACCGCCCGCGTCTACAACATGTTTTCAGTCTTTGACGAAGTGAAGAGAGGCATCTACAAAAGAACTGCCGTTATTCTAGGGTCTGAAAACAACAGCAAGAATGAAGATAAAGCAGAATTACACGTCAATGGGCCCTTAGAAATCAAAGGTAATTAATACATATTTGTATGTATTTTGCTGTGGGGGGGGCTGGTGCAGTGGGACAGGAGGTGAACAGAGGTTTTGTTTCTATGACAAATGAGCCTCTCCGCCTTAATACCCCAGAGACCATGTTGCCTTCCATTTTAACCTCCTGCTATTTTGTAACTCTGTGCTTATACAGCACTTTTCTAATACACAAAATGGCTCAAATGTTTTCTGTGAAAACCTACAATGAAAAAGACATTTCAACTATACTATTATTGGTGGCGGTGGTATTATTATTCTTACATGGACAGTGCCTGCTTTCCTCAGACACTTAATTTTTTTTCAGAAAACTGAGACTGTAACTTTTTCATCTTCAAACACAACATTATTTTGTTTGGGGTAGGAAGGAAAGACAGATTGGTTCAGTAGTTTTTGATGAAAATACTACTTTGTTTTCAGTGACTAAAAATCAGGCTGTGCTCATTTTTTCATAATATAGTGGGTATTTTCACCTGAAAATGGGCTAACAAGTTTACCCTCACCTCCCAAATGATCTGATCAATATATACCTTATTCCTCCTGTCCCTATCCTGTACCTTTCTGGTGCCACTATCTTTCTGCCTCCCCAAAGCATTTTCTGCATGCATCCATTTCTTACTGCATTCCATTATGTGCGACCTCTCATCCTTTGGCATCTAGCTTCTCTCTGAGGTACTTAAAGGCAGCTTTTGCAATGGGCTTTTCCCAATTTTCCCAATAAACTCCTTTTGTTTCTCCCCTCTGTGGCGTTGAAAAGCCTCATTCCCTCCCTTTGGCCTCTGAAAACTTAAACCTCGGTAGAGTTGAAGGCACCACAGTGCTCTTTATGAAATAACTTCTTTCAACAATTTCAACAGCGCTGCCCTTTGGTAGGGATTTCTCAAAAGTCCTCTGACAAGGTTCTTCGTAACAAACAGCCTGGTGGTAGCTGTGGAAATAGGTGATGTCTTGTGACAAGCTGTGATCTTGTAGATCGTGGTAATATTTGCCTAACGTTAAAAGAAATGGCATTTTATAACTGCTATGTGCACGAGAAAATGTTTGTAGTTCCTGGAGCAACAAAGTAATTTGGGGGTCCTTTTTAGATAACTGTGTTTTAAAAGCAAAACCAAATACAGTTCAGATATGCAAGCATGCCATTCACATTCCCTGTTGGTCTAGTATGCTTATGTCTCCCCCCGTTCTTCTCTGCAGCCTTTTCCCAAGATTTGATTCCACTACAGTCACACATTTCATCCAGCCTGAATTCCTCCTAAGTCGCGGTGAACTAGGGTTTGCTCCTGAGTGGTTGTAGGCTCTCGGGGCAGCTAGCCAATACCAAGCATTGTGCACAAGGACTTAAGGAGAATTTAGGCCAGATGAATCTAGGCCACAGGCTCCACACTTTTTATGACAAGTCCCATTGTAATACTGGTTTTCCCTCTTGGTTTTTTTTTTTTTTTGGTCTTGATACTTCAGAAATCCCTGCAGAGTGGATTTGTATGTGGATAAAAGTACACGTGCTCACATACATATATGTGTCTGCATTGTTAGAAAAATCTTAATGTTCCGCTTCCCCAAAGGCTTTTTCAACACATACTGATTTCCTTTTGAAACATCAAATGTCAATAAGAACATGGTGAAAATATGAAGAGTATTTTAATATTTTTAACAGATAGTAATAGTAATGGTCATATACATAGTATATCTAATAATGCAGAATTTTAAAGTTGAAATATAATTTTGTACATCTTGTACAAATACTGTCAAATTGTAGTTCTGATTACACATCAAAATGTTTTCAAAGCACTCTAAAGTTGCAATCAAACATTGCAAAGTTAGGAAATTAGAATTAAGCTAACTTAATACTTAGCTTACTATTTTATCATAGATTTATTTTAACTAGAATTTCTCCACTGTATCCAAGTGCTTCAAAAACATGAATGAATTTTGCAGAATTTGCTTAAGATTGTGAAGGATAATTTTCTGGGGCAAAATTTCTTTGCTCAGATTAGTGTAAGTTATGAAATAAGCCCTTCTAATGCAAAGGAAAGAGATTTCTCTTTGTATCTTCTCTGTAAAGGCAATTTCTGGTGTTTGTCTAGGAGCCCAGCTTTTCCGTTAGAAAAGCCCATTAACAGGCAACTGAGAAGATAGAGTTGGTTTCATTTTTTTACTGTTCCCAGAAGAATTTATTTCTAAGTTTTTGTGTTACAGAGTATCCAAATGTCCAGTTGAGATTGTATATTTAAATTTTCCAGAAATCCAAATAGTAAGTGTAGCTACTAGCGTGAAATATGTTATATGGGTTTCCACAACTACTTACAAGACATATTTACAGTGTCTATGGCTTCAAAAAGAGATGGAAGTGAGCCATTACATGTTTTCTGCTTTGCTGTCATTGCTGGAGGAGACTGAACTGGGCTCAGAGTTTCAGACCTGGGCATGAAAGTAGATTCCATTTTCTAATAAAGTCCTCAAGAGAGGGTAAATTGGTCTGCCTGTGGCTAAAGCTGTCCTTCAACTTTTTAACTGGTTGATATTTACCACCTATTTAAAACTAAATAAAGTAAATACGGGTAGGAGGTGAATAAACATGTAGTGTGTTATATATTTATGATGCATATTGTGTGTTGTATTTATGATCAAATTTGGCATTCATCACACACTCTTGGCTCCTGCTGACAGTGTCTTCCTGACTAGCAAAGATTTATTGTCCAGATATTCATTCCACTAGGGGAACCTGGAGCACATAAAAGAGTTGCTTGAAACTCACCAATTTATACTTCTCAGCTGTACACAGAGACTGCCATGTATCATTGCTTAATGGAAAGTTTCACAAACTCTAATTATTATCTTTTTTTGTTTGCTTCCAGGGAAAGTTATTGATGTTGATCATGGGATTATTTGTGAAAATGTTCCTATTATTACTCCGAATGGCGATGTGGTGGTTTCCAGACTAAACTTCCAAGTAAGATGATATGCAAGAATCTTCTGATTGTTGCCATCACATTAACATAAACAGCACAGAATTCATGTACCTTATGTTAAGTACTTGGAGGAGCATATGGATAAAAGGGGAAGTCCAGAAAGGTAGGCATAGTAGCTCAATAGGGGCAGACATATGTAGTTTATCCTGCTCAAAGAGACAGAAGAGAGGATTTCTGGTGCTGTTGCCAGGTGATAAAAAGACCTGAGATTTTCAAAGGTGTATATGGGAGTCTGCATCCATCTTCACTTAATTTCATTGAAATTGGGATGCTTTACTTCCATAGGCTCCTTTAGAAGTCTGAGTTCACAGCCATGAAAAAATTGAGTATGTAGTTTTGCTTCATCGCCACAAAGACCAGTACTATCTAATAGTTGGCAGCATAGTTCACAAGCACAACTGTGGAGTCTTTACTCAGTAAAAACTTGGATTGTTTTTAAAAAGCTATTCCAGATACCACTCGGGACCTGTTCACAATTTTAGTGGATGACCATTACTGAATTACTCTCATATATATCCTGGTCTTATGTTCCAGTGCGGATGTTATTATTTTAAACAAAACAGTTGAAGTTATCAGGACACTAACATGAATAATCCCAGCAGGTCCTTTGATGTAGCTAAAGCAGAGTGTTCTTTTTGCCACCTCTGTAGGTGTAAGACTTGGCAACTAGGAGGACAGGGTCCTAGCTATGGCAAAACTTGCAATGGCTTCAGTGTAGAAATTTCACATTTGTAAAATTACAAAGTTTTTGGTCAAGGAGACAGTTATATTTATTCATTGGGCTCAAGAGACAAAAACAACAGAAAATAAAACATAGTTAATGTATTTATGTAAAGCATAGACAATGACATTGTGATCATGCATAAATATACACTCATACGTATCCAGGGTGATATTCAAATGAATAAGAACAAGTGCATCACAGCCAAAATAACGCTAGTAATTAAGCAAGAAAGGGCAATGTGAAGTAAATTTTCCCAATCACTTGATCAGGCTCCTGCAGCTTAAATTAATATCACTGATGGGCGTAGCACTGCTCTGTATGTGTTAACACCCTTTCAACCTAATCTGTATTTGAATAAGTGATTCTGACTGGTGTATTGACATTGTAGTGTAATCAGTGTAGATTATAGAAATACTCAGACATTATAGAAATTATTTTCATTATTTCAACCCACATATTATATCTATGCCATTGTTTCCAGAATAGTTGCATAAATACGTGCAGGTAATTAATGACATGGGTTGATAATTTGGTATAAATGCTCACCTAACTCTCTTTGGGGGTCTTATACTATCCTGTGCTATATACACTGCATAGTAACAGCTTTGCATTTTCATTACTGTTGTAGGTCCAGGAGGGGATGAATCTTTTAATCACTGGACCCAATGGCTGTGGAAAGAGTTCACTCTTCAGAATTTTAAGTGGTTTGTGGCCTGTGTATGAAGGAGTTCTTTATAAACCCCCTCCGCAGCACATGTTTTATATACCACAAAGGTATGTGTTTTGCTCAAGGTGATACTTTTTTTCTGTTTACGTGGATTTTGACTCTGCTTCTCTCATTTTCAACCTGTGATACGTACAGCCAAGTTAAAAGGTGGTAACCACAACCTCAGCTGTGTGGAGAGTGCTAAAAAAGACGATCCCTTCTTGTTGGTGATGCAAATCTTCAGTCACTGGACAGGGCTCACATACACTTGTGATGGAGCCTGTGCTCCCCTGATGGCAGAAGTCCCAGATGATTGGGATCATGGGAACAGACTAGAATTGGAAAGAAATTTGAAATCGGGCTAATAGATCTTAATTCTGGTTTCACTTTAAAACAAGATCAAGTGAGAGTGTTTTGGTTCCTAAATGTTAAATTGCTCAAACCAATTTTCAAAACTTCACTTGTTCACTGCAAAACCAGAATCCAATCCAATATTAACTGCAAACTGCCTTTTTTATAATACGTGCTCATTTCACATATGAAGGGAAACGTGGCTTTTTTTGTACTTCATTTGTATTCTGCGTTGCTGTTGGACTCTCAGAGCATAATTTAATGCAATTGATTCTAGAATATCTCCTTAGAGATTTCTAACTAGGTTGTTTTGCAAAAGCAAAATCAAACACTGAGAATCTTCGATTGCTTTCTGTAGTTCATTTCTTCCCATGGGCAAAAGTAGTATTCATGGTACAGTTTGTAGTCTTGTTCAAAAAGTAGAATCTATTAAGCTGAATGGAAAATATTAATGGATGAGTAGATTTTCCTTGCTGCAGGTGCAGGTAACAAAGAACATTTATCTATAATTTTTCCAATATATGTATAATTTATTGCTAGCCGTTGTCATTTTTCTGAGCCACTTGAGAGTTTTAATTCAGGAATTTGGAGCAAAATACTTTGATAAATGTTTTTCAAAACAATATTTCAGAATTCCCATTGTGTGGGACATTCTTAATATTCTTAGGCAGAACAAAAGCTATTCTGGATTTTTTTCTTGCAGAAAATCGTGAGTTTCAGCCACTTCTGTCCTCTGTGTGATCCCAGCCACTTCTCATCAATATCCGTGGCTGGCTTGCCTACAGCCCTTCCCCTTTACTTTTGTCCTCTTTATTCTGTGAAGGCAGACAGACTCGCAGGGCGTTCAGGCAGATTTGCCAAGGTGCTGGTTGAGGGGTTTCAATCACATCTGATGGGTTTTTGTTTCCATAAACAGGGTCCTTTGTTAGCTGTTTCCCCTAAGTTTGCAGTGTTGGGGGAGTTTGTCCAGCAGACCTCTTCTTTGGAACATTTCAGAACTTTGAGTCAGAAACTGATACTCAACCAGCATCTTTGCAGCCCTCTGTGACCAAAGCCATGTGGGGATTAGCATATCATCTTTGCAGTGTAACTTGAAGGTATCATCATATGCAGTCCATCCTGATAGCATCCCTCAGGAGAAAGGGTGCTGCCATGATGTCTTCAGGACATCTAAGTGATGTTGCCATGCCTCAGCTCTATGGCTCTATGGGAGCTCTGCACTCCTGGAGGATTTTTTTAGGGAGAACAGAGGTATTCCCTTCCCAAGGGACAGAGCGGTGTCTGCGTAAATGGGGTGACAGTGGGCGACACAGAGGGCTCTTCTGCAAAAGTGCTACACCTTGATTGTGGCTGGATTTTGAAGTCTACTTTGGGGGCAGTTCAGCTGTGTCAGTATGGCTTCTGTAGGCTGGGAAGTGTGGCCTGTCATTTGGAAGTGTCTTGTATTTGGAAAGGGACTGAGACTGAGTCTTGTAGGTATTTGTGGATGAATGTGGCTGAAGGGGATGGTTTAGGGCAGCAAGCAATCAGATTTGTTTGTTAGGATGTCCTTGAGGATCCCGAGTTGCTTTTTTGCCCAATGTATTTATTTATTGAGTTTACAGAGTCTTAGATGAATATCTGAGAGACTAAGAATGACTGAAAGGAGATTCGGTTTTAACTTGAAGTTTGTATGTTTCTGGACCAGATTTGCAACAGATCTGCTGGATTATTAGGGCTTTTATGTGGATTGCCTTATGTGGTCCAGGCATTTTTTTTTCTGCCTATATTCCACTTGTGAGCGTTTTAGCAGTTCATTTATTTATGGCCTAAACAAATTACACATTCAGTTTGGGTTTTTTGTCTGTCCCTGAATCTAGAATATATTTAGAATTTCTGTAGTGGTTTGTAAATTGTTCTGAAGCCCCAAAATTAAAGGAGCTTGTTTTGAAAGGTCCTGCTGGTGCAACCATTGTGCTTATTAACTCTGTGTAAATCGCTGCTTGGTCGGGATTACTGTTTGTTTATATTTTTTTTTAGACATAGTTCTAAAATTGCGGACTGGAAAAGATAGTGCCCTGCCTACATTTTGTCATGTATATATTTCAGCATAACTTTAGGGAAAATTTATGTTCTGGACTGAGAGGATTTGGGAGGTGGTAGGACAGTATCACCCGGATTCAGTCTGCCTCAGTCTTTTGTTTGATGGGTAGGTGAAACCTGTGGTACAGCAGAAGGTTCTTGAATTGGTGGATGTCTGTCAGAGCAGTGAATTAGAATGACATCATTGTGTTTCAGTGAATATATTGTGTCTGTGGTCTAAGAACATGGGAGATGGCTTTCCAGGAGTGGACACAGTTACCATTGAGCCTGGTAAGATTACTCCTGCATCCGTGTGGCTGAATTTAATTCTGCATCAGCCCTCTTTGAGTCAAATATAGGAACCTCATCAAATATAGGAACACACAGTGAATGGTGGAGAATACATTGACTAGTAAGTAAGAAAATACTCCACAGTAAATAGAAACTAACTGAAAAGATTTTTTTTTTCATCTCTGTAATGTTCCAGCGTACTATTCCAGAAATGCGTGGGAAATCATGTGTCTTTGCAAAATTCAAAAGCTACATACAAAAGTATGATTTATAAAAAAGTGAATTATCTCATTGTATACTCCGGATTTCATCAGCACTGCAAACACTTTGTAGTTAGCTTTCCTTAGCAAAATCTAGACTTTAAAAAGAGCCTTAAGAGTCTCTATCTTTTTTTCTTTTTAGATTGCTTAGCATCATTATACTGCCTTTTTTAGATTTTGCCTCTGTGAATCATTGTGAAATATTTTGTTTTCTCTCCCCTTGTATAGGGTCAGGTCATGCAGGGTTTGTCCTCAATCAGTGACAGTTCTGGTGGATGTTGATGGGACAAGCTCTTTTGGGGGAGAGGGAGAGAGAAGCCCAGGGGTTTCTGTGAGTGTGGCTCTGCTGCTGTCCGTGACAGGCCTGTAAAAGAGGAGGGTGGGGAGAAGAGAGGGAGGCTTTAAGCAGTCCAGCATCATACTGGTGCCAGCAGCAGCTTGTTTTTGAGGATGGATCAGTGCAAGGAGCTGGTCACAGCTCAACAAGTTGTCACATCTCACTGGAGCCTCAGTAACTAGAAGAGTGTGTGCTCTTACCCCTTGTACTTCTCTGTCCCTCTTTTGCAAAGTAAAATTCATTTGTGTTAACCACCTCTTTGCATTCCTCTTTTAATTAACTGGTAAAGCAGGTAGCACGAATGAAAAAATAAATGCTTGCGCTCTACTTGGTAAGGAATCATGATTCAAATCAGAATTCAGAAACATCATTTTAAATAGTAAATAATTAACAAAAATATGGAGTGGGTAGCATGAGTACTACTGATGATAAAGATAGGACCACAAGGTGAATATGTAGCACTTAGGGAATTTAAGAAGCAGTCAATACTTTCATAGTGTATCAGCAATGTATCTGAAGGTAGCCTGATTGCTCCAGGCTGTGTCCTGTTCCTACTCTGTTTGTCTTAAACATGGGAGGAGACTCCATCTCTGTGGGATTCAGGAGCTCTAGCATACAATTCCTCCTAACATTTACTGCAGCTCTTCTTGCTCTTCAGATAAAGTCTCGGCTTTTCCAGTTGTAAGGAAACACCGATTCTGCATGTTGTCTCTCATTTCCTTGGTTCTCTGTCATTTGACAGAAACGCCAGCAGAATTGCACATCTACATACTTGCAGGTTACCTTGGCAACACCACAGGAATGTTCCTCAGTGTCTCTGCACTGTAAAGCTGCAGTAAAGCTGTAATCACCACTGGGTTATTGATATGAATTATTAATAATTTTCTGCCAGCTGTGTCTTACTGTCTTACTACCATGGAGGAATATCTCATGCAGTCTCTGTTGGTTCCGTAACCTTCTATCATGATTCTCAAGTCTTCCTAGCATAGCACATACCTAAAACATCCATCAGCATTTTCTCTGTCTTTTTTGAGGACCGATTCGCATTCACAGAGTTTGGAGCCAGTTTTAATGCACTGCACTTCTTTCTCCTGGTCCATTGTTACTGTTTTTTCTCTCCAGTTTGCTTCTACTGCAATTTGGGTATTTTTGTGAGAGGGGCATGTTTCTCCAGTAGTGAGCATAGTTTCCCTGTAATTCTGTGTGCTGTTCTAGTAGAAGACCAACCCTGACTACTTTCTCAGTGGTCACAGTGATGGTCCAATTCTGTATTCTCTCTCTCTTTCTATTGCTCATTCAAGTAGATCTCTTGAATATTATTTTTTTTCTTCAACACCAGGCTTGTCAGACGCTAAAATGGAGGCAACCAAAGATGCAGTAGTATAAAATTTTGTTTGTTCTTCATCATTTATAATTTCTATTCCTATATCTTGCTGTCTTATTAATATTAGGAGAGTAACAGTTTAAAGGTTTATCTGGCCCTCCTGAGCATTTATTTTTTTGTGTGTCTGCTCCCTTTCTGGTATTTTAGCTGGGGTTTCTTTACAAGTCTTTCTCTGTCTGGTGTTTTTTTTCTTTCTGTATTCTAAAAATATCCTTGGCTACTAAACAAAACTGCATCAGCTACGAAGATACATTTCCTGTCCTTAGCTCTATTGAGTAATCCAAATGTCTGATGTGCTTTGCCTCAAGTAGTCCAAGGATATTCATCATGTGGATGAAACCAAGCAAGAATATTTCAGCTCTAAATGATATAAATAGTAAAACGATAAAATGAAAGTAAGTTTTACATTATAAGCACATGACACTTTGAAGATTTAGCGTGATTCAAATGTTATCTTAAGCATTGAGGTAGTTAGTAGTG
Source organism: Arenaria interpres (assembly GCA_013399435.1). Taxonomy (NCBI): domain Eukaryota; kingdom Metazoa; phylum Chordata; class Aves; order Charadriiformes; family Scolopacidae; genus Arenaria; species Arenaria interpres. Next base: position 437,817 of record VXAK01010680.1, on the reverse strand, counting down.
GCTATTGTCATTAAAATGTGGTTGTTTCCTAAGCCAATTCTTGATTACCTAAACAATTTAATCCTCCAAAATTGTTGTGTTCGCTTTCAGATACTTTCATATGTAATATAGGGTATGTGCATGTGTAGTGTATATATATATGATTCTTCTGTATTAGACTACTTTCTCATTAGCATGTGGTCTATTACAGAAGTAGCCCAAGTGAAGTGCTGTGCTAATATGCCTATGTGAGTTCTGTTGCCTCATCTCATTTAGATTGGCTCAGATGTCTCCCTGTTGTTGTATTTTTCACATCCTAATTTCTTGTCAGCTCATACTGCTCTGTCTTTAACTGTGATCCCTTTAGTAGGGTCAGCTGGAGTTAAACTGTACTCTGACTACACATGCCAACACCGCACTGCTGATTGTCATTGCCCTTCAGCATTTTGCTGATAGTACACCACCATGTCGACTTGTTCCTTCAGTACTTTGCCATCAGTCATGCTATATAGATATCTACTCCCCTGTATGCTGCATCTGTTTGTCATACTTACTGTTATCAAGTTCATGGCACTCCTTTTAAATATGCTTATTTCCAAAGTTCACTGCTTATCTGAGAGATGAGAAAAAAGTCTGTGGTAGATAGCGTTAATGTGAAACATAACATACTTCAGTTGTGCGTACTGTTTTGATATCGGTTTGCTTTAACAAATTGGCTGCTACTTTGTGTCTTTTTTTTTTCTTTTTTTAATAAGAATTAATTCTATGATTCTATGAATCAGTTCAAGACAGGTTAACTGAATATTCTGCTGTTCAATAAAAAGTGTGGCCTTGCATCTGAGAGGACTGTTAGGCTATCCCCTTGGCCAGGGCACATCTTTTCCCATTTCATCTTACTGGGACTCATACAGAAACGCTGGCCCCTCTCCTTCCTGATTGGAAGGAAGTCCTGTCTTGTCTTACCTAGAACAGAGAAGTTCTTTTTGTGCTGCCCTTTAGATCAACTGAAGCTTTGCAAACCAGGATCACTGGGAGACCTCTTGGTTTCCACTGGAAGCTCATGCACAGCTGTAAAGTTTGAAAGTTTTTAATTATGTGTGTGTGCTGACTGATCACACGTAATGACAGTACCTGTTGGTAGCACATTGTGAATAAGATTTACCTATGCTAATAGTCAGAGGTGGAAAATGGCTTTATGGATTAGCTGCTACTCCCTCTCAAGCCATGCAAGGTGCCTTCCTTACTGGCCAGACACAAGAGTCAGCTAATTAAAGCACAGCCTACAAGTATTTTCTGTTATTAGGCAAAGAGTTGCAGAAATCCCAGAGTGAAGGGTCTAGTCAGCTTGCTGCATTGGGGTTTAGTTTAGATTTGAAATATATTTACATAAATCTAACACTGGTCTTAAAGGCCGCAGCTGAACTGATGTTTGTGAAGGACTTCAGCATGCTCTAAGGTTTTGGTCCCTCAGTCCCTTCAGACTGGGGGCCTCTCTGGAACAAGATGTGGCTATGGGAGATACGAAGAAGACTAAATATAGGTGAGGAATTGAGTTGAGTTGATACGCCTCAACTTTTACTCCATATGGAGGCTAGTGCATTTAATAGCGGGCATTTGTCTGAAGCACAGAAGCCAGTACCATGCTTGATACAAATGAAGACCCTTGTTGACAAGTTTGAATCTACAGGGAAATCCAGGCTTGATTTGATACAGAGATTTCAGTATTGTCTCTTATCTACTGGTGGCCTTTTCAGTTGAAGCAGCTTCTGTTATTACCTTCTTCTGTATAGATGGATGGAAAGACTTCATTCTCCAGACTCATGGAGATGGCTCACTTAAAACACACTTAACTTGGTGTGAGCCAAGTCCCTTTTATTTGTGATCCATAAAAGAACTTGAACATTCAGAGGATTAACTCATTGCATTCTTACCTTGACACGTACACAGAGGTATAAAGTGCTGCCAGGTGCATGGCTGATAAATACCATGATAGGTATGCAACTAAAAGATGAAATCTATTCTCATAATCAAAGCAGTATCCATCCTATTTTGAATATTGCTTCTGTACTAAGCACATAAATCTTGTTTTGGCTCCTGCACAAAAGTTGCTGTCACTAATATGCAGAACTTCCTCCATTTTCATTATTTTGAGATGATTTCCTCAATGTTACAGAAGAGCTAAGTTTTTGTTTGAGAGTGTGCCCGGTTGCATGAATATTTCTACTTGAATCTCTGGCAATCAGTTGCTCTGTGTGTCATAATGTATTTTGGACACCATGTTCTTGCCAGCATGAGCTTGCAATGTTTCCACCCTCCCCTTGCTTCTTTTAATAGGATTTTAAATACCGAAAGTCCTCATTCAGTACCAATAATTACGTGTTGTGTGTACCACCTTTCCAGGCATCCATGTATGTGCCAGACTGTTTATGGAACTTCATTTAAAAGCTGGCAAAATCAGGCTTTGAAATTTTTTTAAGTATATTGTCCGATGAAGCTTGACAAATATTTAATAAATATGAAGTCACTAAAGGGATTATAAGAACTGAATACGTGGCTGGTATTTATAGGATCCATCCAGGAAAGCAACTAACAATCCATTTAATCTGTACTAGGTTCATTTTACTCAGACACACAGCTCGCTTGCCTTTAAATTGTAATTTTGATAGCAGTGCCAGTGAACAAATTTGCCTACATGTTAACTTAGCTGAGATCGCTGTGTAACTTAGCAGTGGTATGGACAAACTTGCATGTTGGGGAGTAATCTGGTTGTTGCATTTACATGACCTAGTTTCTGCAAAGAAGTGCCATTACTGTGTCCAGTTTGAGCAGTTACCTCCGACTTAATGCCCTGTATTGCAGCTGTGCAATAAGGGAGCATTGACAGATGAACAGAATGGCGAATGTTTACTATGTCAATAGTATTTTATGTCAGATGTCATGCTTCAAATGCGTATTGAATCATGAGAAGCAACTTGGCTGTGTAACACTGGGAAGAATAAACTACAAAACCTGCTTGACAAAAAGCTTGATGTGAAAAGACTGAAAGGATGCTGGCATTTGTGAGGGGAGGACAACTGAAAGCTCTAGTAACAACTGTATCATCTTCCCTGGGAAGAAGTCTTTTCTCCTCCTCCTTACTACAGTTTTCAATCATAAACTCTCATTACAGTGTCCCATGCTTTTAAATACCCAGATAGTAGACATAGCCAACACCTCCCTCCTGAGGAGAAGGTGGTAGACCTTCCCGTGCACTCTGGTTCTACCTTCTGCCTACCCCTGTGTCCTGGGCTCCGCAACTGTGTCCCAGCTCCTACATAAATTGGACCTTCAGCCCTCTCCAGCCTCTCCATGGTCTGCTCGCTCAGACACGTTTCTTAGGGTCTAGTCCCGTGTTTGCCTGCCTGCAGGCTGAGGATCTCACCTTCTATCTCTCTCCCAACTCACTGTGGTTTCCAAGGTAAATATAAGTTTTATTCAGTGCTTGATTCTCTTCTGCATTTCTTGGAGACAACACAGTGTTCACTAGTAACTACCCACCTTCCAGATAGAAAACTTTTAGCTATTTTTGACAGAAGTGTTCAACCCCCACCCTCACACTTGATACAAATGAGGACCCTTGTTGACAAGTTTGAATCCTTGTGCCCCAATGGAAGTGTTTGTTGTTGATCCCAGTAAGAAAGGTATTTGAACTCTGTAATACATTAATTAAAATTCCTTTTATTAGAGATAAGGAATAAGCTGATAGCATAGATAATCACAAAATCATAGAATGGTTGATGTTGGAAAGGACCTCTGGAGATTGTCTTGTCCAACCCCTGTGCTCAAAGCAGGGTCAACTAGAGCTGTTTGCCCAGGACAATGTCCAGACAGCTTTTGAATATCTCCAAGGATGGAGACTCTACAACCTCTCTGGGCAACTTCTTGCAGTGCTTGATCACCCTCACAGTGAAAAATTGTTTCCTGATGCTCAGATGGCATCTTCTGTGTTTCGGTTTGTGCCCATTGGCTCTGGTCTTGTCACTGGGCTCCACTGAGAAGAGCCTGGCTCCACCTTCTTTGCACCCTCCTTTCAGGTATTTATGTAGATTGATGAAATTCCCCTGGGCCTTCTCTTCTCCATGCTGAACAGTCCCAGCTCTCTCAGCCTTTCCTCACAAGAGAGATGCTCCAGTCTTTGTGGCACTTATATCCCATCAGATGTTAGGAACCCGGCGTTGCGAAGAATCGGATGGACCTCTAGTCACAGCATGTCAGGCTGCACTGGTCCCACCCATGCTACAGTTCGTTGGCATTATGGTCTTTAGCACCCTGATAGGATTTTCTTACAAGTAAACAATTCCATTTATCATTTCTACTGTCAAGCAAAAGGATGTTAGCATGAGAACATGCTGCTTCACTTCAAGATAAAGACAAGGACACACAGGTGGCATAATTGCCAATGCCAAGTGGGAGCTGCCTGTAGGCTCCTCCGTTATGATTAGCCAGCAGAGTTAATCCTCCAGCCAAGTGATAAGTGCAGCACAGCACAGGCCTGAAGGCCAATTTGTATGTGCAGCACAGCCCAAGACAGTGCAGCAAAGTATTGCACAGGCCTGTGCCCACTCAGGTCAACTGTTAGGTGGATCACTAACTAATGCACAGTAGTCTTCCAGTTCAGACCAGTGCAGCTGTGCATCCTGTGTCCTAGGACAAACATCTAAGACACATGAGACCTACTGGAGGTACCAGTTCACTGGAGGACTCCACTGACTACCAAGAGACCCTGGGGTAACTAACTCAGACTTGGATGAGTAACTTTTAGGTGAGATGAGGCTCTTCTGCAAATAATGCTGAGTAGTCCCCACAACACTGGATTTTCAGTTCTTTGTTTTTGAGTCATTAATTGTGTCATGGTCTCATGGTGGCATGTAGCAGGAGGGTTTCTTTCTGCCGTTCAGCACTTCTGCGCTAGCCTAGCTTAGATGGGAGCATGTCTTTCCCATGAGGAAAGGCTTTTCCAGACTTGTTTATCTGCCTAGCATTTGGCATTAATTATACCCTATCAATTTCAGTTTCTGCTGGAGACTACTACAGCTCCCTTGTGGCCACTTCAGGTACCTATAGAGCTTATAAAATGGTTGTAATAATGTTCCATGTATCCTTGTACATGGTGCATCTCTGTATTCTGCGCTGTCATGTTCTGTTCCGTGTAACGCGAAGTGTTTCACAGAGGATTAGAGAGTAAAGTCGGTGCAGTGTGTGACTTCCCACATGTTGGCAGGGTGTCTCGCTGGTGACATGCTATTGCTCTAGTATTACTTGCATATTCATATCCCAGTGCATGCAAAAAATGTTGCCATGGACAACTAAGCATTGTAGAAGCCCAGCGCAAAAGCAGCTTCTGCTCTAGAGGCTTCACTGTTTACACTTCCTCTTCTCTCTGAAGTAAGGTGTCACTTCTCATCTGCAAAACCGTGCATAATTTGGGATCCTCCTGGAAGAGGGAAGTTGCCTTGCTCACTGTCTTACATTGCAGTGATGAAAATCATAAACACCTCCTAGGCTGTGGTATGCCTGGTGGGACTGGCAGGCTAGATTCTTGGTTTTGTCTTGTTTTTTCTTATTGTTTGTCTTGGTTTTTTTCTTCAATTAATTGATCTTCATGATCATCCCTCTAAATAATCCTTTTATCATCAGGACTGCCGGAGGTATGAAAAGACTGAGCCTGCAAAAATTAGATGTTTAGGAAAAGGAGAGTGTTTTTCCTTCATTTGTCTGGCTGGTTTGATTCATTGCAGGAGTTATAATTATTTCAGATTGCATTAGCTGCTCATATTTTGTAGAAATTGTCTGGGCTTTGTTTTTAATTATACATGTGTTCTTGTGTTCTTTCTGTTGTCTCTGCCTGTCACAAGATACAAATAGACTGAACTGGATAATTTTGTGAGTTGTTCACCTTAAACTTTTATGCCATCTGACCAGTTCCAGTTATATTGTAAGTGACCTTGGTTATGGTGGTTAAGTAAATCATGAGATGAGGTGATACTTGACCATAAATAGTGCTTTAAATTAAAGGTTTCTTTTAACCTTCTGGTTATTTTTTCCTCCCAGATTATTTTTTTATGGAGATGTGCACAGCTCCTTTGCAAAGAAATCCAGAGTGATTAGTGTGGTTTTTTTTCAGCCTTTGATATTAGATTCTAATTATATGCATTGAGAATTCAGTTTTTCACACTGTGTATTTCATTTCCTGTTAACTATGTTAATGGCTATAAGCTGATTACATTCCACTCTGGTAACTGATCTATCTGAAATATTTAAAGGATGTTCATGGCTAGTTCTGTGTGAGTGGAGAGGAGAGTTCAGTGTAGGGTATTTTAAAGAGAGATCAATTATTTATATCTTTAGAAGGGTTGCTGAAACTTTAGCTGGTCCTAAAATCCCTTAACTAGATACAAAGCAATAAATTGAGCCTGTTGCTTTTGTATGATTTTGCTAAATATTATTTTATTTTAAAGGAACTTAATTCACATTCATTCAAGATATTTTTTCTCAAAGCTGTAATGGTGGTGCCCTCATTAGTTTTTTGCTGTTTATTTTATTAATGTCATCAAAGAGCTATTTAGGAATCCAGATCACTTGGTGGAGGCTGACATTTCTTGAGCGTCACTGTTGATCAAGCTTTGCTGCTGTTGAAAACTGTGGAGTTTTTACAATTGACCTAAATCAGGAGTATGGCAAGAGCCAGAGTTCTGCTGGGGTGATTCCAGTTGAGATATTACAGCACCTAAAAATTAGGATCTTGGCACCAGCAAGGTGATGGAAAGTTCTAAATGCAGGTGGGTTCCCCCAGTAGTTGGGCAGAGATTTATGGCTTTTGGAAAATTATCTGAAATACTTGTGTGGTAGGTAAAGGGAGCCACCTAGAGTTAATCCATAGGAATCTCTAAATATAAATATATGTCTGAACTCCTCCCTCTTATTGAAGTTCAAGTGCCAAACTGAGAGCTAAATGTTAAACCCCTTTATCTATATTAAGCCCTCTCTTAAGAGCAGGCACCTAAATAAGATTAGAAACCCCTTTAATATGTTTTTACAATGCTACCAGAGGATTAGGATAGTTACTGCATTTTATATTAAAGAGCATTAGGAAAAAAAGGAGTAACATAAATAATATATAGCACAAGGATTGTTACTGAAGTTTCCCTCCTTCCAGCTGAGGACTCTGGTATAGTATATAATTAGGCTCTTTCCAATAACTCTCTCTTCAGACACACGATTCCTGCCTCTTAGCAGCACTTTCCTTGCTTCAGTGGGAAGATTAGAAGGTGCCCTCCCTTTGACTCCTCTTTAGCCTGGACTTTAGCCTAGAAAAATGGGAATCTGATGCCCTGCAAGCTGAGAAGAACTTAGCCTGAACCCAGTTCTTGGAAGAGATTTGCTAACTGTTAGCTTGTCATACACCCCCCCATCTTGAGTAGCTGTAGCGTTTTGTGCTGGGCTTCAAACTTCTGCTTTCATATTCTGTGCTGTACTGGACCTGCTGTGGAATTAGCATTTGGGCACATCTGGAGACATGAGCTGTGCCCTTAGCTTTCGGGACTGGAGATTCTTCAGTGCAAGCACCGACTCCTTAAGATCTTCCAAGTTTCCTAGGAAGATCCCTCCATGGCTGGAGCTTGGGCTCCAGGATCATCTTATTGAACAGAGGTCCCTACATTTGGAATACATTTCATTTTAGATGTCAAAGCAAGCGCTCTGGATTGCACTCTGAAACCATCCCCATCTTGGTTGAAAATCCAAGCTGCATTTTATCTGAAATGGCAAATCCCAGGTGTCGTGTTCCCCTTTCTCTCTCCTACTTGGGTATATTAGAGAGGCATCTTGTCAGCCAGAGACAGAAACTTACAAGATGGGTCAGTCAGAAGCTTATAGTTGCGTTACACATAATTTTCTAGAAGGTAAAGTTTTTCCCACATAACTTTGCATATCTGTAAGAATAGTAGTGCAGTAATAACTGCAAACACTTAGACAGCAAATGGCAAGTCAGGTCCTGATTGCTTAGTCCAGGGCATGGGTATGGGTTCCAGAATTACAAGCCACAAGCTCACTTTACCTTCCATGGAGGAAATGTTGATCATAGCCTGTACCAAGGAAGGTGAGATGAGCTTTAGACAGTACTGAAAAGCAGTTCCTTGGGCACCCACATTGGACTTCTGATGCCAGCCATTTAATTAAAATATATATTTTTGATTCCTTTCTTATTCTGGGGTGCTTATAATTAAGACTCTAACCATTCGCATTCTTTGTAGACTCTCAAAGTGCATGTTGATTTGTTGCTATAATTCTTTAAAATATTATGGATGTCAAAACAAGTTATCAGTTCTGCCAGCAGAGTTTACTTTCCGTGGAAGATGAAAACACCTTTCAATACATTTAGGAAGTATTTGTAAACATTTCAAGTGGATAGGGCTTCTTCTGATTTTGGAACAGAAATTTGTTCACATCTAAGCAAGTCACCTTCCTTAACTTGCTACTCAAAAGAGCGATGCCCTCTACTCTTCAAGACATCAGTGAATGAATCAATGTTAGTACTGCCTGGTTACAGTGTGCAGTGTTAATCTACCATCCCTTTGCATTATACTTCCCTCTTTAAGCCTAACAACTCCTACATATAAGTCCTTTTTTTGGAAAGACAAGTGACTGGTAAGTACTCCAATATGTTTTGTAGGACCTCCCCCTTCTCCCTCCCCAGAGCTAACTGCAATAAGGAGACCATCTCATCAGCAACACTTGCTCTTCCTCCCCATATGATTTCTCTAATATTTTGCCAACATTGTACACAACGTCATGTGTCAATAGGGCACTGGAGAATTGTCCATATCACAGGCTTCAGACTGCAGCACGTCTTGATACTGTCTTTCTCTAAAGCCTGCACTGCAAGGGGGATGCTGTAAGCATTAGGGATGATGATTTGTTACACCAGAATGAAGTTACAGCTCTGCAAAGTGAAGCGCAAAGTGCACCAAACAGAAACTAGTGATGCAATAAAACCATCAAGCTGACTAAAAAAAGATTGGTTTATGAGAACTGAAAGTGTCTCTTCCAATAAATGCCTTGACATTCTAGAAAACCAGGCAAGAATCAGTAAGTTTCCTTAGCTTTCTGGAGGTTTGATATCAAAGCTTTTAAAAAGTATTACTGATCTTAAATCCTGTTTCTCAGAAACGGAGTAGGAATTTTTTTTAAGAGAGCAGAGAAAGAAAGAAAACAATTGCAGAGCTATTACCGTCAAAGACATGACCTCCACATGGCAGAAGAGTTGCTTTTGGAGTCCATAAAAGTGCTTTCTTTGAGACTGGAACCCAGACACTCTGGCTGAAAGGAAAAGCTCCATCAGAAATCAATTAAGTCCAGTTAAACTCGAGTATTACTTCAGGACAAAAAGATTGGTTTTGTTGTTTGAACTGCTAAAATTTTAATGAAAACAGTATTTTAACAAGGAGCTTACTGGCAAAGCCAAAATTTCACTGTTGCTGTATCCAATTACCCATAATACTTACTATTTAATGTCTGGCTATCACGCACATGTAACCTCAATTACAATAACATCTGATGTTTAACAGGTATTAGTGTGTTTGACTTTGGGGCACCCATGGTGTGTAAGGAGGTAATTGTTTTCAAGTTACGGGAAGAAAAATCTGGTTTAGTATGAGATTATGAGAATATGAGTTAGATGAGATCTCGTCTAACTTTAGCACTATAGAAGTTGGATAACTAAGTTAGTTGTCTGGTCCCTCTCCCCCATTGAGGGAGAAGACACCCCCAGGAGGCAATCCATCCCCACCCTGAAATACATGGGATGAACCAGCCACAGAGGTACCTCTCTTTGTTGTCAAGAGTTGGAGCCCCAAACAAGACATCTAATGCCAATTAAGACAGGCCCATAACCATACGCCATTCTTCCTCTCTGCTAGTTAGTCAGTAATTGACAGGGTTTGCTATTCCACTGCAGGCTGGGCTTTTCTTTAATTTTTACAAACTAGGTGGGGAGAGGCATGCTTGGTAGTACTGGTGTGTTTAGATGGGAGGCCACAAGGAAAATCCAGTTGTACCAGGAAGCGGTGCTGGTGACTCAGTAAATGGCGCGGCAACAAGTGTCCTGGCGCGCTGCTTTCGAGCGTTGCCTTCCCGGTTGTGCTGTAGGTTAAATCTCAGAGCTGCTGGCCATTACAGGATCATACCTCACAAGAGCAAAGTATTAAACCCCAGACAAATTATACGATAGGTAACTCTGAACTCCTTGCCCTTACCTGCAGCTCTATCTAAGTTACACTGCCTTATGCAGTACTGTGCATGTGGACTTATGGCAGTACGTATGCACTACTGCCTTATGGAGTACTGTGTCCAGTTTTGGGCCCCTTACCACAAAAAAGACATTGAGGTGCTGGAACGGGTCCAGAGAAGGGCAACAAAGCTGGTGAGGGGTCTGGAGAGTAAGTCTTATGAGGAGAGGCTGAGGGAGCTGGGGCTGTTCAGTCTGAAGAAGAGGAGGCTGAGGGGAGACCTTATCACACTCTGTAACTACCTGAAGGGAGGTTGTAGAGAGGCAGGGGTTGGTCTCGTCTCCCAGGTCACAGGAGATAGGACAAGGGGAAACAACCTCAAGTTACACCAGGGGAGGTTTAGACTGGATATTAGGAAACGTTTCTTCACGGAAAGGGTTATCCAGCATTGGAATAGGCTGCCCAGGGAAGTGGTTGAGGCACCATCCCTGGAGGTGTTCAAAAGACGGGTTGACATGGTGCTCTGGAATATGGTTTAGTGTTTTTTTTATTGCTTATTTCTTATTTATTTTTTTGTCAGAGTTAGGTTGATGGTTGGACTAGATGATCTTTAAGGTCCCTTCCAACCTAGACGATTCTATGATTCTATGCAGAACCTGGTCTAAACTTTTCTGAGCCCAGGTGGAGCTGTTGTCTTCTGTCCCAGAGATGGCAGCAGTATGGAGCAAGTGAAGTGAGTTCTATCTATGCAGGAAATAAAGCCCTTTGGGATTTTAGATGGAGAGCAGTATGGAAATGTAACAGATCATTATTTCATGAAGTTACATAATTTTCAGAGTTGAGATTTTGCAATAACCCCATTAATGTAAATGGTTCACTGCACTTGACGCTAGCGTTCCTGCAGCAGCCCAGAGCAGCACTCTTCCCACAGTAAGCACAAAGCAGAACAATAAGCAAAGAGGAGCAGCAACGCTTGTGTTTGACTTGCGGTTCTGGTTTTGCTTCATCCGGGTGGCTGCCCACAGCAGGGAGAATACCAAATATTTGTGAGCAGTTCAGATCCCCTGCCCTTCCCAGCCTCACCCAGCTGGTGGTGAAAGTAGTTTAACTATGGGTGGGTACAGACAGTTGACCATGGATGTCTGGAGCACCAAAACCAGTGCAGCTGATGCCAGCTTGAATGTGACTTTCAGTTCACGTTGCAGCTTTAGCTCTGTAATTCTACATCTGTTGCATTATGAATCCTTTCAAATTACTCTGTGGTGTCAATTTTAGGGACTCAGCATAACAATGGGTAGATCCACCCCTTCTGCAGAGACACAGCCAAGGGAAGGGAAGAAATTTTCTAAGGTATTACACATCTCTGTCAGGGAAAGCCTCAAATGCATGGCTGAGACCTTCTCACCACGCAGGTCCAGAGCTCTTCAGGGAGGAAAACTGACCCCTTACCAACATGCTGTGAAGCTCTTGGAAGCAGTTCGTGTGGCAAGAGCAAGCTGCCTGGAAGCCTCCTCATTGCTGGCCCAATTTTAACTGCTCCTCTCTGTCATCATCCCCTGGCACCACAGCTTTAGTAAGACTAGTATTGTTTTGGTAGATGAACCCAGAGGGAGTTAGTGTAACTCTTGGCACAGAAGGCAGGACAGAGGCTGGAGCCTGACTGTTCTTCAGCTCTGGCCTTCCCCTCCAAACTCCAGATCTCACAGATCATTCCCAGGGTGTTTCCAGCTTCCGAGGGCTATCAGCAGTATCTGTGGGGCAGGATGGATATTTGTCCTCCGCAAGAATACCTGAATGGCCTGGTATCTTTCAGAGAGCTGTAAAACTGTTCTTTGAGCTGACTTTGTTCAGACACTAGGAGGATTTTGGGGGCCTGTTCTGTAGAAGAGGCTGGGCAAAGGTAACGACATTGTGGAAACTGTCCATAGCCATTCCAGAGACACGGCTGTGATTGATAACTCTGGCTCCAAAGGGGAGACACCTTGTTTTCCTAAGACGGATGGTATTACCTGGTCTTGGAACATGGTGATTCAGAAGCTGCTTCACATATAGATCAGCCTCTTTGGCAAAGGTGGGCTGGTGCTGGGAGGTTTAAGCTGATCAGCTTCTGTAATGTGTGCTTTTTTGCAATTCAGAACTGGTCCACTGGCTTCTAGAGCCAGCTAAGTTATGCCCAGGCCCAATTCTGCAGTCCAGAATAGCAGTGTGCAAAGGAGGCTTTCACTGCTCTCCTGCCTGGCTTGGGTGTCTCCTGCTGCACCATGCAAGTCTTTCCCAGTTTGAGCTGCAATGTTTTTATTACAATTTGCTTTTGACATGTGAGTGTTTAATTTGATTTCTACATCTCTAAGCCTACAAAACCTTGAATACAGCGTAGAGTTTCCCTAATTCCAAGAGAAAGCATTCAGAATGAGCTACAAAGGTGATGTTTATTCTGCCTGTTCTGTCATTTTGTTTTCATGCTAATACTAGCCCCTTTGCTGTGCTGTAATCAGCTGTTATGGAAACAGTACGTTGTCTCTAGGGTAAGTTTAGAAAAGCATTCGCCCACAACGCACCCACAGATAAATCCAGTTTTAGCAACATGGTGTTTAAAGCATTATACTATGTTCACGGAGCACCAGCAAGATGTGCTCGCTTGGAGCCAGCTCCAGATTACCAGTTTCTCTGTATTGTTTCTCAGGCCCTACATGTCCATTGGAACGCTACGTGATCAAGTCATCTATCCAGACTCAGTGGAGGACATGCATGAGAAAGGCTACCAAGATCAGGATCTGGAATATATCCTGCATACGGTTCATCTGTACCACATAGTTCAAAGAGAAGGAGGTAAATTGCATATTTTTGTAAAAAGCTTTACAAAATCCTTTCCTTGTGTGTGTGTTTTAATGTGACTGACCTTTACTTACTGAACTGGCGTAACTGGATCCAGATGTTTTGTGGTTGTGGGAGCTGCACAACCACATGGTTACCGCTGCTGGTGCTAATGGAGGGAGAGGAGCTAAGTGCTCCTCTTCTCCCCAGTAAATCCACGCCCAAGCTGAACATCCTTGTTCTCTTGTAATGGCCAGTCTTTTCATGGCATTGTGAGATGAGTGACCTTCTTTCATTTTCTTAGAAAATGTGACCTGATTTAAAACCTTGTGATATCACTGACTCAAGAGCATGTGAGTGAAAGGAGAGTCAGGTCTGCTGTCACCTCCCTGGCTTGTGTGATCAGAAGGACTATGGGGCAAAGGAAAGAGTGTCTGATACCACAGCACCAGAATGAACAAGTTAAAAATAACCAAACGACACTGCCTGGCAGTAGAGTGTTGCCATCTACCACTTGCTGTTTAAGTTGCCATGTGTTCACAGTGTTGTTTGTCCTAAGAGTAGGGGACAGTGTAAATACACTGGTATAGCAAATGTCAAGATGTTAAAAGCTTCTCTTTTGTCTAAGAAACTGGAGCATTTAATGGCTTTTTTTTTTTGGCATATCAATAATTTTCATCCTTTTGTTTCCACCAGCCACTAATCTCTAGTTTGAATTTCCTCCCCATCATTATGCTTTTAAAACAGACGTAGGACAAAGTTGGTAACATTTAGAGAGAAGGATGAGGACCTTCAAACCCTTCTAAGGAGCTGATGACAGGAGTGCTAGATGTACCCTGCCTCTCTCTGCCAGCTGTCAGTGCTCATTTTTGAGAGAGTAGTTGGGGTTCATTACCTTGTAATGTATGTGCTTGGTGTCTCTCAGGATCATTCTGACAACAAAGAGTAGTTCTTCAGCCATTGGGAATCCCAAGGCAACGTCTACATTCCCATTCCTAGATGGCAGCCCGTTGCTCTGTTCAAAAGGCAGAAAGTGTATTTTGTTTTTGAAGTATACATGGACACTTATCCGGTGTCTCTTCTGCACATTTTAGAGTGGGAGTAGTAATCATTTACAACAGCAATTGTATGCCTATAGATTCATAATGTTATGCACATCTAATCTGTGTCACAAGGATTGAAAAAGTGGGCAGAGCACTAAACTCAGTGACTGGAATAATTGCATAGAAGGCCTCTACTCCCTTCATGGACTTTATAACTATTCCTGTTAGTATTCCTGAGTCACTTCATTAAGTGCCCAGATTGCAGAAGAACAAGAAGATGTGTTGGAATGGGGAGCTGGAAAAGGAGGAGCAGTTAAATTGTCAGTGGCGAGAAACCACTGTGGAGTGTGCATTCATTGCATGCTGGTACTTGTAGATGTACTGAACAACACATGACCCTCAGTGGCCAAAACCAGATCCCCAGCAGTCCCTGAATGCACATCGTTGTGGTTTATAACCGTGCAGCTGGAGCATGGAAGTGATGATGGAGCAGTTACTGTGCCCCATGTAGGAGGTGCTGTTGGCTTGGGTCAGTGTTCCCTATTGCCAGACTGAAAAACCCAGGTTTCGATCTGTCTCGCCTCTACCTTCTGCACCAAAGGACAGTAGCCCCTTTTTACTGCTCACCCCATTCTTGCTCTTCTGCCTGCCAGACTCTGTGTGTGAGACACATACAATCTATAAAAAAGTGTAGAGGACACCCTTAATGTTCACTGGTGCCCTGTTGAAACTGCACTCAGGATAAGGGCACACTGTGCAAAGGTCTGCACAAAAAAATGTTTTAAAAAAGTGTCTTAGGTACTTTCTGATCTAAAATGACAGAAGTGGGCAAAGCCGGAAAATGAGGAGAGATTACCACATACCAGGAAGTTTTTAGGACCATAATACACTTACTTGTTCCCTTTTCTCCTTGAGTATTTGCAGGAGACAAGTGCCAAGGTAGGAGCAAAGAGGAAATCCGTGACATATGATTTGACACGTTACATGGATTTGATGTACTTACATATTTTTTAGAGCTCCCTCAGTCTAGGACAAAGACTCGTATTCTGGTTTTTGAACTAGAAAGCCAGAGAAATAC
Organism: Arenaria interpres; assembly: GCA_013399435.1. NCBI lineage: Eukaryota > Metazoa > Chordata > Aves > Charadriiformes > Scolopacidae > Arenaria > Arenaria interpres. Next base: position 422,638 of record VXAK01010680.1, on the reverse strand, counting down.
TTCTTGAAAGTGAACAATTGAAATTTTCATTTATACATAGCTGAATGAGGTTTTTTCTTCCAATTTTTATTTTATTCTTTTACTTAAAATCAGATGTTTACACTAAAATGATTTCTGTTAAAAATTGAACTTTTTTCTTTGCAAAGTAACAAAAAATCCCATATAAAGCTTGTAGAACAAGGGTTTTGCCCCAAACTATCTTTTTCCTTTTTAAAGACTGCTTTGATCGTTGACAAACACTGGCATTTTCCAGTAGAAAAAAAATTTTGCTGAAAAATTCCTATCAAGTTTCCAATTATATATTATATGCACTTTTTGCAAATGTACTACATCTGAAAAAAAATCAATGAAACCATTTTTAGTTATTCAGATTTTTGTGGATGTATGCGACATGCCCATGCTATTTTGAACCATTTCCATAAACTGCCCATTTAAGAGTGGAGCTAAGTATCTGTCCATCATTAAGTTATAAAAATCTAATGTAATTCTTCAATATTTTTTTCTGTAGATGCTCTTCTCTTTCAGAACCTCACCTCTTTTCTCCTTTCATCTGTCCTCTGCAGTATTAAGCCTCTACCAGACAGCAGGGTCCTTAGGACATGACCATGTTGTGCTTTAATTGACCATGAATATCACGTGTGTATAATATGATGCTTTGCAGCTTTGTGTTCTGCTCCCTGTGGGCAGTTATGAAAAAGCCAGATGTAGCCAGAAGTGCACAACTTGGACTGAATTTATTTATCCTGGTGTAACTTTATTGCCTTTAGGTTACTTCCACATTGCATTAGTACAAGGGTCACCAGATTCCAAGTGTAAAGTAGCCAACAAGAGCCTGACATTGTTATCGTTGCTTCCAAAGGCAGAAATTCCTCTCTTTTTCTACATAAGGTTTGACCCACTTTGTAGTAAATAGAATGGTTACTAGAATAAGTAGCCCAGTTTGGCACTTAACTTCTGTGTTACCCTCATGAAGCTTTTTTCAGTCAGTAGCAACAGAATACATCAAAGCCACCAAAATAACATCTCCCTCCTCACTACCAGCATTCCAGATGTCCCTGAGCCCAGGCCCTAGAAGAGCCCAGTGCAATGGCTGTTGACTGTAGCCCCCCTTGCTGCTAGGGGCAGAATTTCCTTCCCGCTGAGGCCCACACTGATGTTTTTCTCACCTGCTGGATGGTAGAGGGATGCCATTTTGTTACTTACCTTTATATTATCAATAAGGTGCCCCCATCAACACCTGCAAAGTTGCTAGCAGTTCCAGAACAGTAATTTCATATGAAATGAGGATAGCAAAGTAGGTTGTATTCAGCATGGGTGGTGAAAAGGCATGTCCAGAAACCGCAGGTAATCGCGTGGAGATGTGCAGTGGATATAGATAAAGTGGCTCCTTTTTGATCTGCTTTGAAAATCTGTGTGGTGACACGGCCTCAGGCTGCCCATAGCCTGTCACACGAGAGGAACCGTGAGTCCGTGTCGCAGCATGCTGGAGACATGACGGGGCCTGTCAGGTTAGGGCTGGTGACATTACTGAACAAGTTCAACCTGTTTATGGTTTCTCAGCACCCCAGATTATAATTATTCTTCATTATTTTCCACATTTGTCAGATCTTTGGGTCTTGTCCAGGGAACCTTTGTGCTAGGCCACGTATAAACACAGAGACAAGCACATTTCCTCTCCCTGAGATTTTTTCATCCGATGATTTTAGCTCTGAATTTGCAGTTGTCAGTGGCACCAGCAGGAGCTCTGGAGTGCTCTGCCGGCTTTTCCAGTGGCTCTGAAATCCAGAGACATTCATCCCTGCGGTGTCACGCCGAGCTGGGGCTCATGCCATCAAAGAGATGGTCTCTTTGTTCCTTCCCAGCAAAGCTTGTCCTCGCATATTCATCCTGCACAGCACCCGGGCTCTCTTCCATTTTGACAACCGCCTGGGGACACAGGCCGTGCAGGAGGCCTCCGTGTTCAAAATCTCACCAGGGGTGGATGCTCTGGCTGTAGTTTGCTGCAGGAGCCTTTCTCCTGTCGTGGAGCTGTAACAGTCCAGTCCATGCCTGATGAGGTGCGTTGGAGTGTAGACCTGGAAAAGGAATTTTTAAGTGTGTATTTTTTATGGCAGCTGAATGCTCTGTCTGGCAGGATTCACAAGGATGAAGGATATACAGCGCTACAGACGCCACTTCTTTTTGTTGTTGTTGTTGTCAAATTGAGGTTGCTTTTTCCTTCAGAAAATTGAGGTTAAAGGAATGGTAAAAGAAGCCATGCAAGAAAATGAAAGGCTGCTATCATAAGGCTATCACTAGTTTCTGCTGACAGCTCTATGTATTCCTACTGTTGTTGCTTTGCCCCTGCTCATTACACATGCTCTTTGTCTTAACTGGTTGCAAAAGGCATTTCTGTGATAGCCTGTGTTCACCACATCTACATTGTACCATGTGCAATCAAAGGCTACGTGTAACAAGAAGCTGGGCAAGGAATTTGGACTCTGGAAGCCAGGATTATGTTTGTACCTACTGAGAGATTTGTGCTGCGTTCATGGACAAGCCATTTCATTTCTTCATTTTTAAAATGGATGTAGCTGTGGGTGACGTAAACCACTGACTTGGCTGATATTTTCAGAACAATAATGACCTTCACTGACCTGTGTCGCGTCAGCAGGAAGAAAAGAGAAACAAGTAGGTGCATTATTGTTAATGCACAGTAGGGAGTCAGTTTATTGTGAGTTACAGTGCCTAAGTGTTCGGAGGAAATTGTTCAGACATTAGAAAATTATTTTTTAAAGGGATAATATTAAAATGGATCCTTCTTTATCTGTTGTTTGAGACATTCCAAGTGACAAACAGGAGAGTTCAGGGAGGAAGCTAGGTAGGAGGAGGCAAGGCGCACTTCAAATATTCAGTTAGAATGTAAGTTCAAGTCACCACAGAGATGACCATTGTATCCCAGTAAACAGAGGTTAAATCTTACACCTTTAAGGGAAATAACAGAATGATTTTGCTGACAAGGTGGTGCTGCTTCTTGAACTTCATTCCCCTTTTGCCTTTTAATAAGTCTTTATAGACCAGCTCATCTGGAAGAAACTGTATGAAGGCAGGCACTGCTTCCCCAGGCACGTGAGCACACCCACCCACTCACCCACCCACATCCTAGCTCAGATCCAGATCCCAGGAGATCTTCCATATTCTCAGCTTAAAAACAATAGGATATAAGCAGCAGCCTGAACATTGTCTTCAGAAGCATAGTTGTTTCTATGGCTTTCATGAAGGACCATTCCCATCCCTTGCCCCTGGAACCCTTGCCAGTAAGGAGCGCTCCAGGCGTTTTGCAGTCATTTTTGGAAGCTGAAGGAGTTGGTGGAACAGCTACTTCAGCTCTCTTTGTGGTCCCACACCAGAGTTCATCCAAATGGTGATGATTCAGTTAATCATTACACAACTCCCTCTTTGCTAGGAGCCTGCTGATAGAAAGCACTGTATGTGCCCCCGCCAGGGTGGGGGGGTTGCCCGCTGTGATCCTTAAACAAGAACGGAAGGAAATAAAGGAAAAAAAATAGGATTGCTAAAGGTGATTTATTTCTGTTGTGTGCATGCTTGGTTTTTAAATCTAGCTATATACACATATATTAAAAAATCATGGCATTATATTTTGCAATTTCACATAGAGAAAATTCTTGGAATTCAATCTCTAGCATTGTCAATTGCTGTTTTCAGTCACACAACCTCTCACCAGATGCTTCACTGAGGTTTTTTTCAGACCTACCAAGCTCTGGTGGAGCACCAAGCATGGGCAGAGCACTCCCCAGCCTCCCGCACCATAACAGGCCCCACTTGTCTAACCTTTGGTCAGGTATCAGAAATGACACAGCCTACTCTCCTGCTTGACTGTGTTTATAGTCTTTTCTGGCAAATGTTTATTTTCACTTGGGCAGTGGCAGAAAAGGGTTTTCGGTTGTGGTGTTAATTTTTTTAGTTAGAGTGCTAGGTTGATTTGGAAAAATGTTCTCTTCCTCACCTGGCCCCGCTCCAGCCGCCTGTCTCATGAATAGGTGATCTATGGAGACAAACGTCTTACCAGATTTTCTCTGCATCCACGCTCTCCCTTTTCAAACCTCATCTATTTTCTGGATTGTTTGATTGAAAACTTATTTTCAGTAGGGTTATTTGATATTTGAAGTTTTTCATTAGTGGGAATGAATCATGCCAGAGTACTCACAGAAACACTGGCCCGCCGGGAGATCGCAGATAAAATGCATCACGCTCCTGTTGCATGTATCTGAAAGTGGTGATGAAAAAAATTGGTTAGAGGCCACGCACAATATTAAGTAAAGATATGCAGTGTTCTAACAGTTGTGGGTCGTTTCCAAATACAAGGTAGCGGGAAGTTTGTAGAAATAACCCTCCTGTCCGTATGTAGTTTTGTGTGTCAGCTGCTTGTCTGTGTCCACAGAACGCATCCCTGTGTCTGCATCGGTGTTTCTGTTGAGTTTGCTGACAGCTATTCTTTGCCTACCGTAGTGAGTGGAGTCTGGCACTGCCCTTAATGGTTTTACACTTTATGTCTCTGAATTTGTTTTTAAATTTCCACTCACATCTTTCAAGAAGGAATAAAAATTGTTCTAGAAACCAAACATGATGAAAAAAAAAAAAAGATTAGTTGTATGCAGGTAAAGGATGTTTTTTCAAAGAGATGGTAAGTAAAGTTTTTTGACAATACCTACATGAACAAGAAGGTTCAATTCCACTTTCAAAACTGACATGATTTTTGGGGCATTTTTCCAACTGAGTGCCAGTGGGAAGGCATTGAGGTATTTCAGAAGAAGTGATCCAGAACCCTCAGCTGTCTCTTCTGCAATGGAAATACTCTTCATTATTTTGGTTGCAGATTGCAGAGATGTTGGAAGTGAAGATGCATTTCCTTCATAAGTTAGCATTGTTCTGACATGTTTTGTTTGCATTTTTTTTAAAGGCTGGGATGCCATCATGGATTGGAAAGATGTCTTATCAGGAGGGGAAAAACAAAGGATGGGCATGGCTCGGATGTTTTACCATAAGTAAGCATTTTGATTTGTTCTTTTAAATAGCATCTGAAAATGAGGAAGAGTTTTGGAGGCTTGTTGTAATAGTCTGAACAGTAGTAGACTATGATCTCCATGAAATATGCAATACCGCTAGATGGTTACATAGGACCGTGGACCTTTATTCATACAAGCTCTGCTTTTAGTTTGGGTAATGTTTCTCGTTTAAGCTTTGCTTTTGGCAACAGAGCATTACATTTTCCAGATGTTCCTTTCTTTTTACATCTTGGGCACAAACATCTTCCCTGCATCTGTCCTACAAATATTGCAGAAGTCTGATGGACTGTTGCAGAGGCTATGAGAGTATAAAAGCCAACCTCCAAAACTTTCTGGGTTTGGAGACTGCAGGCACTGCATGTAAAGCCGTGGACAGAAAGTTTCTGAATTGACTGTGGCTACTGCATGACTTGATGACAGGACAGAATAAAGCTAGGTCAAGCTAGAACATTAGTTAGATCAATGTGTACTCAGATCAACCAGGAAGTAAACCCCATTTTTCCTGGAAGCCAGGTCTGCACCTGAATAATGCTTGGAAACTTCATGTTGTTGCTAGCCAGCTTCCAGCTGTAGATGAGGGACAGCCGTCTTGCAAAAATTGCACTCTCCTTTCTGTTGTTCTTCCAATTAAACATTGTATGTGAGAATACTGTCCAAAGTGTAGAAGAGTAATGTTCTTTATCTGCTTTTGAAAGGCCAAAATATGCATTGCTGGATGAATGCACAAGTGCTGTAAGCATTGATGTTGAAGGAAAGATATTCCAAGCTGCAAAAGCTGCTGGGATATCCCTGCTTTCTATAACACACAGACCTTCTCTTTGGTAAGTACATTCAGGGATTAATAATGGTCCTTGCTTTTAGCTTTCTGTCAGGCCGTGGATTGGCTTTTATTCTTTGTACTAGGGCAGTTATTTAATCAGTATCTACTGCATTTTCTAAAGTAACTTGTCTGCAATAATAGTGATGTAATGCATTTGGCATTGACTTTTTTCATTCTTTGACATGTATTTATTCCTCCCTTTTATGTTTTTTTAAAATGTGTTTTGGTTATTAGCTATTAATAACAACATGCAGGTATCTAAGAGGCAATTAATTAGCCCACCACACCACAGCCACAACAGATATTACCAGATTATTCTGTAAAGGTGACAAGATACATGAGGTGTCCTGAGGAAGTTCACCAGTGCTTGAGAGATGGGAGACGTGGCAAGTGGTTAAACTACTCTTTGTTCTTCCATAGGAAAAATACATCTGTTGTTTTGACTTCAGTTGTGTCCTCTATCTGCAGGGTTCATGAGCTTTCAAAATTTGATTGTCTATTTAAAAAGAAATATTAGAATTCTGAGAAATATCATTCTAATGAGGAATTACTAAGTATGGAAGAATCCCTCAAAGGAAATAAATGTAGTTGCTGAATACATAAAACAATGAAATACTTTAAAGGGCAAAAGGAGATCAAGAAGGTCTAAGCTGATATTAGCAGAGACTGTTTGTTCTGAACTCCTTGATCTGTCAGATCTGTTTGCTTTTTTTAAACTGATGACAAAAAATCCATTACCAGTCTGTTGCCTCAAATGAAAGAAATTTTACCAGTGTCTGCTTCTCTGAAAAAGAATGTTTTTCTCAGCATTCCTCCTTCCTCTGTGGAGATGGTGACAGTGGAAATAGCTTTTATTGGATCAGGACCTAAATATTACCAAAAAATGAGTATTCTGATAGGAAAAAATGTCCATAAACATTCAGACCATAAACATTGGACATCTCAGTCAGCTATCTTAGCTTCATGATTTTTTTTGAGTTTTGGTGGGGGGAAAATAGAGGGACAGGTTAAGTGTTTGGTGTCACAAAGAATAATAGCAAGAAGTGGTGAATGTAAGCCTGGAGCTGAATCTCTTTTGAGTCCCATGTCATAAGCTATTGAGTTTATTAAACTGTCACATTCCCTGGATGGGATTTATAATCGCTGTTTTATGATGTGTCTCATCTTCTATAATTTATAATGATAAATTACAGAGTCATACCAGCAGCTCTGAGGGAACTCTCTGCTCTTCCTCTTGCACCTCCTGATAAATGTCTTGTCAGGTCTTGACAAACTCTGCATGTACACCTTTGAATATTTTCGGTGCACACACCCTGAAACTCACTGAAAGATCTGTGACTCCTACACAAACTTTTTAGTTTTGACCCCTTGCAAACTGAACCATGTTTTAGGACTGGAGGTTTCTTTAGCCAGCCTTCTTAGATGGAGGGGAACAAACTGAGGTGTAATTTGAACAAACTAGGGTTCTATCAGTAGCATCAAGTGCACCGTGCCTGCCTGAATGCATTTTTTCTGCTAAGGAGGTAGAAACTCTCTCAGAAAGCAAGGTAAATAAAATTGGGACTAGTGTTCCTGGGGGAGAAGGGAGCCTCATCTTCTGCTGCTTTTCAAGCTCCTAGAGAAAAAGGAGCCTAGTGCAGTTGCAGTGAAGGCAACTGCAGCCACAGACAATGTTTCAAAGAGGGAGGCCTCCACCTTGGCCAGAGACAGCAGATGATGAGGGGACCCTCCACAGCCATTCCTTCTCCTGCCAGCATCAATACTGGTGAGGGGTGCTCAAGGAGGGGTGAGGAGCAGCCCACACTGGTGCTAATAGCTTACACCTGGCATCTCGCTGCTGTATTTCACTGGATGGCGTAGGGAGGTCCTGGTGAAATACCAAAATCCTTTCAAGTCCTTTGAAATACCCAAATCCCTTACAAAAGAGTGTCCTGGGATTATGAGTCACTGAAGAAAAAATCTTACCCAGTGATGAAAACTGGACAACTCTCAGCATCCTGAGAGGCACCATTGAAAATAGAGACAGACATCCAAATTTGTGTGCAAAAATGAACCAACCATCTGTTCCCTGAGCCATTACTGATGTTTTAATTTCTACTGCAGGAAGTACCACAGTCACTTGCTGCAGTTTGACGGACAAGGTGGCTGGCGTTTCGAGCAGTTGGACACCGCTATCCGTTTATCACTGAGTGAGGAAAAACAGAGACTGGAATCTCAACTTGCAGGAATTCCTAAAATGCAACAGAGACTGAATGAACTGTGTAAAATCTTAGGAGAAGACTCAGTGCTTAAAACAATGGACAAAGAGGAATAAATAATTTATGTTTTACGTTTTTAAAAGTATTTTTTTAGTTAAAAGCATTACAAATTCAGCCATTATCCTTTGCATGCATTGTGATAGAGGCTTAGAGCATAGAGAAGCACAGCCAGCAGAAAATAACGCTCTGAATGCTATGTAAGACTTTAGCGTTTTAGTATTAAGGAAGAAAGTGGTTGAACTGTGAAAAGAAAATAAGTAAGTGCACAGAGTATCAGATTAGTCATTGCAGCTTACGTTAATTCCTAGTGAAAGCCCGATTCACTGCAAAAAACTACCGACACGCTTAGGTTTTGTAGGTGAATTTTTGCCTGAGACTTGGCCTGCAGAATGTGCTCTTGTACCAGGTGACTGTGTGCGTATGATATGCCTGCTACGCAGAGCAAACCTGGCATGAAACTCAGGCATGGAGCGCGGCAGAGGCAGCATCTGGGAGAGTATGCAGATGCACGCAAAAATCTCATGTGGGTATAAGAAGCATTCTTTCAGCCCATGTAAAACCAAACTCCTGTTCTACTACTGAATCGCATACGCACCGTTACCTGCATTTCCACAGGAAATAATGTAATAGGCTGACCAGAAGACAACTAGTTGTCTGAGCAACCCACTGCCCTCGCGACAGAGAAGCAGGGATAGAGCTAAATATGTAATATACTTGTGCTATACATTACGCCATTATGCATAGCTTCAGAGGCTCTTTGCTCTTCCTGATACATCAGTTCCTTTGGGAGATTATTTATGTCCCCTATTTAGTAACCTCTGATGGGGGGGCGGAGCAGTGGGCTTGGCATCGAGTGATTTAGTATTCGCTTGACTAAGTCATTCATCAGCTCCATAGGTCTGATCCGGCCAGCATCCTGCTCTGACCCAGTTCCTCCACTGGTAAAATCACAATATAGACACTTATTTGTTCCATGAGACACTTTGTGACAGGAAGGACTGTAGGAGAGGAAAATGTCAGTTTCTGACAGTACACTGAATTCTCAGGCAGGGCTGTCCTGCCAATTGAAATGCTCAGCACTTACAAAGGTCTGTGAAAAGTTAAGAGCATTTTGTAACCACTAATTAATATGCCTGCCATATTTTAGTAGAGTGGCTGAACGCTGCCCTCCCTGTGAGCAGACGCACCAGTTAACGGCTTTGCTTTCAGATGCACTCAGTGACTGTCCCATCTGCTTTCCGGGTCAGTAGGAACCTGGCCCCCACTCAGCCAGAAGGTGCTTTAAACAGAAACCCCTAGGACGGTGCTGGCCTGAGTGCCTTGCCGGAGGCAAAACCCAGTGAATTAGAAATAAAGATGGGAATAGATTTTACAGCTCCTGATCTCCTCTCTCTGACTGCAAGTGCAGGGAAAATGGGCAGCCCGGGAGTGAGGATCAGGAGGGGTGAGAGGCTTTGCAGATGGGTCAGTGAGCCTTAGCCGAGATGTAGCAATCCTGAAGTCTGACAGTTCCTTTTTTTCCTAGAAGTGTGGTTCCTTAGAAGATTTCTGTCTTGAGAGGCAATGCATAAACTGTTAAGAACTGTTAAGAGAGGAGAAATATTTTGGGGGTATTTGCTGAGCTGGGAGTGTTTGAGCACCCGGAAGTTATATGAACCATTTCCATTTTCTGATCACTTTGAGAACAAGGGGAATGGGAATTAACTGTCTGCCAAATCCCCGTCCAGTGCACTAACCATTAGCCCATCTTCCTTCTCACTGGGTGCTCGTCTTGCTGCTTAATTTGGCACTTGCACTAGAAAACGGAATGAGTCTGCTCCCTGTCCTCCTCCTCCAGAGTCTGTGGCTTGAATGTAACCCCATAACTCGTCCTGGTGACAACAGTTTGTTCCTGTCATGAGTTTTCTCTGTAGGGTTCTCCAGGATATTTCACTGACACAGAAAAGAATGCTCCTGGGAACCTTTGAAAGGGATGAGAAATTAAGGTTCAAGATAATAAGATGTTGTGTAGTGAAGTGCAGACCAGGGGTCGCTGCTCTGGTGGATGACATGTGCATGCATTTTAATTTGCAAGTGCCTCTGCTTGTCCATCTCCCTGAAGGCGAGCTTTCCTCCTTCTCATCTTCAAAGGAAAATTCAGAACGGCTTAGGAAAAGAAGAAGTCAGCCAAGAATCTGTTCTCAATGAGCATAAATGAGATGACTGATGATTTTAAAGCCTTGCACATTTCTGAGTTATGTTTCTGTAAGATGGTGATGAATCAGGCACCGTGTCCTGTATGCATGCCCTTGTCCCAGCTGCAGCGGATCCTTCCCCTAGCACAAAGCAGCCACAAAACCACCTTTCCTGAGGCAGGAGCTGAGGTGGAGGAAGGGACATTAGTGTTCCCCACCCCTCCGTTAAGCACTTTACCATGTGGCTGGGAGCTAAACCAGGGTTCTCCAGTCCCCGAATGAGGAGGACACCGAGAAGTGCTGAACAATTGGTCCAATTTGGCACAGCCCCAGCGATGGGCCTGCACGCTCCCAGCCTCCCACCAAAGCTCTGCCCTGGTGCTTGGCTTGTTGGGAGCCGTTATGGGCAAGCACAGCGCCTGAAATCTGCTGTACCGCCCTGCAGGGGTCCAAACTGGACATCCCTCACGGCACAACAGAAACACCTCTTCTGAGGAAGCCGTGTTTAGAAGAAGAAAGTTTGTTTGCTGGGTTTTTTTTTAATGAGATTATGCATAAAACATACAAAAGATATGTAAATTACTGATGAAATTTTAATGAAAACTGAAATCACACCGGGATTAATGTAACAGTATTTTCCTTGAAGTCTGATACATATTTCTTGGATCCAGTAATAGACTTAACCATTCCCATTCGGTACTATAGTGTAAAATACCCTAACATCTCGCCCAGCTGTTTACAGTTTTGTAGGCATGACAAGAACATTAGAGGCTAGTACGAGAAGAAACCCTTCTCTGAATGGGAACTTTCTGAGTAATGCTGAGCCAGTTTTAGAAGGATTTTCTGCACTGGTGGCTCATTAATTTTAAAGTTAATTTTGTGGCTGGAAAAGAAGCTGCCCTGGAGATTTTCTCTGCAAACTTTCTGAGTTGTTCCAAGGGCTAATTGAGATGGGAGTCTCCGGTTCTGTTTCTGGAGAGTTTTACCTCTGGTGTAATACAGGGCATAAGGCAGCTCATTTTGTGCTGCTTCGGATCCAGCTGGGAAAGCCAGAGCAGAGGTGCGTGCTGCCCTGCCCAGGGAGATGCTGTTCTGGAGCCGAGGTGCGGGGAGCACTTTGCCCTTGCAGAGCGAGAGAGTCAGAGCAGGGCAGGATGGTGTGGTGGAGTCCTTTTTTGTGGTGCAGTGAGAGCTGCTCTGGATGTTTGTTCCCTTTCTGGCGTTCAGGAGCTGTGACTCCCTGGGAGGTGAGAAACTGGCTTTTTGGCTTTTCTTCTGCTGGTCCTATCTGGCTGGAGCTGGCCAGGTCCAGCTCGTTGTGTCACAGCATCTGTGCACTCAGGGCTGGACACTGCAAAGTCTCCTGTGAGCACCCTCTCATCCCCCGGGACTCGGGGCAGACTGGACTTGCCTGGGGCTGCATCCTGGAGCAGTACAGGTGCTGAGCAAAACTCGTACCAGTCTCAGGCATGGAGTAACTGTACAATAAAAATATGAAGTACCCACATTCGTTCAGATGATGTTGGGATTTTTTGCAAGAATCTTCAGAATGGGAGGAAACATTTGCTGTGCATGGGATTTCAGCATTTTAACCTAGGAGGAGTTCGTTTTTCACTTAGTTTTGGGACCAGACTCATTCCTGTTTTAAACTTGGAAGCCCTCTTTCTGCCGGGGTAGAAACCCCCACATATCTTGTAAAGGAGTTTTTTGAAACTAGTGGAATTTGTATCTGAGTGAGGAATGAAGGATTGGGTATTCAATGGGATATCTTAGGGAAAATTGCAATAAAAATTATGTCCTAAAGCAAATGAACGCATCTACAATCCCCTCAGTATGTCTGAGTGATGATAGTGCATGTCAAAGGCAGGTTTACGAGCCTGTGATCAGAGATTTCAATCGTATGTAGAATGAAATCGCCCTACTGAGCTGTTCATGAAGCTTGAGAGAACTGAACTGCTAATTGAATGTGTCTTTGTTTTGTTTATGTTTGATATTAATGCCTTTTAAGAGCAGACAATTTATAAAGCAATAAATTATGCTTTACAGTTGTAATTTATTCCAACCTCAAATAAAACATGTTGCATTTACTTTGAGTTTACAGCGTTCCTTATGAATCACCCACAAAGCAGTCGGGACCTGCCTGCGTGTGCTCTGGGAGCCCCTTCCCGTCCCTGGTTCCTGTGCTGGGGTAGGAAAATTTGGGGTGGACGTTGCGTCTTTGCGAGTTAAAACAAGTGTGTCGTTCCTAGATCAGGCTGGCGTCAAAGGCTGCTGCGAGGCTTCTCACGTCTCGCACCCATCCTCTTCGGCACGGACCCGGGTCATGGCAGGAAGGTGACAAGAGCTGCCGCCGCTTGCTGGGGAGCTCTGCAGCGGGGCTGGGCACCGAGCTCCGTGCCAGGGGACGTTGTCAGGAGCACGAGATCGGGTGGCCTCGGCAGCATCACTCCCAAAGGTGGTTGTTACAGTTCTTTGTAAGATAAAGTTATGCCTAAAGCATCAATGTCACAAATATTACAAGCAAGTGCCCGTGTTGGCCTGGGAAAGGAGAGGGTTATTTTCTTAGGGATTAAGATAAGAAAACCAGTCTCTTTAGCTCTTCAGACCAAGGACATCGTCTGATTCCTGCGCACCCAGAGCTGCCTTGTGTCTAAAACCTTCCCTGCTGTGTGGCAGGGGACAGTGAGGTACTCTGTGGTGGTACAGGACCTGGATGATGCAGTTGAGAAGCCCATGGCAGTGGTGGTCACTTGAGAACTAGGTCCTTACGGGACCTTATGAAGGCCTGTCCACTGTGCCTTCCTTCCAGCTACTGCACCCACTCTGGTGGAGAGCACCAACAGAGCTATGAGCTATGAGAAATGCATTTTGGGGGGTCGCTGGGTGGCCGTAGGACCATGCTGATGTTCATGCATTTGACCAGGAGGAGACAGGCTGTATTGTAGTGGGGGAGGTGAGCTGAGAGCTGTGAGGTTGCACTTGAGTTTCACCTTTTTTTGGTAAGACATGCTTTGGTGTCTGCTCTTTGGAGAACGTTCCTGCTTTCTGAGCAAGCCACCCGAGGACTGGCACCGTGTGTTCACTGGAGCCCTGAGCCTCTGCCCAAGGGTTAAGTATTCCCAGAAGAGATGGGACAGCAAGGCTTCTGTCACAGGAGTAAAATGGACTCAGGAAATACTCAGCGCAGAGGTGTTCAAAGGCTTCCCGCAGCTGCAATGTTCTGGTAAGTGGAGAATACCTGGAAGAACACCTGACACTGTCTCTCTGTGGTCTTATTTCTGATTATGGCTCGTTCTGCAGCACCTGCTTTGTATTTTTTAAATTAGTGTCTTTAACTCTGTGTGAATGAGACCATCTACAAGAGGGTAACAGTGTCATATTAAAAATACTGCACCCACCCAGTACAAGTTTGGTGTGTATGAACAATCTGTTTTTAAACAGGTAATTAAAAAAGTGAGGAGATTGTGATGGAGGCTGATGCAGTGCTGAGGAGCCAGCTGGGTCCTGGGGCTGAGCCCCCAGTGAGAAACCAGGCCAGGAGGAGGGGTGGGAAAAACCAGTCCAGGAGAGCTCATGGGAAGAGCTGTGTGCTGGAAAAAGGGAATAATGAAACCTGTCTTGGACATAAAATAATTATGAAATAGCATATTACTTTTCTTCTGTTGTCATCAAACATATAAAGACAAGCTGGCCCTGACACAGAATTGGTAGAATAACACTGACAACAAAAGAAACAAAAATGTTCATTTATTGATCAATTTTAGCATGAAAATTGTCATAGAAGTTATTTAGATTGAAGTCTCTGACACTGAGTTTATATTTGTTGTGCTTCAGAGACACATTTCAAATAGATCAGATTCATGATGCTTTTCATAAAGATTTGGGTCTTTAGGAAGCAGACATAATTTTCATCATGAATGATAAGCAAGTTACAGAAGCAAATCCAACCTACTTAATATTGAAAACAAGCCAAAAAATGCACTAATTCTCTAATAATCTTGTCCTTTGTATCTTGGTTTGAATGTTTTTCTCCTCACTTATAGCACACCATGCTACAAATACATGGAGCTTATTAGAGGCTTCTCAATCAGTTGGTGTTTCCTGTGGGTTTTGCTGTGTTTGGAGATCTCTACCATTATTATAGAGGTTGCACTAAGCCTTCCTTCCCACCCTTTTAGCCCGCTCTCTGTCCCTACTGGGATGGGGTCAGCGCTGAGACATCCTGGTGCTGCTGCCCTCCGCCCTGGGAAATGTACAGCACAAGCGTGGGTGTTCGCAGGAGAAGTCCCCGAGCATCCCATGGCCAGACCCTGCCAATGTTTTTTATAGGTAGTCAGCAACCGCCTGTAGGAAAAGTCTTAAGAAATAACATCTGCACAACTACAATGACCAGTAGGTAACAAGGTGCTAATGGGAGATGACAACGTGCAACAGTTAGTAGTGATAAAGCTGGGCTTTGGGAGGTGTACGCTCACAGTAACAGGACACTCTTGCCCTGGGCAAACATTTCCCAGTATCAGTTTATGCCTGCAATGCCAGGGTGGTTTAAAAATGACACAGCTCAGACTTATGAAAACCAAATAATCCTCTTTTAACCCTAGGAAGTGGCCATCAGAAGCACACAATCGCTTTTCGTAACACCCTTTGGAGTATTTCTAGGTAACCCATAAATATAATAAATTCTTAAATAATGCCATGCCTTGTCTGAGCTCTGCTATTCAACCAAAAATCCCTTTATATCCAGTATGAAATGGCAGCCACAGAAGAAAAGTCGTGAGAATGCCCATTTCCTTCCTAGTGCAAAATGAGCATACGAGGAGGTGCTGGCTCTTCCTGGCCTATTTTTATACTGTAATCATGTTACAGAGAATTCAACCCCTGTCTAATCGCTAATCTTCACTTATGTATGTGCCATATGGCTCATTGCTGAGCATCAGAGGGTGAGGGCTCTGTTTATTAGACTCTTCTTGATTACATTATTATGGGTGGAAAAAAAAGAGTGATTAATGCATTTCATGCCAAGATGAAAGTGGAGGCAAAGTATGCCGGGCTGGGAGAGCGACTGCGCTTCCTTTGTAGGGACTTACTTCCAGGGACGTCTGAAGGGAGGTTCAATTCCTCTTTCAAGTCTTGGGCTGAAAACTGCTTGTCTGAGAGAGGTTTTAATTACCAACCAGGAAAAAAAACACCTTGGTGGCATCATCAGTTTAAAGGTATTAAAAAATGCCGGCTAGATGTTCCCTTAATCAATCCAACCTGGCTTTGTCAGTCTCCTGTGTGAGCAGCTTGCCCTGCTCGGATGCTGGGCTGCTCCATGAGGATGGAGCCGTGCCGGTGAGGGCTGCGTCCCCTGGCTCCCCATGGCCACCAAGTGTCTCTGGGAAGCCTGAGGTTATTGCACCAGCAAGGGCTTTTTAAACCCCTTCCCCTCCAACCAGGGATTATTTCCTAAAAACCAGCCTTCTCGCTCTCCCTGGCTTAAACTCCCATTCTGCCTGTCAAAGTTTCCAGTGGGTGCTGAAGTTCCCAGGGGCTCGTTAGAGACAAACCAGATCAGATGGGCCAAAGCATGCTCTTAGCTAGGACATATTTCAGGGGTGTGTCATCGAATACCTGCCTGGCCTGCCACGAAGTGTAAGGCCACGTTCAAAGCGCTTTGGTTTGGTTTGTTAAAGCCATGTTTGAAGATGTGTGTTTACTTTGCTAATTCAGAGCCTTAAGCTGCTGCAAAAGGCATAAATGAGATGCAGAAGTTGGAAGTAGTCTAATTCAGGCTTGAACGAAGCCAGGACAGGTTTTGCTTCTGATGGGCGCTGGGGTGCTCCAGCAGAAAGTGCCTGCGTGGCACAGGGCGCTGTTCGATGGCATCTGTGGCTCGTGTTAGGCCGGGCCAAAACAGCCCCTCCTGGCCAACGGGGAGTTCTGAAAGTGGGAACTCCAGCACCGCTGACGTCAACAGGGCTGCAGCACCCCGTGCTTCTCAGCTGGCATCCTGAGAAAAGCTACCTGTGAGTTTGGGAGGAAAGGACTGAAGACCTGGGGAGCCATGAAGGACAAGTCTCTCCAGCTCTTTTCCTGCACTTGTAGGTGGGCAAGTACAGACGGAGCCAATCTGCCCTGCCCTGGCTCCCATGACAGCACCTTTAGCCAGAGCTGCCCACCTCGAAAAGGTACTTCTTCAGGCAGGAGCTGCCTGGCATTGCCCAGAGCCGCGCTGAGCACCACGCCGGGCTGCCTCCAGGTCAGAGCAGGCTCCTGCTGTGCCAGCCTGGAGCATGGGCAGAAGACCTCTGCTGTCTGCATCCACCTGCCCAAACAAGTCTTAAACTGGCCATAATCTGCGTTGGTGCTCTAATCCCATCTGACTGTTGTGATTGTTTCATGTTTTTTGGGATTTCTTGTGGGTGGAGGCGGAAGAGGCACAGCCGCACACTCTCCTGAAGAATGAGGCGTGTGTGAGCAGAAACTATTAGCTTTGTTGCACTCTAACCTGGGTCCTCATCCACAGGCGAGAACATGACTCTGCCATGTGCCATGGAGACCCTACAGCCCTAGATTTTCACTACAAATGCACTTCATCAGCACATGCAGGAACACATAGAGCTGAGAGAGCTCTTCATCACCTATGTCTGGCCTCTTTTACCTCAATCAGTTTCTCCTGCAGTTGGCTGAGCACCAGATTCGGGCACAAATATACAAGCTTTTGTGGAGTCCTACAGGCTTGGATTCCCTGTTCCATGTGTAATGCTAAGCCTCAGAAATCCTGTTTGGAAAGTGCTGCTAGCACTCCAGTCCGGTGGGCTTCTGGCAGGAAAGGAAGGTGACACCAAGTGGAACATCACGTTGAGCAGTGGAGCCAAATTTATCAGCGGTGAAACGCAGGGCAGGGCAGGGAAACTAAGCAAAACAAATGTCTGGTCTGTGAAGCTTAGAGTCACCAGGCTTCTCTAGCTGTTCTTAAAAGGTTTCCTTAATGACACTGATTAGATTATTAGAGAGGAACTAGCAAGAAGCCACGTTACTGCTGAGTGTGCAGACTCATATCAGCGCAGCACTGCCAAGGTTTGCTCCCGAGCCAGCTTGCTCCCGTCGCTGGATAGCTGGGGTAATTTTGTTGGCAATCATCTCCTGTAAAGATTATTGATAGTGAGTGCATTCTGATGATGGCATATGCAACTCCTTTTGCCATTTGCAGGCTAAGAAATTACCATTACTTTCAGGCACGACACATAAAGTAGAGACTGCATTCATGACCCTTAATGTTAAGAAGGCACCGAAGAGTTTGTTTTGCATGAATATAATATTAAGGTACTCTTGGGAATAACCGACTATGCAATACACCATGGAATATATAATTGGTGAGAGTTGAAATCAGAATTACTCACGGATCCTAAATTCCTCCCCAAATTATTTTCCCCATTGTTTGCATGTTACATTACTTAATTGGATGAAATCTGCATCCTGATCAGCGCTGCTCTGGGCAGGGCTCAGTAACCATGGCATTTCCCAAGACTTTCATGAGTTTGTCTCTGCCAGGCTGATGTTTTACTAGCCAAATACTTTGTCTGCCACACTTAGGAAGCCTTCAGTGAAGATGATGTAAGCTTTGCAGGTGTAGATGAAAGCCAAATTGAATTTGGCCTTTGGTTATGCCTTGTTGTGTAGGCCTGACATGACTGATAAACTAAGGGGCAAAAAAACATTGGGGAAAAAAATGAAACACAACTAAATTTCCTTCCAGTTAATTCCAGCACTTGAACCGGTGCTGTCTGCCTTTGCAGAAACCAGCTGTAGTAGGCTGGGAAGCGCTCTCACGTTGCCTAGGGCGTAGCTTTGATCAAACAACCTCAGCTTGCCTCTCACAAAGCTTTCTTCACGCACCTGATATGGGATCCTGCCTCGGATAATGAATCATGGTGCATGTAAAAGAAATTAAAGGATTCACGTCAAACTCTGCCTCTAATCCAAGCCAGCCCCTTGATCATCCCTGCTGTGTGCAGTGCGGCAGGGCAGCGGCAGTCCCGGGCGTTCGCTCATGGGCTGAGCACCCACCAATGTGGGTCCCTGCCATCCGAGAGGCAGCATCGGCATTTCAGGGTGCATTGTTCCCTCTGGCTCCCAAGGTTGTTTGAAGGGGTAGGAGAAGTGAAACGAATTTTTAAACAACCTGACTGGAGGGCAAAAAATCATCTTAATTAAATCTCGTTCACTCTTCCTCTGATCCAGCAGGCAGATGGTGCTTCCCTCCCGCACTTTGAAAAGGTTCGCCCAGAGAGGCTTCCAGAGAAAGCCCATCTGAGACCGTCAGAGCTCACTTTCAGACAGGCTTGCAGTGCAGGGATCACTGACACTGCCTGTCCATCCACGGAGCAGAGAACTTGCAGACAACAGGCAGGATTAGAGGGAGAGGGTCCCAACGCTATCCTTCCGTGGTAAAATAAGGGGGTCCAATCTTTTTTTAGAGGTTTTTCTCCTTGTGCTTGTGCTTCTATTTGCCCACAGCATCTTTATCTTACATCTCAGGCTGGCTTTCTCGAGAGGAGGTGCTGGGGAAGGTCCCTGGGACAGGGACATACACAGTGCCGGCTGCAATACACACCCAGGCACCACTTTGCATCTGGCTTTGCCTGTGGTTCATATTTTCAGGCTTTACTCTCTGGCTGTGAAGTTAGAAATAGGTCGCTTTTATGTATTCTGTTTTTTTTTTAAAAAAGCTGTGGCCTTCTCCTCTTTACTTAGCTCCACAGAACTGGAATTCCGGGGGCGTGGGGGGGTCTAGCTGTTAGGAGGTTTGTAATAAAGAAAGGGAGAATTGGCTTTACTGAGGAAACAGCTTCCTCTGGCCCCTTGCAGCTGAAATGTTTGCTCTGTATTGCAAACACAGCTGCCAGCCTGGCTTCCCCAAAGGCCACGTCCTCCTGGCCCCAGCAGAGGCCAGCAGCAGCAGCGGGGTGTCCTTCTGCAGGGCTTCTGGGGGAGGAAACCTTGCCAATGCACCCTGCCTCTCCGCCAAAGCCCCCTGCCATGGCAGAAACGACTGGGAAAGGGGGAATAGAGGCGAGGTTAAAGGCTTGGAGGCTGGAAGGGCAGCTGCACATCAGAGGAGGGAAAAGCCAGCGGTGCGGCAGAGGGAAGGGAAAGCCAGGGAGGAGGGGAGCCAGGGAATGCTCCCCCTCTGGGGGCAGCAGCAACTCTCTTTTGAAGACCAGAAGCGGCGCATCTTTGAAGTTTGTTTCAGGCTGCGTACATAAGAGCTCTGGGGGTGTTCACATCACAGAGATGCCTGGCAGTGGTGCCAGGGATTGTGCAAGGGCTGCCATGAAGTCAACCAAGAATGAGACTGAGGAGCCGCTCCCCAGCTAGAGCAGATGGATGGGACTGCCAGCCAGGGACCCACTCCCTAACCGACCGCAAGGGCGAGGTGGAGCAGCTGGAAAACCACTGGGGAGACACCTCATCCCCACCCCAAGGGAGCCTGCCCACAGCCAAGGGGTTTGCTGCCCACCGCTAGCAAATCATTAGAGCCAGGCTGACTTCAAGCCCCTGGACCACAGGATGTTGGGGGCCAAAAATAGTTTAAACGCTGCTCTATTAACCCATTTGTAAAACATTTTTAAACCCCTGGTCCATATGGGACACCAGGTGTCTTTACAAACCTCTGGCTACATGCACCCATGACCACAGGAATGCCTTTCTGGCATGCTATGGTTTCTCTACCTGGACACCATCACTTCCAGCATCCTCCTGTCACGCTAGAAGACGCTCGTCCCAGGCCACCCACCTTGGTCTAGTGATAACTGTGATGAGGGTGTGGGGCACAGGGACAGACTGCAAGGGCCATCTAATGCTTTGTGTATGGCATATGCTGACACAAGTACCCACAGCAGCCAGCTCCCCATCGCCTTGAGTAGGAGAACAGCCAAACTGGGTGACTGTTGTGTGGCTGAGATACAAGGCAGTGCGTGAAAGCTGTTGGTGGGTTGCCAGCCAGTTCTCATGGAAGTGAAATGACTCTTTATTTCCACTGTGATCAAGATTTTTGAGAGCTATCGTTATGCCTCATGCAGATGCAGCACCATTCAACGCTGCCAGCACTGAGTTACACCCACGTATGTCTTTAGGTATGTATGTCCCCTGGTGATTACCAAACATGTGTCCTGAATGCCATGGCAAGACCTGAATGTTCCTAAACTGCTGGTTGCTGCAGCCTGGGAAATACGTGGGTAAAGTTTTATGCTGTTTGTGCCTTTTTGGCATCGTCTTCTCTCTGCATCCAGCAGACACTGCCTTGACAGGGCTGTGAAGGCACGACACACATATTGCGTAAATAAACATGGAAAACGTGTTTTCTGGGGAGCACTGCTGCACGTGCCACAGCCAGCGGGGCCTACGGGTTACGGAACGTGACGAAATGTTTCCCTGCCTGTTCTTACTGAGAGGTATTTCAGTACCATTTCCCTGGTGATTCAAAACCTGTTTCTTCATGCTTCAAAACTGGGTGCTGGGGACAACTTGCTCAATCTCTTTCCAATGTCAGAATTGAAACATTTCTGTTACTGACATGAAGAAGGATAGAGCAAGGTTTCAGGTTTGCTAAAGCCACACCTCAAGCAGCTTTGCTTAAAAATAGTGATATTTTTGCAAAACAGCAAATATTGGATCGTTATCTTCATGTTTCTGGTTTCTGAGGATATGGCTAATCTAATTTTTCCTATTTTATTTGCAAATCTGACTGCTGGATACTTTCTTATTAATCCGAAAGGATTTTACACTTGCATAATTATGGGTGTTCAGGAGCTTGGGCTTTATGGAAAACATCAAATCTTTGAAATTCTTGATAAAATTACAGAAACTGGCAAAACCAATGTTTTATAAAACAAAAAAAAATATTTTGTACTTCCCTATGAGATCTAACAAAACAAAGCAAAATTTTTTTTTACTTTTGTGTGTTTACCTTTGAACTGAGTCAAGCCTGGAAAATTTCAGTCCTCCCAGAATAGATTGCACAAGATTTTGTTAGTAACTAAAAAGCGGTTTGTATAGTAAATAAATCATAGTATTTGCCACCCAAAAATCAATTTATAAAACATGGTGGGTAACAGAAGATAGCTCAGCATGTGGCTGATGACATTAACACAGGTTAAGGTTCAGCTTCATTTGAAATAATGTGATCCACAGGTTAAAAGAAATTCTGTAAGTAATAAATCAGACAGAAAATATACAGGAAGGCCTGTATAATTAAGGATGATTAATTGAGCATTCTAGAGAAATATATGTAGTTCTGCTGAAGACTGAACAGTGAATTACATAGTGGTGGATATTAAAGTGTATTAGTATGTAGCTGGATTCTGGGTCTACAGGCCTAAGGCACAATTCGTTTATTATTCTTGTTTCCTCCCAACTTAGGGGTTAGCAGGGAAAGGCAGCACAAAGGCTTTCAGAGCAAATCCTCTCTTTCTAATTAAATGGCTGCCCACATAGGCTGCCTGGCCAAGGCGAGGCAAGAATTGCCTCTGAAGTTAAAAGCAGTATTATGTCAATTCCTTTGGTTTCTGCTCAACTTCAGGCCAGACTTTCCACGGATCTTAAGAGGGTTTGCTGGGTGAATGAGCTGCTGCACTGAATTTAGTCTATGTCTGAGGAGTTTAGCTTGAATTTGAAAGACAGTTCAGAAGCTGCGTGGACAAGTACCCGTAGTGGACAATTATATAAAAATTTGCCTGCAGGGGAAGTTTCCTATAATCCCGGTTCTCCACTATGTAGCTTGGACTTTGTTATGTGAAGGGTTTATTTATCATTGTTAATTATCACTTTGCATTGCAAAGTACAGGCCACTGGCACCACTCGGCTGCTTGTACAACTGAGGAGCATCTTGCACAGAGACACAGAAAGATCTTGGTCTCTTCTGAATGTCACTAGGGGTTTTGATCTGATGGTACCCCATGGCAGGGAGTTTCACAGTTCAGTTGGAACTCCGTGTACATCACGGGCTTCTGCTTGAACGAAAAGGAAAGCGAGGAAAGACTTTTTCTCACAGTTCATTAAGCTGTAAAATGTGGTCACTGTTTTACCAGGTAAATAGGCTAATGCAGAGCACAAAAAGCTGACTTAAGGTCTTCAATATGAAAACCTTAACTCCAGTAGGGAAAGATACTGGTGTTGAAATTGCCCTGGAAATCCTCTGGATACAGCCCTGGGCCTTCTGCATGTCCTGCCCCATCTGCCACCAGGGCTACCGCTGCATGGGCAGCAGGCTGGATTTACTGCATTTTGCTTTGTCAGTGAGGAGCACAAACAGTAACCGTAACAAGTTCTCAGACAAATTTCCAAATCACTGCTGTATCAACTTAATTGGGAAATCAGACTGAGCAGATCTATGCAGAAATATGTAAATAGGATGATTATGTATCAACATATATTCCTTATATATTTTGGTCCTGTGCCTGTAATGATAATCAGCTACCTCTTATTTTGGCATGAGCAACAGCACCGATTTCCAGTCAGGTGAGCTGCCTTTACCAGCATGATTAGCTCTTTCCTTTAGTTTTTGATAGCATCATCATTTTAAAACCACCTTGCCTGTTGTAGCCTTCAGGATGCCCTCATGAAAGACTTCTGTAACAGAATAATCTAAGGGCTAAGCTGAAGTACGGTGACAGCTCAAAATCTGCAAGATGGGTAATTTTCCCTGCCCAAACATGAAAAGAATGATTGATTAGACATTTGCTAAAAATGATTGACAGTGAATATCTATATCTGCCCTAATACCATTCTAGTTTGTGAGCTTTAATGTTTCTGTGTTTGCTGTAAGGAGGGGCTGTGGTTAGTTAATCCGTGAGGTATGGGGCGCACTATCAGTGTTGCAGGAGGTGCCATATGTCACTTTTTAAAGTTTCAAACCAAAACATTTTTTCCTCACAGGCCTCCCACACCGTGGGTTTGGAAGCCGTGCTTGGGAAACAGCACCTCTCAACCCATTGCTCAAGCCAATGAGAACCAGCTCGTTCAAGGTGTGCCTTATACACACCCTGTTCTGCTATATAATTCATGGTAATTATGTGCTCACTGAAAACACAGAACAAAACCATAACTAGGAACAAATACACAATCTGGGGAAAAAAAAAATCTTTGGTCTGTAATAGCTTTTAAATAGATGCTATTTGTTTGCTCCTGCAAAAGCTATGGTTAAAGCACAGCTGGACTCCTGTTTCTTGCCTGCAACTACCCTCACCCTTGCCAAACTTTACTGAGAGCAGGCACAGTGTCAGATGGTGGGAGAAGAAAGAGGTCTCCCAGGGAAACCTGACCCTCCCAAACTGGCATCAACACAGCTGTATTTTTTAATATGTGGGGGGTTGCTTCCCTGTACCCTGGCAACATCTCTGGTTTGATGTGTGGAGCAAGCAGGTGAAGGAGGCTTGAACAGGTGCCAAGCAGAGCGGAGCAGGGCTCTCCCTCTCCTTGTGCTGCTGTAAAGGGAGCCCAGCACCATTCAGTTTAGAGGGCAGGGTTGGTGACTTCTGCTTCCTTTTAAAACAAAAAGCCAAGGTGCCAGACTGGGGAGGGCAGAGCAGCAGGCCCTCGGTGCCAGCAGGGATCTTACCTGCTGCTGGTTGCCATGGATGTGTGGCTGCATGCTCTCCTCCTTGCATGAGGCCATAAACCTGACCTTTATGCAGTTGCCAGAGTCTCTTATTGGTCCTGGTTTAGTTATAGTGAAGTATAAATTTGTTTTGAATTGCTGGGCTTGGTTTTATTTCTTGGGAGTTTGTTTGTTTCCTAAGGAGAAAAAGCATGGAGTCACAACTCTCCCAGTTAGAAGTACACAGGCCATTTAATTTAATGTAGTTGCAATACCATATTTTTAACAATTAGTCCCTACTAATTAGTAAATTACACTGTCACTAGTGGAGCTATGAATAGCTGTTAAATTCTATTGCTCAGTGTGGTGACAGAGTTAAACCCACGTGCAATGAGATAACACTCCCTATAGACTCTCCCACGCTCCCCACAGTTGTTACTGCAGAAAAGATGCAAAAACAAAGCCAGCCTTTTCTGAAGTATTTTATATCATGACATAATTTTGAAATTATTCCCCTTAAAGAGCCCAAATGGCAGCCACTGTTGGCCTAGAGTTGTCAGTGCGGCCTCAGCCACTGGGGTTGGTGTTTTTTGGACACCGTGGGGGTTGTGTCCTCAGCAGTCCCCCAGCCCAGCTAGGGATGTTCAGCTCTGTACAGCTCCCGGGTCACTGCAGTATCATCTCTTTGGGGTCCCTCTGCATATCTTGTGTTTGGGAGTATGGTACAGGGTACTGGGCTGGTGGTTCCAGAAGCTGGTACCCACAGCTATGGGGAGCAGGCCTGTGTATGCATGCTCAGATGAACGTGTATCCATGCGCTATCATGTTTTTATTTCAGAGCCACGGGGTCTTGATAAAACGAGTGTGTCCTTCATATGATAATACCCACATATTTTCAAGAGACAGGGAGGATAAAGCCCTTTTCCCTCTGAGATCCATAAGTGGTGCAGATGAGACTTTAATCCCAAGATCCAGAGAGCAGAAGCTGTACAGTGGTTTTACTTCTCCACTGCTGAGACATGCCCGGTAGGATGGGGGTCCAGCAAGGTTACAGATGTCCTGAATCAGGCTTTTTTGTCAGCCTCCACGCTGGTGTCCCATGGAGCCCGAGCAGGAGCTGAGCATGTTTTCACCGTGTCTCTAGCAGAGGTGAGCACCGGCAGCCCCTGGACCGCAGCCTTTGCAGCTACACTGATAACGCTCTGCATCCCTGGAGCTTTTAGGGGGAATTAGAGCCCTGCAGCCATGTGGCCTTCGAAATGTAAATGCACATCAGCCACATACCACACACAGGCACTGTGATCATTTTGGAAGTACCCAGACTTTGTACCACCCTTATTCAATGGCTTGTGTGTATATTCCCATGTATGTTCTCATACACAAGTTCTGCTGGCTTTTCTTGGTAAAGGACATAGATCTGTAAGAGTAAATCAAGATCCCCTTCACTAAAAAAAAAACCAAAACCACAACCAAACCCAAACAAAAAACGTTCCTATAAAGAAAAACATCCAAAACAAGTCACCTGATATTTTAGAACGGAAAATAATATTCCAACTAAGAAATGGTCATAAGAGGGTGGCAATATTTGCAAGAGTGAAGGTACAGAATGGCATAACAGCTGCAGGTAACCCAGAGCATTTCTTTTTGGTTGAAGAACATTCTTTGTGAAGACTGCCTGATAGGCTAAAAATGTAGAAGGATTATAAAGAACAGAAATAAAAAGCTGTATGGACTAAACTACATTTTGCAAATCAGAGCATGTGGAACGAATTTGAATAGCCGAGTTTCTTCATCTTCCAGTTCAAATGAGTGGTGCAATACCAAATAATTTTAAGGGGAGAAGAAATAATTCTATTATGAGGGAAATTTAATCTACCCAGGGTAGTATGGTGTCACTGATGATCACTCAGGAAACTCACAAATCTAAATGGAGTAAGATATTTAAATGATATTTTACTATAGACATTTTTATGCAAATTAACCCACATGACCAATGCTGCATGTATCTTCAAGTCTGGAGCTATTTAAATAATACATACAGATAGATGATGTAGAATCATTCTAAGTTGATTTACCTGTTTCTTTGCTTCTTTTGAAATGTTAATTACACTGTGACAGAAAGCTTGATGCTGTGAGACAAAGTGGAAGGGTTTCAAGACCAAAAATATGAACGCTAACATTATGTGGATTAATAACCAGAAGAAAACAAAGCCAACAGTGGTGGATTTTAATGATAAATGCTGAAAAAATAATTAAGGTTACACATGATCTGTCTTTGTGATAATGAATGCAACTCTCATGGAAAGTATTGTTTTCTTTGAAGACCTCCCTCCTCAAAAAAGAATAAAACAAAACAAAACACCCAACCCAAACCCAAAAACTACAAACAAGGCAAGCAAATAAAATAGTGTACAGTTTTCATGTTTGTAAGAAAAGCTTGAAAATTTGATGTGAGTGTAGAATCCAAAGGTAAAAACAATGAATCCTCCTGGTATTAAAAGTGCAAGTATTTGGAGTTTGGTCTTCTGATTTCTTAAGCCTATCCCGTAAGTGTTGATTAATTTTCACTTTGGTGAAAGCAGTGAAGCTTATCTGTGAAGCACATAACTCCACTGGGTGAGTAAGGGTAGTAGAATCTGGCCCAAATGAATCAGCCAAATAACCATAATTATGTTAATGAGGTGCCTAAGGCATTCCCTTAGTGTGCACAAAACTCTGAGAGATGTTGAGCTCTTGATGAGCCAGCTACTCCTATCGGGAGTTGGGGTGCTCCTTCCTGCTAAGGATTAGTTCCTCTGTGCCGGGATAAACTGTGGGAAAACACTAAAATCGAGACATGCAGAAGACAGAGGGTACCGAGACACCTCAGCATCAACAAGTAGCATTCAGCACTAGGTGGTGCTCTTTTCTCTACTAAATGACTATTCAAAGGTTGTGAGAGGAATGGGCTTTTTTTTTTTTTACAACACCGTGTCCCGTTTGTTACGGTAGGACATCACCTAAAGAACAGAAAACTCATAAGCAAAAATGTAAAGCAAACCAGAATGCTTTCCTATGTTGATTAGTCATCACCCGTAACCCCAGAGATACACATCAGGTCATGCAGTCCATTTCTGTGTGTGCTCACTGCTGTTGCTTCTGCTCCTTTTTTTCCTAGTGCTATTTCCAGTGTCCCAGAGGTGAGGGATTTCTTACTTCCCAAAAGAGATTCTCTTGGATCTGCACATAGGATACTGCAATGAAATTTATTCCTGAGATCCTCTATGTTCCCTTTGCTTTTGTATTCTTCTTCTCAATCACAGTATGTCTTCCACCCTAAGTCATTCTTTGTTCATTCCCTCCACATATTTCTGTTCTTTAATTATGTGTGCTGTGGCTGCTATTTAGTCAGGGACAAATATATATATATAAGAAGTTATTTTAAGTCTTTTCTCTTGTATATCAGTCTATCTGTCAGTACAGGTCTTCTTCATTCCTGTTATTTCTCTACAAACAACCTCAAATTTGTCAATGCTTTTATCAGCAGAGCCTCATCAGAATCTTTGCTAAGATGAAAAAGCCAGACAGTGAGATAATAACTTTGTTAGTTATGAAAAGATCTAGAAGAATCTCCTAATACAGAATGACTCAGTGATAACAAGTGGTAAATGAAATTTAGAGCATAAAGACAGAGGAGAAAATAGTCTTTCATTTTGTGGGGAAAAAAAAAATAAATTCATTATTACCATACGGGAAGAGGATGTTAGATGGTAGATAGCAAATGTCAGCTCGGTGCCTGTCAAACAGTCAAACACCGTCTCAGGACTTACTTGCAAAAGGACTAGGAAAAACAGAGAACATCCTTGTGCTAGGTTAAGAATTCATGGTGCAGCCTAAGCTTGAGTGCAGGTTCCAGTCCAGCTGCCTGATCTCAGAGAAGATGTACAGAGCTTGAAAATGTCCAGAGAAAAGCACCAGAAGTACTCAGAAACGGTTTGAGGAGAAATCAAATGGATTTAGAGCCTTCAGCTGGAAAAAGAGACAGCTGCAAAGTCATGGCTAATTTGCTGTCTGATCTTTCTTTCAGTGTCACCCCTGAAATTTAGGAGTTATCTGTTTTCACGCACTGTTTGGAGTGTGAGCTCTTTTGGAGCCATGCCAAACAATAATCAAACTCATACTGTATTAACAGAATCTTCAGCCTTCCTCTATCTATATTTTTCTGAGCCTCAGTGAATGGTTTGTTGAAGCCAGTTCCTTTTGCTCTTTATAACTCCCTGCCAAGTCCACCATGCTGGTTGCTGGCCCCTTTGGTGAACGCAGCACCACTTAGGACTTAACCCGTGAGAACTCCGTGCTGGGTCAGACCAACAGTCACAGATGCTACGGCTGCCCAACACTAGTGATGGCATTGGGGTAGCTGCATGGCTGCTGGCCATCTGCCCTGAGCAAGCCACAAGTTTTGAAGACCCCAGCAGACCTTACAAGGTCCCTCAGGCTCCCAGCACAACATTACCTGAGACAGGGCAGGCAGATCCAGAGAGCAAAGCCTGAAGAGTGACAATCAGAGATGCTGTTTGGGGAGAGCACGTGTACCTGGCCTCTTCCTCTTGTCCAGTCTCCAGATCAGTCATCGGAACTGCCTGTTCCTTTTATTATCAGTTAATAGAGGCATTGTTCACAAATCTTGTCTAATCCTTTTTTATGCCTGCTAATAGCCTGCTTCCCCAATCTCCTGTGGCAATGAATTCTGGAAGTTCATTACCCGCTGCGCATAAAAGTGCTCTTTTATTTCAGGAGCAAACTATATCTACACTTCCTGTCCCTAAATGCAAATTTACATAAGATTCAGCCTGTAACTGTTCTGAGTATTAGCCTTTGGCTTAAGCATTCCCGAGAGATACATACACAATGAGTGGTATGAAAACAGCTTCAAGTAAATACTAATGAAAACAACGCTCATTTTGTTGCATTTTTCTGGAGGGAAGCAAGGAATGGTTGTTCAGCCATGGGTGCTACCCGGACAAGTGAACGCCTCTTCTCTGCCTACGTGTAGCCCAGCACAGACCTGGGAGCACGTGTTTTCTTGTGGGAAGGGGAGGCGAGGCTCTTGCAGCCTGACGCAGGGCTTGGCCTTGGCGGCTGCTGCCATGGTACAGCACATGGTACAGCAGTGGTCCTTCTGCAAACCCTGCTTGGGAACTCGGAACTCCTGCTTCTCACGTCTCCTGCCTCGTTACATCACCGTTTCGACTACACTTTTTATTTCATGAGTCCGTGTGACAGTGCCAAGCCAGGCTGCACACACACGGAGAGTAAAGCAACTCATGCCATGCTTAATCTACAGCTGTCATCCCTTAATTTATAAATTCCATGATGCTATCAAAATAAAGACTCTAAGTTTTGTCTTGCAAGACCTTTTCTTTACCCGCCCAAGCCTCTGTTATGCAGGTGACTTTCCACCCACTCGCTCTTCCCCAAGCTCCCGTGCTGCCTGTGGCTTGTGGTCCCAGTATTGTTTAGGTAATTAGTCATGTCTTCACCCACCTTCCACCCTTATTTTTTTGTTATTACTATTTATTGTTTTTATTGCGGTAATGCCTAAGGATGCCAATTAGGAAATAGGACTTCATTGTAAAAAAGCGTACAACAAGCTCTAACCCAAAGAACTCACCATCTGGGGCTTAGGCACACCATGACTAGTGAGTTCGTATGCACGTGGGAGGAAGCCTGGGAGAACAACACAGGAGGACAAGGTGTTTACACAAGCATAAAACTGGCTACTGAGTAACCTCTACTAATAGTCATTAGCAGGCTCTGCAGGGAAAAAGAAACTTTCCTGGCCTCATTGGAACTAATTTCATCTGTGTATTTTACCAGAGATGGAGAACTTAAAAGTTATTTCATCTGGCACGTGCTTGGGGTTTGATGCTTGTTGCTGAAACATGTAAACGCATTTGTTTCTGTCTTATCTAGGGCAGATTGGCAAAGCTGCCCAGAGGAGGCTGCCCTGTGACTGCTAATGCTGTGCTCACCGCACCCATACAGGGCTCCCGCCACCCAGTACCTTCCACAAGGCTGAGCCAAACATTGGAAGCGTGGTGGTGGTGGGGGGGGAAGGGTGAAGGACAGAGGAAGGATGAGGATACTATTGGGAGGGACATTATGAAAAATCCATCATATTGGGTAACTGTATCCTTAAGGAAATATTTGTGTTGTGCAACTGTGACACGTTCAAGTCTGAACAGCTGGTTCTGGTGAGAGGCACCAGAAATTAATTTCTCATGCAGCTTTTGTATTAATAATTCATCTCATTAAGGTGGGGTCTAATAGTGTTTGCACAGGCACAGGAGTCAGCCCTAATGCTGGTTCTGACAACCATTTCTTCTATGGGCATCTGCAATTTTCATGTGCTTCTTGCCTCAACTTCCCCTCACAAGAAAGGGGAGGAGCTAAACTTGCTTTGGTTCAGATCTGTCAAACAGTTGGCCTACTTACTGCTCTGTTCCTTTGGAGATGTTTTGTAGTCTTTTGCAACAGCATGAAGAAAGCATAGCGTTCAGTCATCCTGACCTAGTAGTGTTTTGGGCTTATTTCAAGGCGTTAATGAATCAGGCCCAAGGATCAGGTTTAGAAGCTCAAGTTTCTGAGCCACAGGAGAGAGTTCCTTACAAAAAACTGCAGGACCTGGCTACGTCTCAGGAGATATTTAATAACCCAAAGCTACTATAAGGTCTCATCCTGCTAAGACTTGAGTTATTTTCTTCCTCATACTGTGCTAGATTTGATTAGTGTTATCATAAATGATTAAACTAAATTACCTTATTGTAAAGACTACTGTCTGGTTTTTTTACCCCTCATCTCCATTATTTGTATTCTTCCTGTAATACTTGAAGGGATTTCCAGCTGCCAGGGTGAATTTGCAAGATTTTGCTGCAAAACAGCTGATCACAACTTTCAGTTAACCGACAAATTCTTAAAACACGGTGACATAAAAGGCATGTTCATCCTTAGTGTATGTCCACTGATACGAGTCTCTTAAGATGATGCAGAGGAGGTTTTCCTCAGATATGTGCTTTACCCTGTTCTCTTTCTTGTATTTTTTTCTGGTCTAACAGTACCAATTTACTGGGGATCTAATATATACGTGTTGCATAGGACATAATGCAACAGGCAACTTTATATAAAAATATTTATCTTGATATAATTGTCTTAGTGTGGACAGCAGTTACAGTAGTACAAGCTGCAGCAGTCCTTAGGCCAAAAGGAAAGATAAATACGTGTATGGGTATAAGCATGTTTTTGTCATGTAACATAAACAGTCTGAGCTACCAGGAGCAGAGGAAAACTGTACTGCTTTGTTAATAGGGATATAATTCACACAGTACAATTTTTGTGTGTAAAAAGCATTAGTACTTAAAGAAATTCTTTCTTTCTTCATCAAGTGTAGTGGTGGAGCTAGCAGCTCTACTCCCATTGAATCCTCTGCTCGGCTCCAGGTATGACCCCTTAATCATGTGTTTCCTTCCCTTGTATTTTCTCCTTTCATTCATTTTCTGGAAGGTGGATGGAAAAAAAAAAATCTCCTTTCTTCTTGCTTCAGAGGTTCCTGATGCTGCTTTTCCTCTTGTGCTGACCAGCTCCAGAAACAACCCTGCAGAGCCGTCGCTTGGCTCTGACTCCAGAGATCCCGCTTCCTCCTCCACCCTGTCCTCTCTGGTTTCTCTACCATCTTCTCTCCGCAGTCATCTGTACTAAACCAGCCTGTTTCTTTTCCTTATCTGGTGTTATTCTGATCATATGAACATCAAACTTGCATTCCTTGCTTCCTTCTCAACTTTGAAATTACCTTCCCCCATCCTGTCACGAGCCAAGTGATAGTTCCCTTCAGCAGCCTGCTTTCTTTTCCACAGTTATTGGAAGCAAAGGCTCCCTGTTGTACTTTTTAGCTTGCCAGTTTAGAGTGGCTTAACACTTTTCTTTCCTCATTGTTATTTAATCAAAAGTCTCAGTGAGTGATGGGAAGAAAATGGAAAGCATTTGAAATGTCTTTTGTAAGCTTGACTGCTTTCCAAGACCCTGCAGTTTGAAATGAGGAGCCAATCAGAGAAAAAAAGAGAATGCTTCTAGAAAGTCCGTGAAAATCAAGATGCAAGAGTTTTGGGAAGTTTAGTTTGTCTTGAAGCAAAGATCTTTCAAAAAATGGCTATGGAAAAGCCATAGGTTCATGTAAGCCCAAGGCATCATATAGAAAATGCAAACAGAAGTTTCACTGCAAATTAGAAACCTGGAAGCACCGTATGAGTTAATGTTGAAGAATTTAGTGTTTATTAGATAAAGTTGAATGATTATTGCTGATGAGTGAATGTTGCTGATTTAATTTCCGTTAGTAACAGCTCATGAAACTCAGTTCCAAAGGAGTCCAGTTGCTTTCCTGTGTCAGAAAATACTGGAATATGAGCGGTTACTGGGTGTCACAGTTTGTAGAATTACAACAAACAAGGAGAAAACTATAGCAAAAATCTGTGATCGCTTATATGAGCCAAAGTCTCTACATTTTTTAAACTGTCGTGAATGAATATGATAAAAATTTTGCTCATTAGAATTTATATATTCTATCATATTTGCATATACCTCTCAGCTTCGTGGTGTGTCGTTCCAGATCACTGAATAAATTGTGGCTTGTATGTGGCTAAAAAAAGTTTATTTAATATAGAGATTCAAGAAAACAATAGTCACTAATGAGATGATATTTTGTGTGTGTGAATTTGATAACAAAAACTATGCAGATGATGAGTTTTAATGACCTTCAGAACACAGCATCAGTACTGTTCTTCCACAGTGTTTGAACATTTCATGTTCCACTGTCTGCATCCAAAAGAACATTTGCCTTCCATAATGGTGGACCGAGTCCTTAACTTGACAAAACCTACTAACTTTACTTGAAGCCTTCTACCAGTCATGGTGTAATTGGTCTAATTGATACAGAATAATCAGAAATTAGTGATTTCGTATATTATTGCCAGTCTCAATGAAACAGTGACACCTTGACTACTCAGCAGAAAAAGCACTAGAGAACGTCATGACTGTATAATGGATGTCAGGCTGTTACCTGATAAGGTTTTGTGCAGTGAAATCTTACATAAAAAGATCATTATCAAACCATTACGTGATAGATCCTCCGGGTTACAAATTGTCTCAATGCCAATATCTTCTAACACTGTTCTGTTATTTCCATCAATGGAATCTCTTCTCTGAACTAAACGATGTTTTCAGCAGGTGAAAGAAATAGGCAACCTTAGCATGGCCCTAACTAACAAATTGAACCTTTGATTAAATTGGCTTGTTTAGAACTGGTAAAATATCACAGTTAAAACATTTGAAGTGAGGGCTCTACTATTGCAAGTGGTCTACTTTAATTAGATCATTTCAAAATCAACTGGTACAGCAACAGCACAACGTAAACAACTTGTCTGCAAACACACATAGGTAAAAATGCATGGCTGGGACTCCTCCTGAGTGGAGTCAGCTTGGCTCATTCAGGCTGCCTACAGCTCAGTGATTTTAAGCAGCTTCTGATGCTTAAAGGACCTCTCTGGGCAGCTTCACCATCTGTGCAGGGCGTGCGCGTGTGTGTGTGCTGCTCACCCTTCCAAACACAGGTGCTTTGGTTGCCCTGGTGGATGAAGCTGACAGTGCTGAGTCATCTGGCAGGAGAATGGAGGAGGTGAAAGTGTAAGAGCCATCACCAGGGACGGCTGCCAGGGAGGGATGTTTTTAACAGTTCCTCCTCTGAGTTCAGAGCAGGGACCAGAGCTGGGAACTCACTTCCTGCTCCCCAGCCTTGCAGTTTGTCCCTTCTCTGGGAACCTCTGCAGTTGGTCAGGGGGGACCAGAGGTGGCTGGTACCCGTGGTGTTGGAGCCGCAGGAAAGATGGAGTGCTCTGCTGCAGGTCCTAGCTGTAGATATGCTGACTGAGGAACACGAGGGGAAGGGACCTTCTGGGAAACCTCATTCATTAGCTGTGAGATTGGACAAATCTGTAAATGTCACGATACAGCTGTATTAAAAATAAACAAGACATTGGCAATATGATTACGTACTTAGAGAATGAAAGAAAGGGAGTGATTGTGCCCTTATTTATTCAAGTTAATCCTTCAACGAGATGAATAGGATGCTGGAGAGCAAAGGCCAACCACATTATAAGAAATGAGAAGCGGAAGAACTGATTTAAGTTTCCTGGGGCAGCCAACTTAACAGGGCAGCCGACTGCTTGTTTACATTGGACGAGTTGGGAAAAACCAAAATAAAATGGTTTATTTTAGCAAAAGGATTGCTTTCTTTTTAGCAAAAAGGGTTGCTTTCTGGAAATTGGGAACACAGAGGAAAGTCTGCCATTAAAGAAGTAGGACCTGAGTCTTTTTCCTGTTTTACATCTGAACGGTCACAAATCAGGCAATTTGCAGGAAACACGGCAAGAAGCTGAATGTAACTTGCTCTATCAATATCAGAGAACCGGAGGCACTGACGTAGCAGGATTTAATAGGTGACCTCAGGGAGATGTGGATGAGCTTTGCTGCACTGGGGCCCACCCAGCGAAGGATGCTGTGTGAAACAAGAGCAGGCGGGTATTGGCCACGGTACAAATTTGAGTGCATTTGTTACATTAACCTTGTAGCTGTGTCAGCTGAAAAAATCCATTGGATACTTTTGGATAAGAAAGTGTCCAAGTTACTAACGCTATTACAGTGAAAACATCGCGACCTTCCCTCTTCCCTATTTGCTTAAGCTTTTTTTGTTGGCTTCATTTGTAAATCCGGTGCAAATAAATGATGATAACCTAATTATGCCATAGGATTCCACTCACTGTGGACTCACAGTCACGAGTGTTTAATCTCCACTTGGTAGAAACGCCCCGAACTATGAGCCTTCTATTACTTTCGTTTTGAAGCTCTTTTATATGAATGCCAGCACAGTTCACCTGCGGGAGTTCGGATGGTTTTCTTCCTGCTATCTTGCCCACTCTATAATATATTGTGAAAAAAAAAAAAGAGAAGCAAAGCATCTGACCTGTGGCATTAAATGGAGAATCATGAGCTGGCAAGTCCGGAGAAATGCATGCTTTGCTCTGCCTGTACCAGATTCCCTTGGTGGTTTCAGACTGAACTATCCGTGTCTCCATTTTTCTGCCTTTCAGAGAAATATTGTCTCAGTATACCTTGGTGATATGCTACGTAGCTTAAGCTCCCCGTGATGTCAGGTCTTTGTATGGTGATGCTGTTTAATTCAGAAGAAAGCAGAAGACCATCACTTTGTATAGCAACTTCCAGGTGGGGCGTTTTCCAGAAATAATCCAATTTCTAAATCAATAGAGAAAAATAGAAAAGATAGAGGAAATAGCTATGAGAATCATGCAGAGTAACAGTAATAGCGCTAATTTCTTCTGAGAAGGAGGGACTTGCCTTTTGAGAGAGCTGGGACGTGGGTAGAGCCCCATCCTGCCAGCAGACCTCACCTGCCCATCTCTGACAGAGGTTGGAGCCTGGGCGTGAACAGCCTTCACTATCAGAAGCAAAACAACTTGAACTGCAAGGTTTTTAGCATATCATTACAAATTCAAACCCAGGCCTATTCTGATGGAAAATTTTCCTTAGGAATGTGAATTGTTTTGGGCAAAATAACCGGGCTTGTTTCCTGGCAGTGATACCATTTGCATCGAAAATTAATGTCATCCGCCCACTCAGTTTCCAGCCTAAACCCAAGGCGTTTCATTAGTGAAGTGAGAACAGCGATGCCTGGCTGGAGGAGCAAGGGCGAACAAACCCGCCGAGCGCGTGCTCCTGCAGGCAGGGGGGTGGTGAGGACCCCACCGGGCCCGGCCAGGAACCAGGAGGAAGGAGGACAGACACAGCGTTCCTCCTCGGGAGAGGGAAGCAGGTGGAAGAGCAGAAAAACCAGCCCTGGGAGAGGGTTCGGCTCCTCTCTCCCAGCGGGGAGGCCTCGAAAGCTGTGGGCAGAGCCCTTGTGTGAGGCCGCGCACGTGCGTGTGCAAGAGCCACCACACATGTTGATAGCATGAGTGGAGGACTGGGGGAAGGACGAGCGGTGTGTGCAGAGCGCTGCCTGCGGATGTGCAAGTGCCACGCTCGTGTGCCTCTGGGGAAGAGCTGCCCGTGGGCCAGGGACCACGAACGGTATCATGTGTGCCCTTAGCTGCCCACACGCAGGTGTGTGTGCAAGAGGTGTGTGTGGGGCTGTGTGTGCATGGAGGGTGAGCGCCACACCTGTGTGTGGAAAGGTGTGAGCCAGGAGAGCGTGCAAGATGTGTGTGTGGGAGGGGCTGTGCAAGAGGAGTGTGTATGGAGAGGGGTGTGTGTGTGAGGTGTGCGGAGAGGGGTGTT
>VXAK01010680.1:207495-378856 GCA_013399435.1 Arenaria interpres | reverse complement strand
GTTTACCATAGCAACAAGATGCAAATGGAAAATGGTGAAAGGATTTTAAGGTCAGTGTCACAGTGAGTTTGATGCATAGAGAAAGTCTATTCAGTAAGTATTTTAAAATGTGAAAAACTGCTGATTCAGAGCTAACAACTGATTAGCATAAAATATTTCCTGGATAGACTCTGTATGGAAATAAGGAGTGAGGAGCAGGTGCCATCTGGTTCTTTATTTTGTTACCATCCTCAACAGATTTGGTAAAGTCTGCCACTGCTGGAATAATTCATTTTTGTTTGAAGAAATATTTTATTTTTTTTTTTAAAATCAGCTGATAACTGCTGGGCTTGCTGTTTGGGACAATGGGCCCTTTAAATGTCTTTAGGTCTTTAAGTCTGCCTAACAAAAATGAGTGACGTATCCCTTGAGCCTGTTTGCTGTGGAGTTTCAACCCAGAAAGCTGAGAGCAACAAAACCTTAGTAAAGGGTTATGATATTATTGTTCTACTATACACAGCAATTCACATGCATTCAGGTTGAATAGTGCATTTCCATTGTTGAATTTTAAAATGGATTAAAGGATTTATTCTTGGTGTCTCGCTGATGGTTCTTGTGTTCATGCTGTTACAGGAACCCTGCATACTTCAGCTGGTTCGCAAGTACCTAACTCTTTGCAAGATGCTTTAGATTTAACGTAGTCTTTCCATAATTGCTCTTAAATACTTGAGGTTCCTTGAAATGCTTTTTCTTTTACACTGCAGCTTTGAAGGACACTTATTTTCCCTTTCATTTATGTTCAACATGATTGATCTGTTAAAAACATAATTCTCAAAGTGGTTAAAAGTTAAAGGACTATAGCACGACAGTTCAACTATCACAGCTGAACACAGGGAAGGTGAGGTAGGCTGATAGGACTGGACAGAAAATGTTTCTTTCCTGTGAGACATCTCAAATGGAAGAGTTTGATCAAAGAGTCTTCTCTGTTTACATGGTCTAATCTCATTCAGGGATCTTGAACAAAGGTTTTTCCACATCTTGGGTCAATGCTCCAGCAACTTGTTTATTATCTATTATCATTTTTTCATTATTTTCATTAAATTTTTCTTTTCCTCCCATTTCTAACCATGGTAGTTGTCTATACTACTATAACAAAGTTAAGAGGGCATCTTAAGCTGATAATATATATTATCTGTGGAATATTAATTTTGGTCAAGAGACTACACTGAAGTATGTGACTTTTTAGCAATGTTGATCAAAAGGTTATGCAAGACATCAGTAGTTTAAAATATATTTCTAGAGGACACTCTTTATATTGCAAATAATGAAATATAATTCTGCATAATTCTTGCATAATTCTGGGGTGACTAGCAAGCCTGCTAAGAAGTGTCCCATGTACAGTATAACCCGTAGTATCGTATTGAATGTAGGAACCCAGGTAAGCCACTTCTTTGAAGTACTTGGTACCACATTGCATCTTCTTGGAATAAAGTGATGGGAAGGTAGACTGAATTAAATAAGATGCCTGTTTATATAACTTATTCAAAATACTGAAAACAAAGATGTTACCTAATTAACCTTGTTTTTCAAAGCCAGTAGTAATTCTTAGCATATATATTGTTGGGCATTTCTTCCCTTTAGCGTGGGACTAATTGGGAGATCAGTCCTGAGACATTTTGTGTGACTGAGTAGCTCATTATCTCAAAAACCTGGAATTGCTAATCTCTCACTCAATACTATTGATTAAGTATTTTTGCCAACGGCAGCAGTGCCTCTGTCTTAGTTTGTGCTTGATTCTGTCCTAGGAAAGAATCTCTGTGTCCCCATCTCCACCCTTATGAGGATATGAGAGGGCTATGAGTGCAGGCAGTGAATCTCTTGCCTTTTTTAATGTTATTTTCCTGCTCTTCCCTCCCCATGACCCACTGGCGCTTTGTGTATTACCATCTCAGAATTATGTCATAAGCTCCTCAGGCCAAAGATGTACCTTTAAAGTATAGTAAATGCTTATGGTGTGATATAAATAATACATGATGTAGTATCATGGGAAAAGCAACTGCTACTAAAACACCTGAGTTTTTGTAGTTTACCTTCTATGAAAAGTATTACAATTAAAAATTCTGTTTTGCTAAAGCATGTATATGGCTTTTTCTCCCTCCCCCCATTTGTTTCTGTGTGAGGCAAAAAATAATTATGCCCGTACCAGACTCTTTGATCTGTAGGATATAGTTGACTAATTTTTTTTTTTTAACCTGCTAAGCAAACCATACATTGCTTCAGTTTTTACTCTACAGAAGTTGTCCAGCTAAAGTTTGTTTTGCTCCCTGTTCTTGAATACATTCCTTTTGAAGTCTGGTCTTTAATTTTATGGAACCATTATTTTTAGGCCCTGGCTCTGTAATCTGATGCCTTAGAATTTTTAATATTTTTTTAATTTTTTTTTTAAGATCTTTATATCAGTATCCCTAGTCTGGGAAGTAATGTGTATAGATAAGACACGGGACATGTTTAGATTTATTTTTCTAGTTACAATTATATCATGTGTGTGAGTAACTGGTATATTAGAGAAAGGTTCACTTTTTTTAATGAGAAAACTGTTTGAAACACATTAAAGACCAGAAAAATATTTTTATGTTGGATTAAGGCGGTGTAAATAGCTGAACATATATTTTCTAGACATGATAGAAAAGAGAAGGATTCTGCTTTTAACAGTGTTTGAAGAGGTAGCAGGTCAGAGAGAAGGCCACCTGTTCAATCTGTGTCACTTAGACCACAGCTTATGCTTCTGTCTAATCTACTCAGACAGCCCATCACTCAGAAACAATAAAATTGCCATTTTGATCTTCACTAGCAGAACTTTGAGTTCATCAAAAGTGGATTGGTGGTCAGTGAGCTCTAAAAATGAGACCTGAGACAGGGCTGACTGGTATTGACAGGCAAACTATTTGACAATTAAACATTAGTATAATTAAATGTCACTTCTTTATTTCTTTTATACTCCCAAAAGCTTCAGACTTTTGTTTGTGTGAGTGGCGGTTGTTGTTTTGTGGGTCTCTTTTTTTTATTATTGTTTTTTTTCCTTTGTTTTTCTTCCCACACAGTCCCCGAAGTGATATATGTTGGCCGGTCATCTAGTTAACCTGCTGTCTTGGCTCTGCATTTTAAACTGTAGCTGTAGATATATTTCATTATCATTGTTAGCAAAGCTTTTGAGAAACAGATGGACTTTAATTGTTCTCTAGATGTCAACAAGTAAAGCCTTGGTAGGCCC
Organism: Arenaria interpres; assembly: GCA_013399435.1. Lineage (NCBI taxonomy): Eukaryota > Metazoa > Chordata > Aves > Charadriiformes > Scolopacidae > Arenaria > Arenaria interpres. The sequence goes on along the minus strand of VXAK01010680.1, from coordinate 375,606 downwards.
CAAAGAGGAAGAAACATTGCACAGTTGAGAGCTTCAGATGAAAGCGCTTTGTTCTGTGCTTGCAGGGCTGGCCCATGCCAGGCCAATGCTTCAGTTGATTTTTAACTCTCAAGACTCCTGAATGCTGAGATGTTTCTTTGGGAAGAGAAGACTTGCATAAAATGGTGTTGGCCTACATCTTGGATGATACTTGACTGAAGATAAAGGGCCAGTGCCCTTTTTTGCTGCTACTCTAGGGAAGAATTCAAGTGATTATGAATAGTGCGCAAAAATTAAGCATGAAACAGCAGTGTTGTGGCCAAAGAAGAAAATTAGTGTGTATAGAAATTGGAGGTTTTATGTAAGCTGCAAAGTAATCCATATCTTTTGTTCAGTACTGCTTGAATTTCAAAAAAAATTTGGGAGCAATTGAAAAGAGAAGGGAAATGACTGTCTAAAAAACATTACCAGTACTGTAGTGTGAGGAATGAAGACTGCCAAGAGACAGAAGTGCCTAGAATCAAGTAAAAAGTAGACGGGAATAAATTGTTCTTCATGTTCAAGGTGAAGTGTAATTAGTGGCTTAACTTACAGTAAGAAAAGTAAAAGATAGGAAGAAAATATTTTTCTGTTGTAACAATGGATGGCCTGGAACAATTTTTCTGTGGAGATGTGGAATCGCCCATGTAGGAGACTTTTATAAACAGTTCAAGCTGATAACTAACTGCCAGGTATGTTTTGGACATAGTTGATATTACCTTGGTCCAGAAAGGTAGAATGGATGAATAAACTCTCTGATTTTTTTCCAGCTCTCTTCTATCCCACTTGTCTATAATTCTGTGAAGCTGCATGTTGAGTGCCAGGACCCGAATTCAGCACAGTTCAATGACCCCATTCAGATGTTAGAATACGTTTACAGAAGTGTAAAAATGCCCACATGGACAGCAAAGCCCTACAGGCTTGGAAGGGTAAGCTTAGATTAATTCAAGTTTGAAGGGACTTCAGGAGGTCATCTGATCCAAGCTCTCACTCAAAGCAGGGTCAAACCTAAATTCAGGCAAGATTGCTCAAGGCTCTAGCAAGTTAGATCTTGGAAAAAAAACCAAACATACATCTGAGGATGGAGAGTCCTTAGTCTCTGGGCAACCAATACTGGACTGTCCTAATGGACAAAATTTTTTCCTTATGCCAAGATGGGAAGTCTCTTGCTTTGGTTTGTGACCACTGCCTCTTGTCCTCCTGTTGTAAACCTCAGTAAGGAGCTTGGGTCTGTTGTCTTGGTAATCCTCTGTATCGGAAGACAGCAGGCACAGCATAAAAGCCAGGGAGATGTTGAAGAGCTCTGTGCCTATGGTCTGTTGGAAAGGGTGAGATATGGGGGACAGCTTCAGCAAGGGGGGTGTAGCCTTGTCTCCCAGTGACTTCTGAATCTGGTAGAGCAGGTTCTTGGGGGACTGACAGTCATCCAGTGGTGCTGGTGATAATGGCTGCTGTTAGGCAGTAATGTGTTGTAAGCACACACAGAACCCAGTACTGGAAGCTTTTGTTTGTTTGCATGGCCTCTATATTCTTTCTCTTCTAAAGTCTATTCCTCCCCATCATTCAGCCCTTCCCTGCCTGTCTTCAAGACTATTTCGTGGTACGTGCGATGTTGCTGCTGTGAAGGCATTTGGAGTACGATTCAGTTATGGGTAACAATCTACTTTCCTCTTCTCCTGGCAGGAATGTGTGACGGTCACCTTCTGCCTGCATTTTCTCTGCCAGAGTTTAAGCTCACTCACCCTTTTGACCAAGCTGACTAGTGAGAATAATTAACCTCCAGCCCTGTTTAATGTTTCTATGCTTTTCAGATGTTCATGGTCTCCTCAGCCATCTCACAGAATAATCGTGTCTGTTTACCTGTTCCCCCTGGACAGTTCATGTTTCAGTTTTTCAGTTCTTCTGGCTTGTTCAAACAATATCTTTTGTAAGTCAGAAAGAAATGCAGACAAGTGTCAGTGGTTTATCACATGAAGCACGTGATAATCTTGTGAATACAACCCAAAGCATCGGTTACTTGTCTTGAAACAGTTTCTGATGACTTCTTAGAAATTATTTCTAACTTCCATTATCAGTTTTTGTCTTGTCTATTGAAAAATGGATTTGAAAGTTGTATTTATTTCTTTGAGTTTGTGTGTACATATAATGTGTGTGGAGCACTGGGCAAAGTTAACATTCAGCTTGGTTTGTATTGTTGGATGTCTGCCTGGTATCCATGTAAGTGTTGTCTGGTTGAAGTTCAATCTGTTTAAAGCAGAGGAATTTTTTAGTAGACTGAGGAAAGTGCTTTTGATTTCTCAGATTGCAGCTAGGAAATGCTACTGGCTTCCAAGTTTTATTAGATATGTTGAGGAAATTTGACTAATTGTAGTCTAGCTGAACAACTAACTGTTTTGTTTTAGATGTGTATTCTGTCATTTATGAATGCATTTTTCATTTTAAGATTAAACTTCTTCTGGGCAAGGCTATATGTCTAATCAAGGAATATTCAGTGGGGCAGAACGCTTGTAAGGTACTGCACTGTTTTAGTGAAAATTGCTCTTCTGTTTTGTTGACTCCTTGGTATAGAGGGGGATGGTCACTCCAGCAGAGCAATGTGTGTGAGAGGTCCTCTCCTTTGCTCAGAAGTTACATGAATTGGCATTGTGTTATTTTTCCATTCTGAAAATAAAAAATGAATTGTAGGATCCTGACTGTTAACCCACTTTCTGTTCAAAATAGCCACAGTGTTACAATTTTCATTTAGTGTATTAATGTGTTAAATGTTTTAGTGATAGTAACTATATTTCAAATACTTAAATTTTTAAAATGATTTTTTTTTTTTTCTGAGTCACTTGCTGTTTTCTGTAGGGTGTGATGGTTTTGGTTTGGTTCTTCCTTGTCTGCTAATAATGCTGTGACGATTTAGTTGTCTTGTATTTCTGCCTCCAGCTTCTGAATGTCAGATCCTTCAGAAAGGCTCTAGGGGTGGTGTTCAAATACTCAAACCCAATCAGCTTAATGCATGATTTTAACTTATGTTATTGATACATTCAACACGTTGTAAGACCTTTTCCCTCTGAGTCATTTTAAAGTGTAATATAAGGAAAATAATATATTTTTGTATCTGTTTGTCCTTTGAGGTTGAAGGTTCTGGAGATCTCTAGCATAGATGAGGGAAACACCAGAAGGAAAACTGCCAGGCTAAAACAAAGATGTGGATATATTAATATGTGAGCATAAGTGTTGGTTGATGTAAAGTCATACTGGATGGATAACTTATAAGGTACTGCTGGGAGAAATAGCTGAAAGAGATTTTTGTACTTAAGGTGTCTGTCTCTCTGCTGCAGCTGTTACCAGTACTGGGAGTTCTCTGGATATACTAGTACCTGTCAGGATGGGTGATACCATGTGCCCTATGTATACCAGTGTCCCCACTTCTGTGTGCCGGCATGAACAGATCTCTGGCTAGGAGACACTGGCTGTCTCGCTTCCAAAGATGGTAGTACCTAAATAATCTGTGTGACTTGTTTTAGGTTTTTTTCTTCAGTATAAGGTCAAGCTACAAAGTCTTGGGCGTCTGCTGCCACTTAATAGTGTCAACTCTGGTGTTTGAGTGTCAATGATCCTGTCTTCTGTGTATTTGTTCAGTATTTAACGTGCTGGGGAGACTTACTGCTTATTGATCTAGATACAGTGGTACTTTTGGAGGACAAAGGTACATGATATCTCCAATTACTTTGCAAATAGCTGAAAAGTTTTGTTCCCAAAGGAAATAAACTTTCAAAGATCCAAGGTTCTTCCCCACCACCAGGTAGGAATGGCAAGAGAGTATAGAGCAAGGGACTCCCCAATCTTATTGTGAAGTCTCAAAGGTTCAAGGACAGACTGAGCTTTCATACTTCTGATCCACAAATCTTTCTGGATATCCTTACTATGTGCCATTACATACTGGAGTTGTTCAGTGTGCTTGTGACTAATGGAAAAATCACAGTAGAGCTATGTATTACACAAGGACCTCTCATGTGGAGTGTGAGCTTTTGTTTTTTTAAAAAGGAAATGGAGTTTGTTTTTTTTTGGTCAGGTTTGTCTGAGTCCTCATCTAGTTTGTTTACTTGAAATTGTTAGTTAAGGTAGGTGACAAAGGACTTCGAATATCAGATTTTATTTTTTTTTTTAAATGCTAGAATTGCTAGAGGTACTGCAGCTAGCAGTTCCTGCTGTGACAGCAGGTTTTAGGTGGACTGTCACCGTTGTGCTGTTTTCCGGCTGCTGAGTCTTTGTGTTGCTCCATTTTTGCTGCCTTTGCGAGACCCCGCTGCCAACGCTGCTGCTGTAGATTAGAGGTCAACACTCTTAAATGTGCTGCTTTGCAATGGCTGCCTGGGATTGCAGGGCTGAAGTCTTGTTACTCTGAACTGAAAACTGTGATACCTCCGGGTTAGGATGATGATGGGCAGTATAGAAAAGACACAAGCGATTGTGTACACTTTTTTGATCCATTTTGCTGATAAGATTATCCGACATATTGTGTAACCCGTCCACTGGATTTGATTGAGAATCCAATTAGGTGTTTAGTTAAAAACATGATTGTATGTGAAGGTGTAACCAGTCCTGACCTCAAACTACAAGAGGCAGGGAAATCCTCTCCTTTCATTAGTTCCAGGTAATCCCGCTCCCTGTCCTGAATCTGTCGCTACTTAGAGTTTGAATTTGTCTTGTTCCCATTCTTCAGCCACAGGTTCTTAATTCAGTGGTCTAGAAATGGTTAACTCTGGTAAGTATGGTTGGGAAATAAGCTATTTGTAGTTTCCTATGGGCCCTACTAATTATTCATGTGATGAGGCTTACATAAGGGCCGCATTGCAGTTGCACTTCATTTGATGACAGAGTTCTGTATTTCTGTGTAAACAAAAGTCAAGTGATAAGGCATGGGCAAGCAAAGTCTATAGTTGAAACCAGGGAGAAAACAAACTTTTCTGGGAGGATCTTAAGGTGGTACTATCTGATTAACTGTCATGTTTCTTAAAAAAAAAAAAAAACCAACACCCTGAAAGTACTTAATTTTTAAAAAAAAAGCTTTTTCTTTTTTTAAGAGCTGAAAGAGCCTTCATTGCTAACATTGTTCCTTGCTTTAGCATTTCTTTGGATTCAGTGGCGAAATCAGTTAGTACAATTTTGCGTAGTATGAGTTAGCAAAATATTAGAAATTAAAACAGGGCAGAGATTTTTCTCTTTGGCTTTGACACTGAAATTGCATTAGGAGACTGTCATGGAAGAATTAGAAGTACCTGCTTTAGAGAAAACTGGAAATTCTGGGAAACTTGCGTAGAACACCAGCTAAGTGAAGAAGTTTTGTGTCCATCTTTCTAGATATGTTACCTTAGCATGTACTGGAGTAAACAGACTTCTACCTCTTCTACCCATCCCCCAAATGTTGTGCATCGTGGTAAAGGAAATTATTTCAAGTGGAAACAAGGTTGGCCAAAACACTAGAGCTTTGTTATTGCTGTATGATTATTATTTTTTTTTGAGGTTCACTGTGAAAGCAGTGGTAGTATGTGGTTGAAGCTGGGTGCACCAATGGAGGGATAGCAATGCACATGTATAGGTGTGGGAGGCAGCTGCATGGTTAATTGCAGTTGACGATGCAGAGTTTGTAGCTTGTGTCTTCTTGGTGCTGATGAGGAAACAGTCTGAAACAGCTTTAAAGTTATGGATTAGTATGTAGATGTATCTGTCTGTGGCTTTTAATAAACGTATGACCCTTTATGACAGCTTTACATCAGCCTTAGTGTAAAGCCCTCCCTGGCCTCTAGGCACTCCCAGTATGCCATAACTGCGTTATTTTGTGTGAACTCATAGTTGTCCATTTCCTGGCAAAGTTTCTTGTTAGCTTAGGTATTGGTCCTGGAAAACCTTGTGTGCATCTCCCCTCATGTACCGTCCTCATTTAAACCAAAGGAACTCTTACCTCATCTGATGTTAAGCGCTCAGAGGAATTGAGTATTTGATGGCAGGTCTTGTGGCAGGGACTACAGACATCTCAGATGGCTTTACTGTAGTCCTCATATGTGAAGCTTAAATTTCTAAGGCAATTTGAAACAGTATACGTAAGAATACTTGTTTTTAAAGCATCTGTACTACCTCCAGCGCATGAGGGACTATAAACCCTTACGCAGACAAATCACAAGTGATTTGCATCGATGACTTCTGAGAGCAGCTGTGAAATGCCTGATTGAGCAGTATTATATGCCAAGAAGAGCTGAATTAATTCAGTCAAGACAAAGAAATGGGTTTTGACCCCGAAGAAGCTTGTCAGGACAGACTTTTCTTTCTGTCCCCAAGGAGCTGCAGCCAAGTGTTCAGCAGACGGGGATGGTCCCAGGATCAGGTGTTGCTGCTTTGTGTGGGCTGGAGCTGCGGGAGGCTGGCAGAGCAGTGCCTGGCAGCTGCCTGCAGAACAGCAGGATTGTTCCAGAAACAGAGGCAGAGCCTCCTGTGCCTCTAATGTAAAATTGAGAGCACTGCTTTCAATTTGTGTGTGGCACTTTGCTGCATGATCTATCTTTTTTTTTTTTTTAAGTGACTCTGCATTAATAGTTTTGGAGTTCTGGTTGGATTTGTAATCTAATCAAGGAACCTGAGCCCTAATGAAAAATTAAGCCTCCAGCGAGAATGGCTAGAACAGCAGGAAGTACTTAGCCTTGCTCTTATGCCAGCGTAGATATTAGTAGTTTAAAGCAGATACACACTGTGAATAAAACCTAGCAAGAACTGGCTACTTCCTTGGTACTTGTATGTCATGGGCTAACTATGTAGTTGAGTTGTGAACCTGTTGGTTTACATTGTGGTGCATTACCAGAGTCACTTCCTTCATGGATCTGCTCTGTCCTGGAGCTAAAATTTTGCTAAAATTGTATTACCAGTATTATTTTTTTATTAGTGGTAATTCCAAACTCTAGGCTTGCTAGTGCAGTGAGGTCTGTGTGCTAGTAGCAATTAACCTGGAGAAGAATTGTATTTCCACAATGATTTCCACACTGAATTTGCTCAGTGTAGCCAGCAGGGACTTTCTATGTGCCTGGAGTGGAAACTCAGCTGTTAAACAATCAGACAGTCTTTTCTATTTTATATGTTATCAAAAGGTCAAGAATGTGAAATTAGCCTATACTTTCCTGCTCAGGTAGCAAAGCACACTCTTTCACTTCCTATTAGGTTAAAATCTCCAGGGATATGTTGGATATTATAGTCAATAAGTTATTTGGATAGTTTTAGCTGTTAATGGAGAACTCGTAATATTGAAGCAGCACATCTTAGTCAGGTGATAAGCATCAGTCAATCAGTTTTTTTAAATTTTTTTTTTCAGCTTAAGCAATTCTCTGAGATTTTTCTCCATCTTTACAATTCTCTACTGGCAGTGAGGAAATATAATATGCTGGGCAACGTGGAAGAAGCCATAGTGGTTGCGTCTTTTTACCCAATGAATTGTCTTTGCCCAAATCAAACAAATAAGAAGTTGAAATAACGACAATTATTCATATATTTAGTAAAGTATGGAAATATTTAGAAAACTTTCAGCCAGAAAGTTATTTTTCCATGCAATGTCTTCATTTTAATCAAGTTCCCAATTTTCTGCCAGAACTGTTTGACTGAAAAAGCTTTTGATGATGCTGGTTTCTTGCCTTTCCTCAGGGTAATACATCTGAGTGTGTGCTGCAGGTGTTTTCTTCTGTGAGAACTAAAGGTGTATAAATGAAAAGAGCTGGATTTGTCTGAGAAGCTACTACCCTGCACTTATGTTGTCCCACATATATGTTTTCTTGAAAGTCCTTCTGTGTTACTTCCCTCAGACTGGAGGAAAGGTTGAGGATGTGAGATCCACCTCTTCCTGCTAGTCTTGGGATGTGAATTGCGTGTGGAAACTGGCTTTCCAGTGGATTTTTTTGCTCAGATGATGTTGAGTAGGGCCCTGATAATCTTCACAGTGGTACCAACTGCAAATGTGTTTCACTACTCAGCTGTGAACAGTCCCTTTCTTTTCACTTCTCTTGTTATTTAAGCTCCAATTATTTCAGTTTTCCACTGTTTTTTCCATATAAATGCTAAATATTCTTTCAATAACAAAAATATTTCTTTTTGTCCCTCTCTCTCCTGTTTTCCCTACATCTGAAAGTCAGCCTGCAGTTAGCAGAAGAAAAGATTATGCCCTACAGATAATCCAAGTTTTGCACCTGGTTGAACCCTCATGGGGACTGTTGTTAGTACCAAGAGACTTGCAGACATTTCAACTTTTGGGGGCAACTGGAGACTGGAGCCGTGGCAGTTTGGGGACTGTCAGTTCATACTTGCCTAAAATGCTTGCTTGCAACAAAAGAGCATCCAGCATAGCACTGAGCAATCAATTCGGAGTGTGACTCAGCGCAGAAAAATGCTACCTACTGAATTTCTAGCATAGTTTCCTGAATTGCTCTGACTCTTAACTAACTTTTTAGAGACCTTCTTTTAAAGCATCATCTGCAGCCAACAAAGAGCAGTGAGGTGGTCAAGTCTTCACAGAGCAGCTAAATGCAGTGTTACTGCATAGAAAAAGAAGGATGGAAAAATTGATCTTTAATTTTTGATGCTGTTGCTGCTAATGTGGATGTTTTTGCAGCCTTGCAAATAGACACGAAGGAAAGAATTACAACTGGGGATTGACATTCAGACATATAAAAATGTGTAGCTGAACCAGAAGGACTGAAGAAGGTGGATAATGTTGTTCCTTTCTGTTTTGCAAGTCTTAAGACAGATAGTACTAAATAAAGCAACTGGGTTATTTCCCTTACTGCACAGCTCGGATTTACCAGCTCAGAGCCTTCAGTTGCTGCTTGAACAGTCTACCTTCTGTTTTGAAACAGAGCAACTTCTGTTCAGTAGAAACAGTCAACAATAAATATGAAGAAATTTTCTGTAGTTTGCTTTGGAACTTGGTGGATCGGGTGTTATGGATACAACACTTTTTTCCTTTTTTCTTTTTTTAACAAGGAGTGGCAGAAAAGTCATACAGTGGTTTTTGTTCCAAGAATGTTGCACTCAAAATTAACAGTGAAGGCACTATTCAGAGCAGATTAGCGAAACGTTGTTTTTAACTGTCTTGTCCCATTGTGAAGTGTCTGGCTGTTATTTTAGTAGTTTCAGCTAAGTAGTTAATTAATTTCAGTAATGATTAATGACAACTTGTAATTTTCTTTTAACTGACCTGATCCTCCTTTTCTGTTGTGGTATTATTTAACTGTAATTACTTGGGAAATGGCTTGTAGCTTTAGCTATAACAAGTACATCGGTAACTTTGTGTTTGTTTTGAGTTAAATGAAGTTGGTGAAATGTAATGGACCTGTGGCTCATAAGCGTAAAGCAACCAACTGCCCTAGACTTAAGAATATATAACTGAGAAGATAAATCCTCTGTATGGAGCTGAAATAAATGAAAACAAATTTCAGAGCTACAGTAGCCTTGGCATGAATGTGTAGTGATTTCAGAACTATAGCAGTAAGAGCTTGGAGAGTAAGTGCATGTGTGTGGGTAGGTGGCCGTGTGGGTGTTTGTGAAAAGAAAGGGAAATCTGGGTAAGGGAGGCAATAATTAAAGAGTCGTTCTTTGCTGGAGACATGGGAAACCCTTTTAACTTTGTTTAAAAATAATAAACCCTTTCTTAAAAATTATTATATTCTGAAGAAGCGGTGAACTTCTAGAAATAGACAAACATTCAACTGTTAAGAAGAAGAAATTGGATGAAGCCTAGTGTTGGCATGACTGACGTGTTTTTGGTCATCTGGATAATCTTGCATTACATCAGTTTGCTTTCTCTCCCATTCAAAAATTATTTTCCTGTAGTGAGTAAACATTGTTTTGTTTGCTTGTTTCTGAATAAACTTGTTGTGGTACTTATTCTTGATTTCCCTAAAGGTACTGGTAACTTGGAATGTGAGGAAGTTACGGAATGTATGTACTTATTCTTAAAATATTTCACTTCATTGTATGAAATATTTTTCTTTTACAGTTATTCATTTGACTTTACAGGTAAACCAGATTTTTTTTTTTTGTGAGGGTGTGCAGGAATATTGTCGTTGCTGTGCAAGTCGGAGTCATCAGCTTTTGAACCAGAAAGACACTGTCAATTCTGTGCCTTTAATTGAAAATACTATGTGGGAATTATTTGTTCATTGGTCGGTGTACTGTGATGCTGTGGGCAATAGTTTTGAAACCAGCTGTCTCACTAAACTGTGTTTTTTAGAAAAGTTTGACTCTTGTAATTACACAGTAGTTACAAATAGGCTTTTATAAAGAATTAACACCATCTGTGTTTATGTTATGAGTGGTATACTGTTTACAACTTGGTGTGTTTGGATGTTAGGCTGATTGGGCCCGGGCTTACAAGATGCACTTGAATTACCCCCAAATCTATGAACTCTAAGTGTGACTGAGTTCAGGTTTGCAGGGGCCTAGACTGTGGTTTTGTGATTATTTTTTCCCTTTGTTTTGTGTTGCTTTTCTTTTAAATTCCTTCCCTTTTTCCCTTTATACCTAAATGACTGTTAGTAAAGCAGCAGTGACTACAGTATTTTGGAGGGTTGGATAGAAACAAACTGTCTCTAAAATACTGGAAACGCTTGTCATCATGACTCATTACCAGGCTGCTGAGCTCTGCACTCTTCAACAAGCTTTCCTTAAACTCTCTTTTGATTAAGTTTTTTCATCTTAAGTTACATATAATGACATTTGTTTAGCAGATTTAATCTCAAGTGTTCAGTCATAGAGCAGAAGATGCTACAGAAAGTGTATTCCTTTTCTTGATACTGCCCTAATTACATGATTAATACCAGGCTCTGGTAAGGTTTAGCAGCGGTGTGACTCAGCCACTCCTTACAGCGATGCGCTCCAGAGCCAGAAGGATGAGAGCTGTTAACTTACGTGTTAAAGCTAAATTTTGGAGGAAAAAAAACCCCATAATTTGCAAAAGAAATACAGAATTGCTTTCTTCATGAATCCTTATCCACAGATATACTTGACTGCCTAGTTCACCTTTCCTGGTTTGCGGATGCACCGGAAGACCTTTCTTTCCTCTTGAATTTGTGACCTCTCTGTTCTTTAAGCTCTCGTTCATGGTCCCTAATAAGGAGAGACAGCCTCTCCGGGCTAATTAGCTACATGGAGATCAGGTGCATGTGATCTCTTTTAGCACTGGAGCATGTTTGACCCATGATTTCTGGGACCAAGGTCTCTATTCTGCAACTTTATTGCATGATACAGATGTGCCTGCATTCCTGTATGGTATGAAATTTTAATTTTGAGCTTTAGTTTTAGGAAGGCCTAACTCCTTGTTTCGTTTTTTTTTTTTTTGTCAGAGTTAGGTTGATTGTTGGACTAGATGATCTTTAAGGTGCCTTCCAACCTAGACAATTCTATGATTCTATGATTCTTGCTAATATAGCATAAATACTTCAAGTGTTAATTGATAAATTAAACTTTGCTGCATTTGTTTAGATCTCATTTTCTCTAAGGTACTGTGTTGTTATCTTTCTAGTTTTCTGAGAGTGATGAGACATAACACCAAATGTTCACAAAAAACCCCAAGGCTAGTAGCACAATTTAAAAAAAAACACAAACAAACTGTTTGCCTTAGAAATGTCGTTTCCAATATCAGGTTAGTTCTAATCAAATTGTACTTGGATTTGGAGGCATGCCAGTTCTGTGCTTGGCAGGCACGTGGAAGCTTATGGTAGCGCTGCTTTTCCACTGCAGCTGACCTTGTCTTGAACTAGAAATAATCAAGGCCTGTACAAATCCTGCAACACAGTCCCCCCTTCTCTCTCTCAAAAGTCAGATTGTTCTTGAAAGCTGTGGATTTCTTCGCTCGCCAGAGAGTAAATTAGTCCAGGAGAAATCATAAAGAGGAGGTTTGGATGAAGGCATTCATTCATGCTTTAAGGAAAGATGTTGGAGGCTTTCTAGATGTACTGGAGGGTGTTTTAGCCCTTCTCTGGAAGGTGGGGATGGGGAAGGGAGTGTGTGGGGCAGTAGGTCTGTGTGAGGGCAGGCTTGGGCTTTTCCCTTCCTTATGTTTTCTTGGCAAAAGCACGGGACCGTGCCTGTTCGTGTGAGGACGCCATCTGCACTGCACAGCCTGCTAGGCTGTTACAGAATTGCACAAGAATTGATCTGAAATCATACTGCTAAACTGTGTTCTGGGTAGCCGTGGTGGCCGCCCGGAGATGGAGCTATTGTAGGGTGCGTCGGGAGGCGGGCGGAAGCTGCGGCCAGCAAAACCGCCTCAGCCTGGCACTGCGGCTGTAATCCCCCCAGGAACAGCTCATGGGTAGATGAGCTGAGCAGACGCAAGCTGCTGAAAAGGGTAATTGTTTTTGGAATTAAATTTGTGTTTAAAAAATAAATAAATAAAAAAGCTGTAGAGGTTGTGCGTAGACGAGGAGAACTGGACGAATCTAGTTACAGCAGTGATATATTTCCTCGCCTTAATTTAATTCCAGTTTTCCATTTGCAATTACATTACGTGCAAACTGGAAGTGACCGTCTGCAGCACTGAAACAGTCTTCTGCATGTGTATTTTTGAATAGAATTTTTGTTTTTTGGTTTACAGTAAAATAAGTTAGCTACTGAAAATGTAACATCTTGGAGCCCATTTGGTAATTTAGTGGCTGATTTTGCTGGATGTTTTAAGCTAAGGGCTTAATGGTCATGTTCAATAGTTAGACATGAATTGAAGAGATGCTGATACCTTTTCATCAGTATCTTAATAGGACTTTGGAATAAAGTCTGGACCACATAGATCCTGCTCTAGCTTCTGCCACAGTCCTTAGCACATTAAGTCCAGGAGCTAGCCAGGAAGTTTTATTCCCTGGTGTTGCCACACTTAACACTGAGATACCTACTTGATGTGCCTGAAAGTTTCCTGGTCTCTAAAGGCACGCATTGCTACACGTGCAAAACATCTGCCTCACTTGTGCTTGCCTGGGGAGCTGGTGCAAACTTAGAATCATAGAATGGTCTGGGTTGGAAGGGACCTTAAAGATCATCTAGTTCCACCCCCCTGCCATGGGCAGGGACACCTCCCACTAGAGCAGGTTGCTCAAAGCCCCATCCAGCCTGGCCTTGAACACCTCCAGGGATGGGGCATCCACAGCTTCTTTGGGCAACCTGTGCCAGTGTCTCGCCACCCTCACAGTAAAGAATTTCTTCCCTACATCTAATCAAAATCTCCCCTCTTTCAGTTTAAAACTGTTACCCCATGTCCTGTCGCTCCACTCGCTGGTAAAGAGTCCCTCTCCATCTCTCCTGCAGGCCCCCTTCAGATACTTTGGGTACCTTTTTCGGTACTCCAGGCGAGTAATGCCTGGGCTCTGCCTGGTTTCTGTGGGCTCTGGGCACACACAGACCACCCGCTGGCAGTGCTGAGCTCAGTCTAGACCGTGGCAGCCATGGCAACTTTGGAGAGACACTGATGGGAGCGGTGCCCAAACCTTACGTAAGAGCGATTGAGTTACAGCGGCAGGGAGCGGGTGCTCCTGTCCCTGGCCGGGGGACTGGCGTGTGCCCCTGCCTCTCCTGGGCAAAGCAGGTTCTCGGGGTGGGAGCTGACCCATGATGGGGGGAAAGGCTCGGCAATGGGCTGGGTGGCCGATTGCCACAGCTTGGCTGCTGAGCAGCATCTCCTGTAATTGTTGTAACTTGCATATCTGTAATTGCCTGTCCTTTTGACATCTTAATACCAGTATGTATAATTCGAGCGATTGTTATCATTAATATTAAATTATATCATTAGCTGATACCACTGAACACTAATGACTAAGGCATCCAGAAAAGGAGTTAGTCTTTCTGCAGAAGTGGCACTGTTACAAAGGTACTCTGGATTTGTCTGGTGCTTTGTTTGCTTTCATTTATAAGGACGGCTTTTATTCCATTATTCATTCAGTCATTAAAGTATTTTATGAAGTGTTGTTTCTTCTGCCCTCAAAGGCCATCAAGGGCTACTGATAGTACAGTATATTTATGGCTTACTCGGAGACAACTGCTCAGCTGGCCCTTAAAGAAAAGCAGGAGAGAAATCATCTGGACTTTACCTGGCATTTACTGTTACAGTGTAGGGGGTTGTTTTGATGCCAACCTTGGGGAGAGATTGCTATATGGTATGATTTGTAGGCATTGGGTTTGAATTTAATTTGTAAGTTGGCTCATTCTAAAGTAGAGTTTTAAAAAAAAAAAAATCATTGTGATATTTCTTCAGGAGCTGGACTGGAAGGTGAGGTATTGACTTGTAGTGCTTTTACGCTTTTTTTTTTTTTAAAGTTGGGGTATGGGTATGAGTGTGTTTCAGGAATTAAAAAGCAGGATAAAAGCGTACTAAAACAACTCTCAGACTTTTCATACTTGTTTCGCTGGCCACCAAAATCCTCTTTGGAAATGCTGAGAAGGATATTACAGAGCTACATCTGTTCTAAAGGTTACTGGATGATAACTCAATAAATATGAGCTTTTATTCATTTTATTCAATATTTTCTTTATTTAGAGCCACAGACTGTGTTGCCCCAGGCAGCAGAGGTGCAGGGGCCGTTGTGCTGAGATGTGCTGGCAACAGAACAGAAACTCTTAATGGCTGATGGTTGCTGGCATGAGCTGAAAGGCTTATTCCTGTGTCCTTATTGCTGTGTTAACAAGAGGTAGACACGACATTTGTCATATATCAGCCTCTTTCATATTCTTAAACCTCACTGAGAGGTAAAGAGTTAATATAGCAACCAGCTATTTGAGACGAGTGCATTTAGATGCTCTAGTTGTGGTCTCATTTGGAGTGCCAACGATCATAGAAGCAAGCACGCTTCCAATGTGTGCTAGTAAGAATACTGAAAAGTTAATGCGATCAGAAGTACTAGGTGTCTGTTGGATGAAATCTGTTCCGCTTTCTTTACTCCCTCCTTGTTGTGAAGGAGTATGTTTAATGGGAGTGGTTTGAGCATAAATATAATGGAATAGAAAGGAGAGGGAATCGTGATGCCAAAGTAATGGCAGGAAGCTATTTTCTCTTTTTCTGTTTTTGGAGAGTGTTTGTTTGTTTCCCAGTTTATATTGCCTGCTACACTTTATTAAATGTTTTATTAGGTGCTCTTGGATTCAGTATTTCATATACTCGCATATGAAACTTAATTGCATGAAACTTAGTAGGTTTAGTGTAGTAAGAGAGGAGTATTGGAAAGTCTTGGGTTTACAGGTTAACTTGTTTCCTGCTCAGCACTCCGTGTAGTTTGAGTGATTGAATTTGCGCTTTTCTGTGCAAAGTGAACACAGTCCTTTCCCCATAGCAGCGTTTAATGAAAAAGAACTTTGCATGAGACTTCATTCTTATGCTTTCTTTTTTTCCAACACTCAGCTTCTGGCTAGTTATTGCTATCTGAAAGATAATTCTGTGGTTATTTTTTTCCCCATAAAAACAAGAATAATTTGATGCTTTACCCTTTATAGGTTGCTCTTAGAAGTTCTTATTTGCTTATTGCTATTCTGTACAGGTGCTGAGACAGTATATGGTAAATGTTGTGGTATCTACCCTTTGTTAAGTAATATTTGCAATACTTCACATAGACATGCAAAACAAAAAAATCACTGGTCTCATTTTGTTAAGTATATGAAATGAGATTAAGGGATGGCTTGATCATAGAAGTGTGGAGATTCTGTGGAAAAACTAGATAACATGCAGACTCTTAAACATGAAATTGTTCAGTAGCTGATAAGGGATGTGTGTTTATGTATATCTGTCCATCTATACCCTTAAATATCCATATATATCTAAATAATATATGTTTAAATCACTGGGACAGTTTTCTATCCCAAAAAGTAAAGTGTGATAGGAAGTTTTTCAAAGGGATATTATGATATTATCTAGTTTAAACAGGAATAAATTCTGGGAAGTCTGATGTCTTGCATAATACAGGGTATTGACCCTGTGATTACTATAGTCCCTGAACTGTATTACCTGAGCCTGTTCTAGCCGACAATATTTTTAGCAGAGCCGTCGTGCACCTATTCTACTGAGAGATTAGTTCCAGTACAATACAGGTCATTACTGTGCCACTACTAGCTATTTTAGCCCTCCCTAATTAGACAGCCTGTCCCAGTGTGCTGAGGCAGAATAGATTTAGGGGATTAAGGTTCATGTGTGTGGCCTGGAGGTTCTGCAAAGTACATGTAAACAAGAGTTGGGTGTGTTCATGCTTCAGAGAGGAGGAGAGGGAAGGATGCAAGGCAAAATGTTGTTTGGGAAGTTGCCACATCTAAGAAGATGTGATTGGAAATAGGTAGAAAATGCCTGATTGTATATAATTGAGAGTAGCCTGAAAAACAGGTGAGATGGGGCCATGTTGAAGACAAAATGGGTGAAGTCAAATTGGTCCTGGAGAAAAATCCCGGTGGCAGACTGCCAGGCTGGGAACTGGGCAAGGAAAGATGACCAAAATGAACTCTTTCACATTTTAAAGCATGGGCGCTGCCTGCTTTGCTGACAGAAGCGACCACATTAAGCCCTGAGAGTGGGAAAGATTTGACTGTAAGCAGAAGGAAAAATCACTTTCCCAATTGACGTGTGGGGTGGTGAGGGAGCAGAATCTGACTTGCATGAGGACTATTACTGGCCAGACTACACATTCAGTTTGAATAGTAAGTCTTTGAGAGCCATGAGGTTCGAGCATCCACTCACTGCTTGTAAGTAGCCAGAAATCAAGTTGAAGGTGAGGCATTTGTTGCGTACTCATTAAGGTCATCACATTAGCTTGGTGCTAAACTAATCAAGAGAGCTATATAGACTTCAGAGCATGAAAAATCCCTTGAGCAGACCTCAGGCTGGGAGATGATCTCTTGTCTGCACATCTGTTTTGGGGAAGATGTCTTTCAAAGCTGAAGCAGCTGTGATCTCTCTCTGGTTGCTACCTCCCAACTCCATGGCAGAGTGGGACATTGTGTGAGAGCAATTACAGTGAGAAGGGTCTCTGTCCTTGAGGTGATGCTTTCCTGATGTGGCAAGTCTTGATTTGTTCTTCCCTTGTGCTGTGTACGTGCTGGCGAAATGCTACTTTTCCCTCCTAGCGCTGCCTTCAGATTTAGTGGCAAGTTCAGAATGGAAGGACACCATCATCGCTGTCGGGTCTCTGGATGTTGTGTCACAAGCCAGGGGAAGTGATTGAGCCTGTAATAAGCTGCTAGTAGTGACACAGATTTCCATTGGCTCAGCTGGTCTCTGGAACGGTATCTTGCTGTGGCCTGATTATGGTCATACATAATGCACTTGAAGCTTGCTGTTGTCCTGGGTTTTACAGCAGAGAGCAGTTGGAGGTGCTGCCCAGCGGCACAGCCGGGAGCTTGCTGGGAGGATTCTCATGGGAAGTCTTCTCAGGCTGACATCGAAACTGTTTGCTTCACAGTCCTGTCATCACTGTAATAATTATCATGCAAATTATTGATATTTTAGGCATGCTGTTCCTCTTTGTGGTTACTCTGAGCCTTGACTTAGTAGTAGAAAGGAGAAAATTATTCGTCACCTGTCATAATTGCATCAATTCCTCAGTGTAGAAAATGAATTTTTAACTTTTTTTAAAAAAGAATTAAAATATATAAAGAAGAACTCTCTTTTTTTTTTTTTTTTTACTTGTCAACCTTCCTTCTACAAGTCAGTGCTAAAAGCCTTTCAGTACTACGGAGGAAGTTGGGTTTTTGGGATGCACGATGGTTACTTAATTTTGAAAATGTGTTTTCCATTCTGATTTTTTTAGAAAAGGTCTTTCTAGGCTTTCTTGTACTGGAAAACAATGGGAGGGGAGTACCTCTGGAGCTTTAGAAGCCCAGTTTAAAAGAGTTCATGCTTGTAAGAACAATCGATTGCCTGTGTGCTGTCTGCACTGGATTAGTGAAAGAATAAGAGTGCTTAGTCTTTAAAAGCAGCTTGGCCCCTGACTGACTTCATGGCATTAAGGCAGTGGAATAAGCTACCAAGTTGGCATTTATGGACAGAATGCTCAATTTTTCCAGTTGTGTAGAGTGCTATTAGGAAAGGCATATGATTGACTTCTCTTTGAAGACTTTCTCACCCTACCTAGAAACAAAAGCTATTTTATTATAAAATATTCGTTAGTCTAGAACAAAATAGCTTTTTTACAAGGTTAGGTATGTGATTGTCAGATCTTGTGTTTAGTGGACACAGGTCCTAGTGGATCAAATTGTTTGTTGGTGGAGGAGCTTTGTAAGTCCTGAATTATTTTTAGTGTTCTTATTTCATTTACGGGGAAAAAACCTGATAATTATTATGTTGTTAGAGAGAAAATTTGTGACCTATATTACACGCTCCATGTTGTTAAATGCAAATACTGTTAGTAAAATATTTGTGCTTATTTTACACATGATATAATCATTCCTTTTAATGATTCTCTTCAAAGGTTTGTTTAATTTCCACTCCACACTAGAGAGTATGCTGACAAGGGAGGTACCTCCTGGTCATTAATGAATTTTCCATAAAGGAATCAGTGTGCAGAAAATCTTACAATCTTACAAATAGATAGTTGTTCTCTAGTGTCACACAGTGGGGTGTAATGAAACCTTTAGAACAAACATTCTGAAAAATACTCCTGAGTCACTCTCTGGGTGAAAAATTTGTAATCTGCAATAAAAAGAAGACGCATCATGCTCTGTGTGATTTTCTTACAGGATGTTTCTCACTTGAACTAAAGTATGTGTGTGCTGATATAATTTGAATTAGTCTGCAGTCCACTCAGAGTTGTTGGAGACCATCTCTCTCTGCATCAGCAAGCATTGGCACTGTCACAGTATATCAGTAGGTAGCTTTGGGCCCTTATGTTTCCATTAGTTTTTGGAACAAGTTTCATGTGTTTCGAGTGGAGCGTTTTGGCTTGGTTTCCTCTGGAAGGGGTATAATTTGCGCACACTGAAACTGGTGGGTGATCCAAACCAACATGTGGTAAGTGAAGACGTCGAGGGAATTTGCTTCAAGACAGCACAACTACTCCAAACCAAACACTAATGTAGATATAGCCCTTAGAGCATGGAATATGAAATAAATATGTGCCTTTGAAATATACTTTGTGTGTACAGATCTTCAACTTTGATGTTGTGTAACTGAAAGAATCCACACCGAGGTAAATATAGGTACTTTTGTACCTGTATTTAAGTTTGTACCTATATTTATTGTATTATTATTTTTATTTTTATTATTATATTATTATTTTATATCATTTATATGACATATTATTATATTAATACATATTATTATTTATATTGTACCTATATTTAAGTATATGTAAGTTTGATATAAATGGAGAATCTATATTAAATATTCCATGATCTTGTTTGAATGTAGTTGTACTGCTGATGTTTTATCACCCTTGTATATAATCCCCTGTCCTTTAAGCTGCACACATTTGTTGTGTTTTTTTATTTTTTTTATTTTGTGCTGCTTTGAGAACTTGGAAACGCTTTTTTTTAAAAAAAAGGGATTTTTTTAAAAACAAATCATTAGCTAATTACAGCTAGAATGATATGTTATGCTGGCTAGAGTCTTTCTTCCTGATAGATAGCTGTTTAACCAATTGAATTGCAAACTTCCACAATCTTCTTTAGTCAAGGAGCTAGTACATGAATTCAATTTTGACATGACTGCAAGAGTATTAAGAATGCAGAGGAATTAATAAAATGATAGAATACAAGAAGCATGAGATGGCTGTGTCCTATGAAGTAGGAACTAATGGAAATAAAAGCTGGAATTTGTCTCAGTGGGGAAATAATAAGGAATAAGACACTCTTACATTTAGAACTTGTTAGAAATTGTTCTTTTTATTTCCTCTGAAGGTATGCTGCTTTTCTGAAACCAGACGTTTCACAGAAGTATTCTGTCTGTGACAAAGCTCCTTTCCTGTCAAAGGAAAAGAAGAAATGAGAGCCTTTTCCTTGCTCTCGTAGCAAGGAGGCTTTCATTTAAGATGAGATACGTGGTCTTTGGGCATCCGTGCTCCCAAATTTCTACTTAAACTATCCTGGTTTTTTTTTTTTCATATTTCTGTTGCTGTATAAATAATAATCCATTTCTATGATGAAAACATGAAAAGATCTGATAAAACTGGAAATCTTCATTTCAAAGACTGAAATGGATTGTGCAAGTTAATGTTTGGTAATGTATGGTACACGTATAGAAACATTTGGCTTTCTAAGGAAGTGGTCAGCTTGAAGTTGGTAGGTGAACCTTCAGGGAAGGTAACATAATTTGTTTGAAAAGTTGTATGAGTGGGGTTCTGATGCAGTCAGTACTGTGGCTCAGGCAGCTGGAAGCTTCCCGGCTTGCTGAAAAGTTCTGATTTTTTCAGTCAGGAAGGAATTCTTTTCAGATCTCTTATTTACATTGTTTGTATGCTCCGGTTTCTGATGACAAGAATTTCTAATAGTTCTTTTTGTCTTTTCCAAAACAGAATTAGACCACAGCTAGCCAAAGAGAAGATTGAAGGATGCCATATTTGTACATCTGTCACACCTGGTGAACCTCAAGTATTCTTGGGAAAAGATAAGGCCTTCACTTTTGATTACGTCTTTAACATTGACTCACAGCAAGAAGAGATCTATATACAGTGTATAGAAAAACTGATTGAAGGTTGCTTTGAAGGCTATAATGCCACCGTCTTTGCTTATGGCCAAGTAAGCTTTACAGTTCTATTTTTAAGTATTTATTTTGGAGTAAACAGTTTCTTGTAGCTGATCTTTCTCTTAAATTTTGGAATGGATGAACCTGTTTTTTCATGTCTTAGTTTTATTTTAAATGAGATCCTGTAGGAGACTGTTTAGGAGTCTATATAGATTCTGTGTAGAATGACAATTGGAACATAGAAGATACAGGTATAGCTACAGGGGCGTGAAGTAGGTCTGAATTAATAGTAATACTGGAAATAGCATGAGTCCATATAATTCCTGAATTTAGCCCAATGCAGCAATACAAATTAGTGACTTAATCAGTTGATATATAGATAGAGATTGCACTGAGGCTCTTTTCTGAGCAATTATCCATCCCTTTGCATTTTCAGATGCTTTTGGGAGAACTATTTTAAAATAGTCGTAGGGAACTTCAGGCCTCATTGTTTGTTTGTGGGCAAAATGTAGAGATCAGATTCCAAAGTCAGAGAGCTTTTCATAGAGAACACACCCTCTCAGTACACTGGGTGCACATTTTACTTTTCAAAGCTGAAATATTATTGAGTAAACTGTAGAGAATGTGTTATTGTCTTCTGAATATTCCTTTAGGAATTGTTTGCACAAAACTTGGTCTTGGATGCTGAATTTAACCACTGTTAAATGTCATATCTCAAGTTATCTGGGTGAAGTCTAGTCCTAGTGAAACAAAGCAGTTTGAAGATCCAGTTTAGTAGATTATGTTCAGCTGTGTGATACTATCTTTGTCTTAGACTTGACCCACTAATTAAGTGAAAACACAGCACTACCTCGTCTTCTTGAGGACTTCACTTTAATTAAACTACTTTCCTAGTGAAAGTACAGCTTGTATTCTTCAGTGCTGTCTATAAATTGAGAACAATGATAATATTGTCCCTGAGATATTCAGACATCATAATTACGGAGTCATTTGATCTACTTCAGTAAGGAATTGCAAATGCTGCTTCTACCTTCAAAATATATACTTTAATTAACAGTCTTGGTTGAAAACATTAACTATTCTTTTGACCTCAGAGATGATAGCTCAAGGCTGATGTAAGCAGCTTAGAGGAAGCTTGTAGGGGAAAGGTTATACAAGAAAGCAGAGACCAATTCAATCTTTTGTGTGATCTGTGAATAAACAGTAGAGTTTGTCCAGTTTCTACTGTCCTATTGTTGTGCATGTTAGTGTTGGAAAGAGGACAAGCTGATGTAGTGGTAACTATCTAGCACTAGTGTTCACAAACGGCATTTCTCTGTCATGATTCGGTCCAATTAATGTGTTCTAGTGACTACTCCGTTTTCATTTTAGACAGGTGCTGGCAAAACATACACCATGGGCACTGGATTTGATGTCAACATAACAGAAGAGGAACAAGGCATTATATCACGTGCTGTTAAGCATCTTTTCAGATGTATTGAAGAAAAAAAGCAAGCTGCTATTAAACAAGGACTTCCACCTCCAGATTTTAAAGTGAATGCACAGTTCTTAGAGGTAAATATGATCTGTAACTTCACACATTTATTTTGAAAGCCAAGTAAACAATTTTTCTGATTGCTACTTTAGCATTCACTTCCCACGAGGTGTTTTGAATTAATCTTCAAGATTTCAAAAAGAAATTTTGTGGAGTTTGCTTCAGCTCTTCAATTATGAAAAAGAGCCTTTTTATCTTATTCCAATTATTTTATTTGCTTCCTTTATAGCATTATTTTGAAGTGCAGAAATAGTTATGTTAGACAACATTTGTCCCTTTCTGCAGTACACGTTTGTGGGGCCTGTTGCTCTTGCCTAATTCTTTACAAAATCTTAAAGCAAAGAAACTTCAAAAAAACGAAACCCACAACCCCCTATCTATCCCCATCTAGCCCCCCCCCCAAATAATCAATTGTACTTTGTTCCTTTGTANAAATAATCAATTGTACTTTGTGCCTTTGTATAGTGACCATGCTTTGCCTGCTTTTGTCACTTTGCCACAGGTTACTGTAGCTTTCCAAATCTGTTCAGGAGACTTGTTAAACAAAGAAGAAGCCTAGCATAAAAATACTTTCTGTGATGTCCAGTGGTTTAGAATCGGGCTTCTGTGTCACCGTTCCCTCTTTCATTAGACCCAGAGAAGACCTGAATCAGTGCATGGAAAAACTGTTCTCTTTGTGTGTTCCTGTAGACACAGCTACTGGTGAGAGAGGCCGTAAGAACTCTGATCTTTCCGACCAGCAGCTGCTGTTGGTTTAAGTCTTGCAGTTTTTATCCTGTGTCTCCTGCCCATGGAACTATTTTTTAAATTAATTAATTTGGGCGCAACGTTTACATTCACTACTGAGCTGCAAAATCTGATACTTTAAGCACACAGAAGAATCAGTTTAAGGAAGAACAGGTGTAATGTGTTTTACTTATTTCAGTAATTGCAGCTTTATCTACTTCGGGGAGGAAAACCCCCCACTTTTATAGTACCCAGGACAAAGCTGTGGGTTTTATTACTGCTGAAGTAAACTAGGTCCTTTAGTTATATGTTCCTATAATTGTTTTAAAGATTAACAAGCTGGCATTAGTTTTGCACTAGTATAGGTTTGTCACTAACCACCTACTAAGCTTAAGCAGAGGTTTTTGTTGTTCTGGCTAATGTTTGCCTAGAGAGAGTCTAGGCTTGAGCACGGGCCGTGGGAGTGTTGTACTCTTCTGTTCTCTCTGTTTGAACATGGGGGATCTGTAGCTTCGTTTCTGCTTAGGCAGCTGCAAAAGGGGTAGTGTAAGGAGTAGTAACCAGTGTAGTTTCTGAATTCCCTGTTTTTTGACATAACATTACAAATGTGACCAAGAGTCTCAAAATACAGAGCAGTAATTGAATGTTATGGTCATAATGGTATGTGGAATTGCAGCCATTACAACGTATTTCAGATGAAATGTACATACTAAAACCTGTGTTGTTTATCTAATTTAGAGAAAGGTTAAATGATGTATTTAATAGTTTTTTCCTTAACAAAATACCACATCTTCTGGTAACTTTTTTATGGTTCTGAGGCTAAATTGGAGCTTTTCCAGAGAGAGCTTTTCCTCATCTGTTACATATCATACATTACTTTTGTATTGGAAAGTATCCTCTTCCTCCCATCCTGTCTATCGTTAGGGCTGGATTACATAGATAATAATTTAGTCATTGAACAAATTGAAGCAGCATTTTCTTCTGGAATAACTTTTAAGTCTGACAGCTGGAACATTGGGAACAGTGATTTCTGTTTACTACCTGCTTGCTTTTCTTTAGCTTGCTCTAGTCTGCCTCTCTTAACTCCTTGCTTTTCTGCTAACTTTTCCAAAAGATAGGCATGTGCAGTTACAGGTGCCTTATCAAGATCCTCTCTAAATTGTGGCACTAATTTGATTGCACTTAGCAAGGTAAAACATTAGTAAGAAGGCTCCTCTTGGAATAGGTATGCCTAATAATTAAATATAATTCCTTTTTACTATGCAAAGAATTAAAAGCATCACATTCACAGATGCTGAGCCTTTTCTTCTTGGATGGATTTTCACTTGTGAGAAGATAAAGCCTCTTGCTTTCAGTGTATGAGAAAGTAGCGTGGATGAATACAGATCTATTGCAGTGGTTCTTTGGCTTTTACCTATGGCCTTTGATCAGGGATTTAATCAGTTTGGGCTATGGTCTGCTGAAGTGAATTGGTATGACCAAAGAGAAGACACTGTTCCAGTGTATATCAGCAGAGACCAAAGCCATGAGATTCCCAGTGGGATGCTACTTCTTTTTTTTGATGTTTGCCTTGATATCTTCATTTAGATTTAAACATCTTTCCTAAAATCCAGAACATTCCTATGAAATGATAGTCCATCTCCTCTAACACTGATAGCTGCATAGTAATTTCTCATGTCTTTGCTGGTTCTCATATCATTTACTGACCCTAAAATTCTGCATCTTTAATGATACTGTGTTGAAAACCACTAAATATACGTGTACTTACCTTCAGGAGGCCCAGTAAAACAGGTAATAAACATCAAGCAGCCTGAAACGTGGTAAATACATGCTGTTGCTCATATGATTGTGCCTGGAAGTTGTAACTAAATCTGGAGCACCAAAATGTAGGTATTGTATGGAGGAAGGTGCAAAAGCCCTGCTCGAGAAACCATGACATAGTATTCTTGGCCTGCTGGTTGGTGTCTCTAATAAGCAGCTTGCACAAAAACTATTCTACATTAAATTCGTTCCAGGGCAGGAACAGTTTATCTGCATGAGAGACAGAATTATAAAGGTGTGAGAGAGGAGATGAGAAAAGGTGTGATAGCAGGGAGAGCAAGTGGAGTGAGTTTGAAGTGCTTGGAGGAGGGTGCAGCCAACTGAATCAACAAAACAAAAGCCAAGCCCAAGGTCAAAGCTGAAGACGGCATGTGCCTGCCACAGAAACCACTGCTGCAGTTGTTCTGCTGGCACCGAGTGCCGCCTCTTCCCTGGTCCCACCAAAGAATTTCAGCTCTCTCAGATCTGAGGATGTGGAGGAAATTACTGCTGCTTCTGCTCAAGGCCAAGCTGGATGGGGCTCTGAGTAACCTGGTCTAGTAGGAGGTGTCCCTTCCCTTGGAACTAGGTCCTTTCCAACTCAAAACAATTCTATGATTCTTTGGGTGGTATGACAGTAATCTGGGGAGATGACTTAATTTGCAGCTGCTCTGTCTATCATCCTATTGTCCTTGTAATTTTGGATTCTTCACAGCATCCTTTTTGAGAGCCTTGGCATTTGGATTTATAGAACCTTCTGTATGTGCCATGCACAGATTTGTTAGTCTTTGGAAGAATTCCTAAAGTAATATAATTTTTTTTTTTTCTCCTCAGCTTTACAATGAAGAAATTCTTGATTTATTTGATACTACACGTGATATTGATGCAAAGAATAAAAAATCAAATATTAAAATACATGAAGATTCAGCGGGAGGAATTTATACAGTGGGTGTTACAACCCGAACTGTGAATGGAGAATCAGAGGTGACCACTGAAAATAAATTTCTCTGTAATACACCAACTGCTTTCTAAAAATGTTGTCTGCCTTGATAAGCAGTTAAAGAGGTTTTGTTTGCTAACATCTGCATCTCAGACAATTTAGGTGTAAAGTTTAGCTGAAACTTCTTATTTTCTTTATTTTCTGTAGACTTAAATCTTAAAAATATCTGATATTAAGTGCGTACCGCTTTCACTTAATGCTAAGAACAGGCTTGCTGATAGTATAGTTCTGCTGGGAGAGAAAATTTTGGCATATATGTAGTTCTAATCTCCTAAATCTTATTTGTTGTTTTACATGTGACAGGAAAGCTTTTCATGATAACTGATGTGATGTAAATTGCCATTCATAAGTGTCTGTGCATTGCAAACCCGAATACAAATGTTATTGTACTATACATTTTTGCCACAGGTGAATGGAAGGAAGATTGCTATGTTACTACCAGGAGACAGTAAAGAGGGTTACAAAGATTTAACTGTTTTCTTTCAGAAACCACAAAAAAACCGTTTTAGTTTGCTTGCTTAGGAATCTTTGTGCTTTTGGCATATAGGAACTGAAATCATAGCAAAGAGAAAAAGCTAATTTATATCCATAACAGTGTTATAGGAACACTTTTTATTCAAACTGCAAGCAATGCAATGTACCTCTTGTCTGTTTTCTAGATGATGCAGTGCTTGAAGCTGGGGGCTTTGTCTCGAACCACTGCCAGCACCCAGATGAATGTTCAGAGCTCACGGTCACATGCTATCTTTACGATACACTTATGTCAAACCAGAGTCTGTCCTGCATTTAACACTGTACGTATCTTTGCTGTTATGAAACTTCACTTCAGCAACCATTTTTCAAAATTCAAATATGGTTTTGGCCCCTGCTGCTAGTTGAATTGCACTTAGCAAAGATGCTACAGTCATCATCATGCTCGATGAATTTGCTAAGCATTATAATAATTTGATTTAATCTGTGCATATGTAACCATCCCCTAGCCAGAGGCAACAATAAACTGCAGCATCGTACATGAACCTGCCCATTCTCCTCTGGCGTTTTCTTCACTATTTTGTTGCAACATACACAAGTAAGAAAGTTAAAATGTAATTTGTCTTTAATTGGGAAAGCATTTCTAAGTGCCTTAGTAGTTGTTTGGTTTAAGCTTGCAGTCAGCTCTCGGAAAATGCTTGGATATTCTGGATTAAGTGTTGATATACAACAAGGAGCAAGTAGAAAAGCATTCAATTCTGAAGCTTAGCATATTTATTTCAAATGGATGTGTATTTGGGGTTCAGATGTGGTTTTAAGTCTGTGCATTTAACCTAAAATTTAAATTATGAATGTACACAGAGTTCTTCTGTAGAAGATTTTTTTTTTCTCATGTGAACGTAGAGTTGTCAGTTGCTGTTGGTGTATCCTGTAAAGAGGAGAGTTTTGAATGAATCCATACTGCTGAGAACTGCAGTAGTTTCAGGGGGAGTTAATTTGATTATGCTAAAAGTATCAACATTTTTAAATATTTTGGTGAACTCCTAACTAACTTGCTAGCATTTTATACATGGATATCACATCTTTAAGATTGTGGAACAGTGAACTGGATTTTTAATGTCTTCGGGGTGGTGTTGCTTTTTTTTTTTTTAACACTACAAATAATCATTTGCAGGCAAAATGAGGGTCACTCCCTGCTCCTTTGTGGTATGTAGACCTGATTTATATCTGTTAAAAGCACTCCTTCCCGCTTTCCACACTGAAGCTGGTGGTGTGGGCAGCTGTCTGTCTTCTCACTCAGGAGAGGGTGGCATCACACTTCATCCCAGACAGGGTACCTTGGTCACTGCATAGGGACACTGTATGCTTGGAGGTTTTGTTGAAAACTGTCTGTGTAGCTGGAGAGTGAGAACTCACGTGGGAGCCCTGTTTCCTGCAGGTCCTCAGCACAGCAGCCCACTGGTGGTGGTGCACTTGCAGCCTTCCCCACTAGCGGAGCCACCCGCAGGACTCTTGCCTGGCCCTGCCTGGTTCTTAACAGAAGCTTGTGTTAGAGGAATAGGTGGCCACCTTCTGCCTTGTGTCAAAATGGGGTTTGTTCCTTCTGTTTTAGGGGACGTGAACAAGATAATTTGTCTGCTTGGAGTGGGACATTGCTAGATCCTGAATCTGAAAACAGCACCCTCCTTTTTCCCTGCAGTATTTAGGAGAGTAGAGATTAGACCTGACATTGGCCTCTGAATGCTCCCAGAATACAAATTAATAAGAGCCCTTATTGGATGGCCAGGAGAGATGCGGCTCAAGTTTCTGTTGTTGCTGCTGTCTGTAGACAACAGTTTTGGGAGATCTTCGTTACTAAGGCAACGCAGTGCCAGGGATGATGGTGTGGGCTCTGTGCCTGTCTCTCTGCGCAGGGTCCGGGTGCCCGGGGTGGGCAGGCAGCCAGGGCTGCAGTGCACAGCCACCCTGCTCCTCGCCCTGCCTTCACGCAGTCCTGTCCCTGCTTCTCAGAAGTTTCGGGATGTATGTTTGATTTACTAAATCAGTGCGCGAGAGAGGATGTGTTAATTGTTGCATTGAGGTCTGGGAAAGAGAGAGAGTGATCCACCGGCAGCATAAATGTCAAAATAGCTGAAAAAGTGTGATAGTCCAGTCTCCTGGAAGCGGCACAATTCCTGGTTTCTTCTGAAACTGCTACAAAAGGAGATCACTTAAGAAGTGTGAAGTGTTTAATTACTGTGACTACAGTTTGGTCTGCAGCCACACATTACCTCTTCCAACAGTGGAGGGAGCTGTGGGAGGCATAAAGCTCCCATAGCAGAGGAAGGACATTAAGATCGTTTTTAAACAAAAACCCCCCAAACAATCCATGCTTACTGTGATAGAATATTCCTAATAAAGCCTGTAGATTTGGCTGTATGCATATAAGTCTAGTATACACTAGATATATGCCTATTACCTGCTGCTGTGGCAAGCAGGTAGAAATTGCCCTGCAATGGGTATCTTAGCAGGAAGGTCAGGAACTGAGTGACTTAAAGATTTTTCTCATTCAGTGTTGCTTTCAGATCAGGTCAAACTACACTTAGAGTAAAATAAATCTCCACAATATATGGTACAGCTGCAGTAATTGACAGAAAAAAGCCTGGTGGGATTATCTAATGAAATAGGATAATTTTGCTGCTGTGCTTTGGGATGTAAAGTGGGAAGAGGTTGAGGGTTCAGTACCTGCCCATAGCGCAGTGTGTTCCTGGGCACTGATGGAAGTGTGCATCAGGTGCTGGTCGTTACAACTTACTTGGGGCAGGGAGGAAAAGAAAAGAACCTCTTCTTTCTCTCTTGTTCCCACTGCTGTCCTTATTTCCCGGTCAAGTCGGAAGTGCTGGTGGAATGCTGGCTGCTGGGAAAACAGACTTAAACAACATATTCCTAAAGTGAAGCTGAAGAATCATGCTACAGGGAAGCTGATGATGGGGGTTAGAGAGGTGTAAAATCAAAATATCTTTCAGTTATTTGACAGGCTAATTAGGAGGGCAATCATTACTTTTTAAAAAATCAATTTCCTTTGACAATTGGTTTATGACTTGCATTCCAGGAGAGGTACACATTTTGTTGCCCAACTTGCTGATAAGCTTTTTATTTTTAATATGCCTATCCTCCCCTTCCCCAAAACAATTGTAGGCCATATTTAGAAGCAATTGGTATATAGGTATTCATGTGCATCTAGAGCTGGGTCTTCAAGAATATGTTAGTGGATATGACTAAAATGGAGATAGTTTTTTGAGATGTTGATGTTGTTATAAGAGAATGAATAAATAAGGAAGGAGATGGACATTACAAACAGGTAGTCTTGTAAGTAATTGTTGATTGGACTTTGCAGTAGACAAATGTTAATGTGAAAGACCTTACCAAGCTTTATGCGTTCTTCTTTATTTCAGGATAATGCCACTGATAACAGGATAATATCTGAATCTTCTGAGATGAATGAATTTGAAACTCTTACTGCCAAGTTCCATTTTGTTGATCTAGCAGGATCTGAAAGGTTAAAGCGAACAGGAGCTACAGGGGAAAGGGCAAAAGAAGGCATTTCCATCAACTGTGGACTAGTAAGACTATACAATTTGTTTCCATAGGCTGTTGGTACCATCTTTGCTTCCTTCTTGTATCAGTTGTTTTTGTAATCCCTAAAATAGAAATGCATTATGTGCAGAACAATGACTGTAGCGTGAGACATAACAGTGTATATTGGTTCTTACTGGGTTCTGGCTTGCTAATGTTTTCTCCATTACACTAGACCCTAACTAGCAAATTAGAGCGCTTCTAATTGTGGTGAAGTATAATATTGTAATGTGTTACACTAACTTTTGAAAGACAGTGTGGATATAGTAACACTTTTTATTTTCATTTTTTATTCTGTCAAGACCCAGAAAATTGGAGAACATTACAAGCAGTTTGCAAGGAGTACAGGCATATGAAACATCAACAATGAATAGGCTTAACTGATCAATAAATCCTGGTTCTTTGTTATAATTATGAAGCATAATGTAAAACAATCCTTGGCAAAACACTTCTAAGTAGAAACGCAATTTTTAACTTATAGCATCACTTCATATTTTTTTAGTCTGTGTACTGGCTCTCTGTGCATAGTTTTAATGAAGTGTATTGTTTTATTTAATTATGATTACACTGAAAATTAGAACTAGTGATTATCATTGGAGATTGTAATTTTATGCCTTTCTTTTGAGCTACTTGGCCATGTGGAGGCTCTGTGCAATTCTATTTTAAAGACTCAAAAATACACCTTTTTTAATGCAAAACCATGTGTTTTTTCTGATCTAGTGTGTGGTACCAGAGAGGTATTCTGCAACTAGAACTTTCTTAGTATTTCTCTTGCTGTCATGGCAGCGTTCATTTTCTGTAGTTATTCTGGTTATATTATATGGAAGACAAAGGAAATTCAGTTCAATTTCATCATTGATTTAAACACAGAGCCAACAGAAATTTGGAGGTTTAGATGAAATAGATGTATCCTTAACAAATTGGATACAAAATGCATGAAGGTGAAAATTGGTGTGATAAAAGTATAATTTCATATGATCACAAAACTTTAATTTACAGTGAATTCCAGCCCTCAGTTTTGGGAAACAGATTCAAAGTGATTTAAATACTTCAAAGCAGTCACAGAATGTGGCGTATATGCAGTTCTTCAACTGCTGGGTGCAGTAAGACCATTTTCAAGACTATGAATTTGCTGTACAGGGTGCCATCTAGAGGAATGTTCTTTAATTTGACATATGAATAATCTGAAGTACCTGCAGTTGCACTTTAAAAATAATTTTACAGCCAAATGTTAGGTTGTTTATAAACGTGGTTTAGACCCTTTCTTAGCAGTGAAATAGGGTAGCCATGGACTATATAATTTCCTTAAATGCTTTAATCTTCTTCAGACATCCCATATTTCATATCTGTAGGGGTAATAAATTCTGATTTTGTTTTTCATGTCAATTCCCCATATCTCATTTTAAATCTAGCATAAAGCAGATTTGATAAAATTAATTTTAAAAAGAATATTGCTACTGCTAGAGATCAGCTTTAATAATCATTGAAAGGAAATGTTTGTTATGTGAAGTAGTTTTAACTTCTGTGTGTATCTGACATGAATAGAGAGTGCATGCAAATTGTGCTAAGCACTTAGCACTTGCAGATACCAGACTGCAAGTCATCTGATTCACTGTTGATAGCATGAAAGTTTAAAGCGATCTACTGTAAAATGTAAAAATCTTCAGAATTTTTTTATTATGTTAACTGCCATGAGAATAATAATTTCTTTACAATATGTAGATCTCAGCTTGTAGCTTTTTTAAAAAATAAAACTACTCGGGAACTGATTCTAACTTATGTTATGTGATTTGGTGTTTTATAGCTGGCACTTGGCAATGTAATAAGTGCACTGGGAGATAAAAGTAAGAAGGCAACTCATGTACCATACAGAGATTCAAAGCTTACAAGGCTACTTCAAGACTCTCTTGGGGGAAACAGGTATGAAAACTAGAACGTTTTATGTATTTCATTGTGAATGAACATGAATGAGTACATAATCTTCAGAAAGTAAAATAAACATTAAACAATGAT
This sequence comes from Arenaria interpres, assembly GCA_013399435.1. NCBI lineage: Eukaryota > Metazoa > Chordata > Aves > Charadriiformes > Scolopacidae > Arenaria > Arenaria interpres. The sequence continues at coordinate 343,767 of VXAK01010680.1, read as the reverse complement.
AAAAACCCCACTCTTTTTGTTGGAGGGAGGTTCTGAAGATAAATTACTGTCATGATAGAAAATGCTGGGAATTTTAAAGGATTTTAGGAATGCAGGATTTTAAAGAAGCTTTTTGCATTCTTTTTTCAGTGCTGTTACAACTTTACTAGACATGATGCTTTGAGTTACTTAGAAGTTACCGTTTCCAGGACAAATCCTTTCCATGGAGACATCTTTAGATTATAGACAGCATAAATGGTAAACTTTGTTATTGTGTTAGAGCCTTAGTAGTTACAGTGTAGTTTAAACCTGTGATGAGTTTCTCCTTCAGAGATTGGGTTTTTTTTTTGTTACTTTATTTTTAAATGGTGTTTGTTTGCTTGGATTGCCATGCACAGGAGGATGAAGTCAGCTTATAACAGACACTGGCATCTTTTGTAAAGGTTGTATAGCTCAGGGTTATAGTCCAGTTATCTGATACTGGATTAGAGCCTAATAAAAGCAAACTATCACTGGAATTGTCTGTATGAATGTCGTGGTTTGGGCCGGGTTGGCTTATGACAAGATGGCAGATGCTCCCCCCCACCTCTTGCTCCAAGGAGAGAAAGAAGAGAGCTAAAGAGATTTATGGGTTTAGGAACAATTAAACTCATTTAATGAAATACTAATAATAAAATTAAAACAGGAAATATAGAAATAGATACAAAATATATAAACATATACAAACCTGTATCAAGTTCCCGGGGAGATGTCACTGGCAGGAAAGTCAGTGACAGGAAAGACAGGAAAGACTAGGAAAGTCCCAGACTGTTCTCAGTGATGAATGGGAACTGGATTCCAGAATACTCTGATGGGGATCAAAGGTAGACAAACTGACAGGAGTCATTGAAGAGGAGCCCTTGAAGAAGAGGCAACCAGAGCCCTTTGCTCCCTCGGCTTTTATACTGACGTGGCAGACGGGCTGGAACACCCTATTGGTCAGTTTGGGTCCCCTGACCTGCCCAGGCCTCCCCACAGGTGCAGCCCTTCCCTGGGGTAAACAGCCCAGTCTGCGGGCCCTGGTTGCCACGGCAACAAGTGAAAGCAAAAGCCTCTCCCACTGAACAGAAATTTGGCTCTGCTCCACCCCAAACCAGGAAAATGAACCTGTTCTGTGTACCTACTGCACAGAAGAGAGGCTTTGGCCTCTGGAAGCTTTGTCCACGCAAACATTAACAAATTTGTTAAAACAATACAAGTTTTATTTTTGTAGCATTGGCGTGTACAAATACAAAAGGGGGTGTAGTTGAGTATACTTCAGCAAGTTAATATTCTTATTCCTCTATTTAATCCAATATCATTTGACTGCTGTTTTTAGGAGGGTAGGAAGTTTTCTGGGTATTTCACAAAGGAATAGGGAAAAGTGGAAGAGAGTCCTTAAATTGTTACTCTATTCTTCAGAGAGATGGCCCACAGCACTGCAATGCAAGGAAAAGCAAAATAAAGTAAAATAAAGGCCAGAATTTTCAGAAATGCTTAGGAGAGAAAGAAACTTGAGAATTACGAAAAAATAATCAGCAGAAGTCAAGAGCATAGCTCTTCCTGGAAATAACTACAAATAGCAGTGCTAGACTAAATTTTATATCAAATAGACTAGCCAATGAGCATTTTTTCCAAACACTTCTAAGATTGTACTTTTGTTAAAATAATATTTTGACTGTAAAATATTTTCCTCTTTTATAGCTCCACTGCTCCCCCTCTTGTTCTTTAGGAGAAATTGCAAAATTTAGTGTACAATGCGTAGATCGCAAATGCTGTCTCAGAGCATTTATGAGAATATTCAGATGTATTCTTTCTGTCTGTTTCAGACTGATGTTAAATTTATGGACACCCCCAGCCACCACCACCTCTTTTTATTATGTGTTCATAGAAATGTGAGTTGGAAGGGACTGTTAAATGTCATCTAGTCAGACCCCTTGCAATAAGCAGGGACATCTTCAACTAGATCAGGTTTCTCAGAGCTCTGTCCAGCCTGACCTTGAATTTTTGCAGGGATGGGACAGCTACAGCTTCTCTGGGCAACCTGTGTCAGTGTTTCACCACCCTCGTTGTAAAAAAATAATTCCTTAAATCTAGTCTAAATCTACCCTCTTTCCATTTAAAGCCATTACCCCTTGTCCTGTCAAAATGGGCCCTGCTAAAAAGTCTGTCCCTATCTTTGCTGTAGGCCCCCTTTAAGTACTGAAAGGCTACAATAAGTTCTCCTCAGAGCCTTTGCTTCTCCAGGCTGAGCAACCTCACCTCTCTGTCTGTCCTCATAGCAGAGGTGCTCCATCCCTCTGATCATTTTTGTGACCCTCCTTTGGACCCACTCCAACAGGCCTATGTCTTTCCTGTGCTGAGGGCTCCAGAGATGGATGGAGTACTCCAGGTGGGATCTCACCAGAGTGGAGTAGAGGGGCAGAACCACCTCCCTCGACCTGCTGGCCATGATTTTTTTGTTGCAGCCCAGGATAGAGCTGGCTTCCTGGGCTGCAAGCGCACATTTTTGACCCATGTCTAACTTCTCATCCACCTTTTCTTCAAGTCCTTCTCAGCAGTGCTGCTCTCAGTCCCGTAATCTCCCAGCCTGTATTGATACTGGGGTTTGCCCTAACCCAGATGCAGGACTCTGCATTTGGCCTTGTTAAACCTCACGAGGTTCACATGGGCCCACTTCTGGAGCTTGTCGAGATGATACATATGCTGAGACATGTCAAATTAGAAGTTTGCTCTTAATGAAGAGTTGTACAAAAAACCCCAACAAACTGGCCCACTATACAATTCAGATAGGAAAGCGGAGTTCAAGTTGTTCAGTTTTCAAGACAAACATCTAGCAGAACCAGTCTTCTGAAGTTTAGAATAGTAATCATGTTCGCAACTTTAAGCACAAGTAGTCCTGATGTCTGAATTAAAAAAAATTTGTTCTTAATCTCAGATATTTAGATATATTGAGGACTAAACTCTAACATTTTTGAGAACTTGCACAAAGGTACACGGGAGGTCTGAGGAAGAATTGCTGAAACTGAATCTTCCCTGTATCCTCAGGCTGGTTAACTCTTGCCAGTCTAGTTTCCCAGTGAGTATGGTGAAGGTAATTTTTTGCCTTACAAAAGGTTGAAGAGATTAATTTGTCTTGGTCTGAAATTATAGAAAATGAAGATCAGAATCTGCTCTGCCTGATGCAGATACTGCTCCATTGTCCTGGAGACAGTGCACTCTTCCTCATGCAGCCACCTGAGCTTTAACATACAAGAGAGAAGTGAATTCTTCCAGACCTGGAGGGGAGGACTCAGTCCATGAAATATAGGTGTTTCCCTCTATCTGTTGAGGATTTAGGCCATGTAGGCACCTTCGGAGTATGATCTATAGCTGGAACTCTAGTTCTGACCCCTCTAGGCTGTTCTCATCTGATGTGAAATGAGAATGTGCTCCAGGGAGAGGAGAGGTTCCTCCATCTGCCTACTGAATGATGAAACCACTTGGTTGGAATGAATAATTTTTTACCTTTCTTCTGTTTTTGTCCCACTGATTCTTGCTGGTCTGTCTGCTCAGTCTTTAATTTGGAGCAGGGAGTTATAGTCTCACCCTGCATATCCCATAATGGGATGGCTAGAGGGTGTTGTAGGACCCTGAAAGGAAGACGGTTGTTCATAGCCCTCTTGGGCCTAGAACTCAGGTCCTGCTGCTTTTTGTGGAAGTGCTCTAAGCAGTGGTGGTCTGAAACATGGAATAAATAGTTATAGTCAGATGTACTAAGGGTAAGTACTAGCTTGCGGGCCTCTGTTGGAGAGCAGGAATTTGCAGTGGAGAATTTAGGCAGCCTGCATCTTGGTAGTACCTGAGGTAGACGGTAAGTACCCTAGGCGGTTGTGTGTGCGTGCATGGGCAGCTAAGGACAGTAATCATACTTTCAGATTAAGTATGTAGGAACCTCAGAAATCAATGAAAGTAGGCAGTCCTGACTACTTTGTGATTCAAATTGATGTCTAGGATTTTAGGTTAATCTTAAGGACTTAAATCTCAGTTTATGTATGATTAGGGAAACAATTTAATTTGGAAAAAAAAACAACAACAAATCACCTCTAGGAACACAAATTAATTGCTTTTATAACTTTACACGTAGAACAATTAATGATGTAGCATCTCCTGTGCTATGCTGGGGTGATACATGAGGTGTAACAGTGCTGAAATCTGTAGTTGACAGTCTTCTGCTGTGAGTTAGAAGAATATTTTCACAGGTGTTATATGAAGTGACTATTCTTGTTTCACCTTCAGCCTGAAGACTTGTTAGCTTCTCTCCTCTCTTTTCGTTCTTGATGTGTAATGCTGACCTATGTTTGTAACTTGCAGCCAAACACTCATGATAGCGTGTGTGAGCCCTTCAGATCGAGACTTCATGGAGACCTTGAACACATTAAAGTATGCCAACCGGGCGCGGAACATCAAGAACAAAGTGATGGTTAATCAGGATAGGGCTAGTCAACAAATAAATGCTTTGCGCAGTGAGATTACACGGCTACAGATGGAACTCATGGAATACAAAACAGTAAGTTTACCCTCTTAGAACTTCTGCTTTTAAATGCTTACAGTTCTACAGCTTGTTTCTCTGTTGGCTACTCGTAGTTTATACACTAAAAAAACCTTGAATAGCAACCCTAACTTAAACAACACTTCTAATTCCAGCTATTACCGAATGTTTTTAGAAAACCTAGATTTCATCCCCAGAGAAAAGATGCATCAATGAATGCCAGTGACATCAGCAGATGCTGCAAGCTATTTGCTTTTTGCAAGGCAAAAATTGACCTTGTTATGCTCAGCAATGAGAAATAGTCACTTCCAAAGCAAAAATGACCAGAATTTGGATTAGGGCATGAATGAATGTGAACAGTTATTGTATATTGCTCTTAAAAACTTAAACAGCTAAAACAATTTGCATTTTTAAAAATACATTTTAAATTGTATAAGCTTTATTCATACTACACAATATCCATTTCTTTCTGAAATTTTTAACAAATAATGTTTTCAGCAACAAATGTGGTCTTCCTCCTTTGTTATCCCTGAGATGATAATATCCTGATTTGATAAAGAATTTTCTTCTCATTTCTTAACCTCTTCAAGAGCTTGTATTTCAGACTGAGATGGAATTACACAGCATGCAAATGCTAAGGTGTTGGCCAGACATCAATGTTTTGAAAACTATCTATTTATCCATTGTTTTACACTTTTTGAGAGAAGAATCTTTTGATATGAGTGTGCATTTGGAATTTCAAGTGATCTGTGGATTGCTTTGGCAAGTTAAATTTTTTTCATGTGTAGGTGAGCCTTTACTAGTAATAAAATATATTTACTTTCTTAAGGGTAAAAGGATTATAGATGAAGAAGGTGTTGAAAGCATCAATGACATGTTTCATGAAAATGCGATGCTGCAAACAGAAAACAACAACCTGCGTGTTAGAATTAAAGCAATGCAAGAGACTATTGACGCACTGAGAGCCAGAATAACGCAGCTCATGAGCGACCAGGCTAACCAAGTGCTAGCCAGAGCAGGTATGCTGTGGGTGCCTTCTGCAGTGTGTAAACTGCTTAGTAAGTTCATGAACTTAAATCAGCTATTTGATTTTTGCCTGGTTTTGAGTCCCTTGGAATGAAGTTATACCTCTGTAACAGTAATGTAGGACTGGCTTTGGTAGGGATAGGCCCCCATCTATTTCGGGAGACTTCTAATAACAGAGATAGTTTGGTACCCTGATTTGACCATTCATTTAGGGCTACAAGCAACATGAAATGTGAAATAATACCTTTGGATAGGAATTACTTGTATGCTTAACTTTATATGGACTTAAATATTTTGTTTCAGATGAGGACCTGGGTACAGATGGGTAAATGTTGACTTGCTTTTCACCTCATAGAATAATCAACCAATTGATTTACCATGACTGCATTGGTCTTTTTGTGCACTGTTTGTTGGGTTACTTTTGATTTATGGTATATGCATTGTTAGAAGATGCTAATATGGAAAACAAATGAGATAGAAAAAGTGACTTGTAATAATCCTGATCATATGACGCAGAAGAATCAAAAACATAGTGCAGCTTAAGGAGTAAATCTATTTTACAAATCAAATAAGATCTAAACATGTAGCCCTTGTACCTTGTGGTTAGCAGCGGTATTCAAATATTTATACTGTTACAGTCCTTTCTCAATTTTTCTCTTCCCCCCCACCTCCCTCTTTCTCTATGTCCTTCAAAGGAGAAGGTAATGAAGAAATTAGCAACATGATTCATAATTATATCAAGGAAATTGAAGATCTCAGGTATTTGCATAATATATATTTGAACAATATTTATTAAAAAAAAGTAAAGTACTAGAAGTGTTAGTAAGCAAATATTTCCACTGTTTTCCTGTGTGAGGATAACTTTAGGACAGTGGTCCTTTAGCTTTTTAGACCACCTGGTGTTGCTCTTGGCCACAAAAAATTAAAATGTTAAAGATGAAGCTGACAATAGGAATGAAAGTAAGATGTTGCCTAAATAATGTTGATAACTTGATATTGTTCCACAAAGGACAGCAAGATTTGAAACAATTGTTTTATAACTTCATAACTTCATATATAAATGATAGTACTGAGAAATTATTTGTTACAATTTAGCGTTAAAAAAGCATCTGCTTTCTCTTTAAATTAAAAAAGTATTAACTAATTTAGATATTTTCTCCTCAATTTTTTTTTCATGATACACCTCCAAGAAATAATCTGGCCTATTCCCAGTTAGTGTTAGAGCTTTTATGTAGCTTTAGTGTTATGTGTATGTACATACAGCATATGCAGATAATATACACACAGCTGTATATACACAGATATACAGGCATTTCAATGTATTCTGTCTAGGGTATATGATATATGTACAATATACATAACCATTGTGTAAAACGGTCTCATCAAGGGATTTACTACACTTGGTTTTTTTGTTAGATTTCACCTTGGTTTATAGCTTCTTTTTAGACTGATGGTAATGCATTACAGTTACAGATGTCAAAGACTATACATCTCACGCATTGGCAATACTTTTGATTCATGGTCTACAATTCTTCCCTTTTTTTTTTTCTTTTTTAAGAGCAAAATTATTAGAAAGTGAAGCCGTGAATGAAAATCTTCGACGCAACTTGTCAAGAGCTTCAACAAGATCCACATACTTTGGTGGACCATCAGCATTTTCTGCTTCTATGCTTTCTTCAGAGAAAGAGACAATGGAAATTCTAGATATAGCCAAGAAAGATCTAGAAAAGCTGAAAAAAAAAGAAAGGAAAAAGAAAAAGAGGTGGTGTATGAATTACAATGCTATTTGTTTTCTCTTTATTACTAAAGAGGTGTGTCTTTTTTAACCACTGAGACTTTAAAATTCATTTGTTGTTGCTGTGTGGGTTTGGATCCTAAACTGCTGTTCCTTCAAACCCTTTTATACATGGAAGTTGTAGGCATTTTTCTTTTGGATCTTTTCTTCCAGTGAAGTACGCAGTGTTTGTAGAATGAATGTTTCTGCTGTAATGAATTTTTCTGTATAATTATGCACAATAGTAAAAGCACAGGTGCTCTCCATAAATTTTTATATTTTAAATTTTTTTTTTTAAAATGCATCTGAAATTCAACAGGAGTTTTCAAAAACAGTAAACTTTTTTCTACTATATGTCAAAACTGAAACAGCTTTCTGAAGAAAAGATATTCTGAATAGCTGGGAATTCTTTAGTGGCTCTTGGAATGGCTTCTTTTGCTTTATCTTCTGCTTTTATGAATGTTTTTAATTTGAGGTTTCCTAATACTCTACAACATCATGCTTTGCTGGTTTTTGCTGTCCAACTTCTCATCTACTAAAATGCTCATGGTCATTGATATAAATGCCTGTTCAGACAGCAGTTAGTACAGCAAGGATCTGTTTGTGTACTCTGGAACTTTGATTCCATTAGACATTTTTCTCTTTTCCTTGAAATTGTCCATGCTTCTAATTTATTACTCTTTCTACTAATGGCCCTTCAGATTTCTACAAGCTAAGAGTACAACTAAAACTGCGTAAAACTGAAATATAGTTGAAGCATGAAGTAGATTTGAGTTCCTGTACCTATAAATTCGTTCAGCACACAAGTCTCTGATACTTGTAGAGAGCTGAATAACTGATTTTTTTATTTGCATATCACTTTTCAGGAAACTCATACTTTTGATTTTGATAGATTTTGGTCTCATGTTTGTAGGAACTTGAGGGGAGGATGGAAGTATTAAATGCAATCAGCAGAATGTTCTGGTCTCTCTTCGGCCAAACACTTCAATATGTTCTTTAACTGCAAATGCAAGGTCAAAGAGATTTAATTTTGTGTTTCAACACATTGTAAAATCAAGCATGCATTTAAGTACATGCTTAGAGTCCCAAATGTTTGGTTGGGGCCTAAGTATTAGGTAGCACACACGTTTATGTCCAAACAACAGACTAAGGTTACTAGATATATTGAGTAATATCTCTTATTGTAGGAGATGATGTCTTTAAAAAAACATTTTGAAGTTTTACTGTACATACAGTAGTAAGTAAAACATGTGGTTGTCCGTTTTAGCTGTGGGTTGGTTTTTTTGGTTTGTTTTTTCTTAAGAAGCTTCTGCATCCAGTCATACTTATTCACACCAGGACAATAATCTTGGGAATGAGATAGCTAAGTGGTCTGATCCAGAAATAGGGACTACTTTCCATAAACTATTTATTTTTGAGATCAGGTTTTTCATTCTAACGTAGAATTAGAGAACCATGGAAAAACTTAAGTTGGAAGAGACCTTTTGATGGTCCAGCCTCTATCTTAAAGTGAGATCCCATTCTATAGAATGGGATTATACTCTTCAGAGTGCTGGTAAGGTTTGAATCTATCTGCTGGCCCAACTGCAGACTGCTTTGTAATAAATACTTACAAATTTCTGAGGGGCATATACTAGGAGAAAAATTCCTTAGAAGCTAAGAGGTGTTAGAATTTGAGGGATTATGTGTATAGCCGTGCTTTTTTTACCTGCTTCTACCTGTGAATTTTTATTCTACTGGAACTTCAGGAATTGGCAATAGGTAATACTGCTAATGTATCACAAAGGGACAATTTGTCCTGCAGTTTGGTAGGGAGTCTTTGCTCTACTTCTGTCTTCTACAGGCATTTAGTTGCTTTCACTGTACTCTTTCTTTCTAGGGTTGCTGTTCTTTTAAAGTTGTCTAACTAGCATTTTCATATTAAAATGGGATCGGTAAGCCTAGTTACTAGTTCTGCCCCATCTGCTACCTTTCCTGATGTCTTTGTTTCCTGGTTGTGGGTCAGTATTATGAAAGGCATGTAATTTTAAGTACATGCAACTTACCTAAATTTTTGTGAGGTAGCCTGAAGATCTAAGAGCCATTTTCTGAATGAGCAGCAGGTATGTACTGCTATATATCTGTAGCCTTTAATAAACATCTGTCAAAGTTTATTGGAACCAGTTTACACAGCAGTAATGTTTTGGCTACTGAAATAGTGACATGCTTGATTGGAGTGTCCCACAGTGTGGCATACTCACCAGAAGCTCTAGAGCAAACTTCCCATGTCCCTTTCAATCATTAGTCAGCCTTAGGTACCTAGTAACCTTTATTGACTGCTATCTTTTGACTTCCCTAACCTTTATTAAACTAAATTAGTGATGAAATTCCATGGGGTTCAGCATGTTAGCTGCTAGCTGATACTGAAGGAAGATGGCAGGCAGTGTAAGGTGAAAAGGCAGCAAAAGTACTTGCTCAAAACTTGCTTGTAATAGGAACATGAGGAATATCAGTAGCTGTTGAAATTTAAGCTATCTCTGCACTTAAGAAATGTCTGCATGACATATATTACTTATACATCCATGTTTTTTTAAAAGGAAAAAGTACAAGTAAAAATACTAACATTTTGTCCATCTCATTGCTTCTGATGCATATTTTTTGTTAATTTATTAAAAAATAACAAGCATGGCATGTACTTTTTGAATCCCAGAAAAATGAACTGCAGTTTTCTGCTTTTTATTTAAAAACAAACAACAAAACCCCGAACAAAAAAATTAAATGCAGTTTGAAGATTTTATATGAATTATATTCAGAATATATGATTTAGAATATTAGTACTAAAAACTTCTCATCACTATTTTATATTGCAATATGTTATCAGCATATATAAAACTAGTGGATTGGCTTTTTCCTGATTATATTCCTGAGGGTATATAACTTTGGTTCAATGACAGTATTACTTCCAATTTTTGATATTTTACCTGCCAATTTTAAGTGGCAAAAGAGGAGAAAGATTTTTCAAGAATGAAGTGGGGTTTTTTTTGAGTTCATATTAGAAGTAATTCTCAAAGTGAAATATATTATCTATTTCTAAAACTTCTTCTTTAGTGTAACATGAATTTACAATTGTTGACAGTGACAGATTAGTTAAACCACAAATGCTGCTTCTTTGTTTTCTGTTTACTTTCCAACTGTGCAAAATGTATTGCCTTTTTACTACTTGTTGTCTCTTGATGGTATCTTTTAAAATTTCATTTTAAACTCCACAAGCTCATATATCATTTTTTTTACCTTCTTATCACTTTTGCTTTTCACTGTCTGGTTTGTCCTTCATTGGCTTGGCCTTCCAATACTGTACCTCGTGCTTTTGAAGGCTACAGAAACTTGAGGAAAGCAGTCAAGAAGAAAGAAGGTTGGAATATTTCCCAGGTTTTTAATTACCTGTCATTTCAACTAACTGGTTGTCATACATGAAAAGAAGTTGGGCAGATTCATATTGGCTTTTCAGAATTATTTCCTGTGTTCTGACTTTCAACAAGTGTTTTAACTGGAAGAAAGCTCTATTGTGGAATTAAGGTTGACTCTGGGGTTGCACAGTGTCGAGCAAGTGTTTGTGGGGAGGTGGTGCCTTTGGGAATTGCTATAGAATTAAGTAGATTTTGTTCTTGCATGGCCTGTATGGTACGAAAGGGAGGAGGAAGGTGTAGTAGCTTATATGGTATGAGCTGTACAGCAGCCAGTGTATGACAGTAACAACTCTGGTGTGTGAGGTCAAGAAGGTCTTGGACCTTCACACCTCAGTTAAGTCTGCTTCTTTTATTTTTTGCAAGCACATGACTGAAGCCTTGACCGTTCCTTCCATTCAGTTTCAGCCAAAGTAGAAGATAAAGTAGTTAGTCATAGAGAGCAGTTGAGGGCTCTAAAAAGAGAAATATACTATCATTAAACATGAAAGTAGAGGAGCTTTTATGTTTCAGCTGTCTACTTTGATCCCCTCAAACCCCCACTTAATTCATGTGGATGTTGTGAATCCACACATCAGTAGCACACAGATGAAGCAGTACAGCTCTGCCTGGGAGAGTTGCTGGCTCTCCTTCCTCCTGTCTCTGCCTTTTATTAGGCAGAACACAAATGCCCTGTAGTGGTGAGCTCTGTGCTGTGTGCAGGCAGAAGGGAAACTGGGGATTTGCCTCAATCTGCAGGAAGATTGTAGCTAGAATCTGTTATCACTTAGGTTTATCAACCAACATGAAACAGAATATGTTGTGGGCTGGGTGAGATGAAAGTCTGTGGAAATGAGATTGTGTGGCTCAGTGTTTCCTGTCTGGCATTTTTTTTCTGTACAAATCTGGTTAGGCTTTTCACTTCCAGCCTCCCTGGCTGCTGTGTAGATTCAGACTGTCGAAGCAAAATCTTTCTGCCTTGCGCATGGTCAACTGTAGCTGGATTCCTATTTGCTGGTGATGAGTGGGGCAGAAGGAACCAGTTAGCACTGAACAGGTTAAACAAGTATAACAAAAAATCATGTGTGTACAGAAGGGCTTCTTTACTACTTCATTACTGGCTCTCTTCAGAGTAGAGCTCTGTTTTTAAGGTGGCTTTTAGGTGTCACTTGCCAAATGACAGTGTCTTGAATCTACTGACACTTCTTGTCACTTCACTGAGTATTAGATTTGTTTAAGAGTTAGACCTTGAGTCTGAGCAAGTTCTGATGTCAGTGGAGGAAGATATGCATTTCTAGTTACGCTGCCTAATCAGTGACAGCACATAACTTAACAAACTTGTATGCAGCTGAAGTTAGGTGAGGTGGATTCCACATTATGCAATCCTAACCATGTTTTTTTTGTTTATTAGCCCCTATGGTGTCTAGCCCTGTTCTCTCACAATTTCCCATCTATTGGAGATGGTTTGGATTTTGCACATGTAGTGTTAGAGGGACTGACGTTTGGTCCATGACAATTTGCAGTGACATTGATTTTTTTTTTTTTTGAATTTTACATTTGCATGTCATGTCTCAAATATGCACTTAGAAATGTTAAAACTTGTCTTAATGGCTAATACACCAAACCCTTCAAACAAAACCATAAAACTCTGCTGTGAAAAAAACCTGTAAGCCGTCGCTGCAGTTCATGTTGCCAAGATAAGAAAGAATATACAGACACTTGGCTTTCAAATAAGTTTTGAATCATAGTCTGAAAAATAAAAGTATAGAAATATACTAAAATGTAATCTTAATAGTTGGGAAAAGTTTCTTTTTGAGCCGGACGGTCCTATTGCAAAAATTCAGTATTTCTCAAGTCTTTTTGGTTTTGTATCAGTGCCCATTTTGAGCATTCCCTTGATGTCAAAGTAGATAACTGATCAAAACAGTAGCCATAGTAGGATAATTTTGGATATTGTTTAAGGCTTATACATAAATTTTCAGATGATTGTAAGCACAGTAGGTTCTGTTATAGCTTGAGAGTGTAGTAATACCTGTAATGTATGTTGTACCTGCACACAATGTTCTTTCTTTGCTTTGTAAAATCTATTCTGGGTACACTGCAACTTCCACGCAAAATGAGTACTGCTGTAGTATATGAAGATGTATATTCTGATTGTCCTGGTTGTGCAATATGCCCTAAAACAATGTGCTAATCATTAATAATATTTTGCAAGCTAAGATTAAGACTAATTAAACATTATTTTATTATTTGTGGGAGATTGGAAGTTGTGTGTTACCCATGCCCAACACATGTACTTTTGTCCAACTTCACTTTGGTTTTCATCTTTATTTGGAATTACAACTTACTGATTTGGGGGATGGGAAACAAGTGCCATTTCAGTTTGTGAATATTTTCTTTCTGTGCCTCTTCTGCTAGTGTTAAAGAAGATAACACAGATAACGAGCAAGAGAAGAGAGATGAAAAAGGCACGTCGGAGAGAGAGAATAATGAATTGGAAGCAGTAAGTGTTTAGAAGCATTCGGGTTATTTGTTCATTGTCTTTTTAAAGATTTACGTATTATAGAAAGGAAATTAGGAATGAGTCAGGTGACTACTGTGGCTGATAGTCACCAAGAGACTGGGAGGCGGAGAAGTGTGGGCGTGCTTCAACATATCTTCTGTTTTGTACATTTTGTAGGAGGAAATTCAGGAAGTAAGTGATCATGAGGATGATGAAGAGGAAGAGGATGAGGATGAAGATGACATGGAAGTTGTCGAAAGCTCAGATGAATCAGATTCTGACTCTGATGAAAAAGGTGACGTCAGTGCAATATTTTGTAGAATTCTATAAATACCATCTATCATTTCATGTGTTGAGGTAGGAAAGACAGCATGCTGTCAACCCACTGCCCATAATTCTCTGTGGATTGTATGTCCAGTGAATTCCTTTTTGATTATGGTGCTAAAACATGTAATACACATCAGATCAAGTGTCCCTATTCTGGCATTAAAATTGACCAGAGGCCATCAGGTGTTTGATAACACGTTTCTTCCTTAGAATACTCAAAGCGTAAGATTTGAGTACTGGGTTATTTTTATGTCTCAGATCTAATCAGCAAGTTTGATAGCTCCTGTTCAGCTAACTTGGAAATAGGTAGAATTTAATTTTGAAAGGCGCGAAGGCCATCAGCCTTCTTCATTTTCAGAGGCTGTAGCTTTCTGTAGAAACATTAAACGCTGGTTTATGTGTGATATGCAAATTAGGACTGCTAGAGTCAGAGACAGCATCAACAGCAATTCTCTCATGGGAGTTGGGGCAAATGGGCAAGCCAAGTCTGTTAGTTCCTTCTTGTTTGAATCACTGGCAGGAATTGCAGAATCTGGAAAAAATAATAATCCTCAACTGACATCTTTATTCTGGAGCACCTAATCTTAAACTAAAAAAAGGCATAATTAAGGAAAGAAATTAATTAAAATTTATAAACTTAGCATGTGGATTAGTCCTTTTTCCTTCCTCTTTCCTGCTACTTTTCTCATTCCCTTCACCATTCCGCTTCCATGATTGAGGTGGTTCCTATCTTCTCAGAATTTTGACTATACTTTACTAAGAGCTAGGGAAAGGAAAGCCTCCCCTTGGAGGCTGCCAGCAGTCAAATTTTCCTTTTATTATCTGCTGGGTTTATGAATGACAGTAATTCTCCAGCCCTGAGATGTGACTGAAGTCTCACAGTTTGTGCAACTATTGCAGGGGGAAGGACAGATTGCTGATGTTAACATTTAAATGTGAGGAATTACAACATATGGGCAATCGTGATCCAATGAGAGATATCTTTCCCTACTGCTTTCCCAGTTCTTGTATGAGGACAGTGTTTAAGGAGGAGACATTATCATGAATTGCAGATACTTTCACTTGCTGCATTGTGCTTTGTGTAGAATTTTCTTGTGCACAACTTGCATGTTAGGAAAGGACCCTAATGTTGTAGGGGGTATCTATAGTTATGTGATCCTCACTGTTACTTTAACGGAAGTCTGAATTTTTAATTACTCAAATCTTTTTATTTTAGAAAATTATCAAGCTGACTTGGCAAATATCACCTGTGAAATCGCCATTAAGCAGAAACTGATAGATGAGCTAGAGAACAGCCAGCGAAGGTTGCAAACTCTGAAAAAACAATATGAAGAGAAACTAATGATGCTGCAACATAAGATTCGAGACACTCAGCTTGAAAGAGATCAGGTTCTTCAGAACTTGGGTAAGAAGTGCAAAATCATTTAAAACTAGATTTTGTGTAAGATAGTCAAATTGAGTCGCTTGCTACTTCCCTCTTTTTTTAAAAAAATGTGGTAAGAAATTGCAGCAAACAGAAGTAGCTTTGTACCCATAATGCCAATGAATCATACTTTACTCATTCTAGTTTCTACTGGAGTTCAGAGATATTTTTTTTTATGAAGGTACTGCTACTAACAGGTATTTGATTTGGTTGGATAAACACTTTCAGTTTTCTAGGAATAATCATTTTTTAATAGTTCCTGAATTAAAAGTACTTTCCCACTCCTTCCCCCCCCCCCCTTTCTTTTGATTTGTATAAAAATAAGAACAAGGATCAGTGGTCTTGCAGAGATGTTTTACTGACCAAACTTTTTTGAATATGTGATCATATTGAGATGAAAAGCTAACTCTGGCTCAGGAAGTTCAAAGCCACAAGTAGTTCAACTTGGGGAGTCTTCATATTTGTTGTCTAGTGCAAAAATATCAAAAGGAAAGTGCTAATACTTCATCTCTTATCCAAGAAGACAGATAAAGTGGATAGTTCCAAGCAGCACAGGTGACAGGAGATAGAGACAAATTAAATTTTTTGAAGGTATTGCAGATAATGCTAAAAACAGAGAAAGCTTTCATCTGCTGCGGCTGGCAAAGTGAAAATATGCTGACCAAAAGCAGATTAAGAACTCCCCTTTTGCTCCAGGTTCTGTGGAGACCTATTCGGAAGAAAAGGCAAAAAAAATCAAGTCAGAATATGAAAAGAAACTCCAAGCCATGAATAAAGAACTGCAGAGACTTCAAACAGCGCAAAAGGAACATGCACGATTGCTTAAAAATCAGTCTCAATATGAAAAGCAACTGAAGAAATTGCAGCAGGAGGTGACAGAGATGAAGAAAACCAAGGTATAATTCAGTATATTGAAGTGTTGTACAATGAGTGTTTTACTGAAAAATGAGTTGAAATCTCCTGTGCATTTACCTACCAGATAACTCTGTTCTTGCTGTCAGCTGCTCAAAGGTCTGAAAACAGTAAAGATATGAAGACCAGGCTATTCCTGGGGGAGAGGAGTGGCTTTTAGGCTTAATGAACAGAAATTACAGTATCAAACATGAAGACGTACTACTTATTGGCTGTTACTCAGCACTGGGTGAAGGAGACACATTAGATGGAGGAGGTGAATTGCTAAAAGCATGTAATATACTGGAAGATGGCAATTTGAAGAATAAATTCTATATGAGTGGGGGCAGGGAGCAGCACATGAGTGTAAACGGCTTTTCTAAGTGACAACCTCTTTACAGGTTCGCTTGATGAAACAAATGAAAGAAGAACAGGAGAAAGCTAGAATGACCGAATCTAGAAGAAACAGAGAGATTGCACAGCTTAAAAAGGAGCAACGCAAACGAGAGGTGATTTGACAGATAAAGAACTTTAATTTGGAATAAGCATCTATCATTATGAAGTGCATCTGCTTGTAGGCACATACCATGTGTATATGCATTCGCTGAGGCAGGCATCAGGCATGCACCTGTATATTTTTGCAAGTCAAAGCACACATAATCTGGTTTGTTTTCTATGATAACTCGGTTCCTAGCTTCAGATAAGTGCAACACAAAACAGAAGGCTTATTGAATATATAGGTATTATTTTATCAGTGAATCTTCACAAAACTGTTACTAATACCTTGCACGAAAGTATTATTTTTGATAGAGAATTGATATAATGAAACACTTATTTTCATTCTGCACTAGAAAGAGTAAGAAACAATTGTGACTTGACTATTTCATGTCACAAGCTTTGCAAACTTGTATTAATGTGTAAAGATCTCTTTTTATACATACAATACGGTCCTTGTGGCAGATAATGGAAAAAATATTGTGCTATTTTTTCACAGCATCAGCTCAAGCTTCTGGAAGCTCAGAAAAGAAATCAAGAAGTTATCTTACGTCGCAAAACTGAAGAGGTATTGTGGTCAAACAGTAATGCGTCTTTGAAAACAGAATGATATTGTATTGTAACTGAGAATGCAGTTCTGGGGAGAAATAATCATATCTCTGCACTCTCTTTCAGGTTACAGCCCTTCGTCGGCAAGTAAGGCCTCTGTCTGATAAAGTGGCAGGAAAAGTAAGTCGGAAGCTGAGCCTGCCTGAGCATCCTATACAGGAAGCCGGTTCTAGTTCATCAGTTGAGCACGATGGCTCAAGAACAGCAGCACAGCAGAAGATGAGAATTCCTGTTGCAAGGGTTCAAGCATTATCTGTAACTGCAACAAATGGAGCAGGGTAAGGATTAAAACTGTTTTGTAATCTCTTAAGAGAACTGAAAATTGCATGGACTTTCTAGCTGATAATCTTTTGAGGATACATGTTGTAGTAGTTGTTGTTTTTCAAGCTGCTGTCACATAAAGCTCATAAAATGGGCGTTTTATCATTATCAAATGCAGTTTGAGTTTTGTGGGTTTAAGGCCGTGTGGAATATAAAATGGCATTAAAGAACAAGTCATACTAAGCCCAAAACTTCAAAATCCAGTTAATCTGCTCTTAAAGAGAAAAGCCCTTCGTGGTCCAATGCCTGCAGTATTCTTAAGTAAAACAAACCCAAACCAAATAAACAAAAAAACCCACTACTGCCAAAACCCACAAAAACCTTGTTGCAAAACACAGTTTAATGCATTAGGTTTATTGGTGATCTTCCACTGCAGTTTGAAACAGGTTCCCTTTTAAAATTGGGAACAGCTCTTAGGTGGCATTCAATTTCAGTATAGCATCATACAAGATGCCACAGTGTTTGATAGCTGTTTTTCAAATGCAGTATATTAGAGTGCAGTAGAGTTGAGGGCTGGGTGCAGGTAGCTGTCTGGTGTGACAAAATACTGCAAGAAATTCTGCAGTTTTCTGTGAAAAATATTCTGGCCTGATCATTTCCACATTAAAATATGTAATTGGACTACTTCACACTTAGCTGTATGTTTCTCTTTAATTTATCGCAGCAAGAAATATCAGCGGAAAACAGTGACAAGCAGAGTTTACTCCTCAAAGGCAGCCAGGATGAAGTGGCAGTTACTTGAACGCAGAGTGACTGATATCATTATGCAGAGGATGACCATTTCCAATATGGAGGCAGATATGAACCGGTTACTTACGGTAGGTGATCTGCTACACACTGTTGGTGTTATCATTGTATTAGATAAAGAGAGAGCAGGGCATTTATGTTTGCTGTAAATTAATTGCCATGATGGTGGCACAGGCAAAGTGTTTGGAATCCATTGCAGTCAATGAAGACATTCTAAACAACTCCAGTAAGCATTTGGACCATGGGGTTGCTGTGCTTAGTAAGAAATAAAAAGCACATTAATCGAATCATGGGCAAATATATTCATATATTCACCTGTATAACTTCTTCCTGTAGAAATCATGATACGTTAGTTAAAGTATGACAAGAAAATGAAAACAAAACAAAAAGGTGCTTAAATGACCTAAGCGTTTACTGATTCCTTTTTATGTAATATTATGTCTTTGGGGAAAATAGCAACGTGAAGAACTTACAAAAAGAAGAGAAAAGCTTTCAAAGAAAAGGGAGAAGCTCATCAAGGATGGGGGTGGCAGTGAAGCAGAGAGAAATGTCCAAAACATAAATGAAGAGATGGAATCACTAACTGCGAATATAGATTACATTAATGACAGCATTTCTGACTGCCAAGCAAACATTATGCAAATGGAAGAAGCAAAGGTAAGTCAAATATTAATACAAAAATGGTAAAATGGAGAAAAGAAAGAACAACTTGTTTAGACTTGAAAATGTTTGCATTTAGAAATTAATTTTGGTTTGGCTCATAATTTTTTAACTATGAAGTGAAAATTGGTGAAAACTTGGGTGAAGTCTGAAATGAAGAGTGTTTATATAACTGAACTTTGAGATCTGAGTCTTAGTGTCAATAGTGTAATGCAAGTTAAGACTGCAAAATATTTTAATGTCAAAGCTGATGCTTTCTATTCTGCTGGCATTAAATTAGTGTAATTCTTGGGACTGAAGGCTAACAGCTTGTATCATCTTCCTGTAGCTGTTGATATTCTTCC
Source organism: Arenaria interpres (assembly GCA_013399435.1). Classification (NCBI taxonomy): domain Eukaryota; kingdom Metazoa; phylum Chordata; class Aves; order Charadriiformes; family Scolopacidae; genus Arenaria; species Arenaria interpres. Next base: position 324,697 of record VXAK01010680.1, on the reverse strand, counting down.
ACTCCTTTGTATTGTTTTTGTATGCTTTAAATATGTTTAAGTAATTTTGTATATAAGAATTTATAAAAATTCTTTATATTGCATTTTAGTATATTTTCAGTTATGGAACAGTGGCTTTTTATAACTAAAGAGCCTTTTCATGCCAAGTTGCTTGTTTAGGGTCGACTTTTCAAATAGTAATTTATTAAAGGGAAATTGACTATTATGGTTGATGTAGAAATTTGAATATTGCCAAAAGCAGAAATCCAAATGTGAAAGCTCTTATGTGCATCATACCTTGCACGACCTAGCAGGAAGAATCCACCACTTACAGTCTCTGAGGTCTCTTGGCACAAGAAGCATGAAGTCTGAGCTAATACCAGTATTTTCATATGGCAGTGCTTGAGTTCTTCCTCTCCCACCTTGGGCTGATCTGTGCTTTAATACATGTTACATTGCCAGCAGCTTTTACTCTTTTACTCGCATCAGCGTTTCTTGAATTTTGGACAGCATGGTGCAAGGTTACAGGACTTTACCAGTAAAGAAGTAGCGAACACAAAAAGTTTAATAATTCTTAAGAGTACTGGAGTGCTTAATACTGGCTGAGAATAATCGGAAGAAAAATGAGGAAAAGACTAGAGGGAGAAGTCTTCAAATGCTTGAAGGTTGCAGAGAGTGAAGAAATGCACTCATTTCTGCATCCATTGTGAATACCTTAGCTTGTAGAAATGAGGGATCAGAGTTGGAGGTTGATAAATGCTTTCTAATAGGAAAGGAACTGAAATGCTGGAAGAGACTGGGAAGGCTGCAGAATCTGTGTTGTGGGATGTTTTGGGGATAGTTTGGAAAAAAGTCTCTCAGACATGGTTTAGTGGTACCAAAGGGATGAACTGGGTGATATTACAGTATCTTCACTGTTTCTATTTTCTGTGATTACTGTAATGAATTTTAAAAAATGCATTTTTAAATTTATTTTTTCTCCATCTGACTGTTTTTCTTGTTGCACACATAGGAAGAAGGAGAGACCTTGGATGTAACAGCAGTGATTAATGCTTGCACTTTGACAGAAGCTCGATATTTGCTTGATCACTTCCTCACGATGGGTATCAATAAGGTAATGCATGAAGTGAAATAAGTGTATGCCAGGACTATGTCGTATACCAGGAGCAGAGCTGTGCTGACGTAAATATGAATTCATACCTGTGAAATGTAAGCCAGACAGAACAAAGCTGGTCAATGCTACTGAGTCTTGCTGGTTCTCAGTGTGAAGGCCCTGGAGTTCCATTGTCCCCTTCGATCTCCTGCCTGTTTTTCAACCCCCAGGAGAGCCTGCTTCACTAACTCATGTTGCTCTTATAAGAGCACTAGCTTTTCATAATTAAATAAATAGTGTGCTATGTTTTTCAACAAGCTCCAGAGTGCTCAGGATCTTTTGTAAAGACTTGCTCAGCCACTTCCTTAAAAATATGAGCCTTTAAAATACATTTGTGTGGCATACTTTAGTCAGACTTCCACTTTTAGGTAGGGCAAGAAGGGCTTTTTCTTAAAGCCTTGGGGAGTAATATTTTCAAAACAAGTATTTGGCAGCTTATAACCCTGTGAACACATGTATGATATGCTCTGGCCGCTGCTTTTCCTGTTTGGAGGCCATATTCAGTGTCATTGAATCAAATAGCATTTCAATAGCCTTGAAATCTGTCATGCAGGTAATCAAAACAATGTGTGGTTTTTTTTAAACAAAAAAAAGGAAAATTCCCACAATCACGCTGGCGTCCACAAATTTTATTCTTTTTTTAATTTTTTTTTTTTTTTCAGCTCTTGGGTGGGTTGGATGGATATCTGCTTCCTTGCAGCAGGGTTAATATTAGAGAAATGTCTCTGACTTACCCTGTTAACAATTTCTCCTTATAATGATAAAAAGCTCCATTATGTGAAGTAACTTCTCCTCTTTGTCATAAGTAATTATCATGTAGAAAAACTGAAGGCACATTTTCCTGCAAAATTGGTCATACCTGCTGTCTCTTGTTTGTTTCCACATGCAAAATATGTCTATTGATATGTTGTTTTAAAAAATAAATTTAAAAAAAATTCTGATAAAATCAGAATCTAATGTGTAAGTCCCTAGTACTAAACTTCTTTATCAAGTGTTAGCACTCAAAGTCCACTGTTATTCTACAAGTCTTTGAGAAGATGTGTTGTACCTTTTTCTTTCCCTACTGTTTCTTCTATTTGGACACCATTCTCTGTACATTTCCGTGGCTACGTTTTCTGCAACTGAAAACTTACACTAATCTAGCGAACTTTCCATAGACTGGATTCTCTCTTAAATGAGGCCTTGAGATCTTTCAGCAGAGGCTGAAAGTTCACTGGGTGATTCTGTTGGAAAGATTACTGTTCTGGCACTGGGTGAGGGTTTATGGTTTTTTGTTTGTTTTTCGTTTTTCTGGTTTTTGTTATACAATATCACAGATAGTCATTAAAAAAGCCAATGTACTTCTATGTGAAAAATTGAGGTGTTGATTTTTCAGATGCTTGCAATTCTTAAATAATGCAAAGAATCTATGAATTGGGAGTCACATCCAACTTGGCCAGATGCATATTTGCAAGGCAGTCTGAGGAATGCGAGTTAAATGAATGCTTAATGAGTCTCTTAAAAAAAAGTCAGTCCTTTAGTTGACACTGTGATCAGTTGATACCTGATCTTTAGGATGTGAGAGGAAGGTTACAATGTACAAGTTGTTTGTATTTGTAGTTTTAAAAAAGTTCTGGCAATTCTGATTTCATAACAAAAGAGTTGTGATAAAGCATTTGTGGTCTTTCTCTCTCCTAGGGTCTCCAAGCAGCTCAGAAAGAAGCTCAGATTAAAGTTCTTGAGGGACGCCTTAAGCAGACAGAAATTACTAGTGCTACCCAAAACCAACTGCTGTTTCATATGCTAAAAGAAAAAGCTGAGTTAAATCCTGAACTTGATGCTTTGCTGGGTCATGCTTTGCAAGGTAATTTTGTCATGTATTATGAAGAATCAGGTGCATGTCATGTTTGCCTTTCATGCATGCTGTACTGGGTGTTCTAGGCTATTTCTTTTCTGAATAGATGCTGTATTTTAACATCGTCAACTCTATTTCACAATTGATGTGCATGTATGTAATTTTTAAATATATTCCCTTGGCAGTGAAATATAGGAAACAAAGAAGGCTTTTTTTATTACTGAGACTTTAAATTCAAATAATCAGCTTGTTATTTTTACGAAAGATGATGCATTAACGATTTGGTATGATTTTAACTTCTGAGTGGGAAATTCTAAGTATGCAATCCTGTTCAATCATCATATGTTAGGGATTTTGAAAGTGGCATCATATGTCTGTTACGGCATCTATTCTGCTTCTCATGAGATGATATTAAGAAAAATTTAGAATATATTTGGGTACTTTTGTTTTATTTCTTTTTCTAAATGGATATATTTTGATTGGAGTGTTGCTTTTGTTTCCTTGTTGCTGTTATTTACACAGACCTAGATAGCATACCGTTGGGTAAGTATGTTTAGCTTTCTGTGTACTGTACAGCTGCATGAGTTACTAATTCATTCATGTTCACTAACTGGTGCATCTTAGAATTTTGTGAGTTTGTGAAGTTTGCATGAATATTCTGTAAATGTACTCATTACCATGAGCTTACAGAGCATTTCTTCCTTTCTGAAATCACCCATAGCCCTCGTGTGAGTTAGATATGTCAGATAAGAAGTGAACACAGTAAGCGGAGCTGTATTTCAAATTTACGAACCTGTAGTATGTTCAGACCACATAAAGCTATTTCACGATATACTACAGCTGTAGTGGTGACAAATTCTCATCTTTCTAGGTCTGAAAAAAAGTAATTCTTAACATGTGGGTCATTTTTAACCTTTTGCAGATAGCTTATTTTGTTACACAAGTTATGTAAATATATCTTACTTTTTCAATTGGGTTTAGTTACTGACTTCACTGAAAGTGTCTAGATCATCATCTGGTGTAAACTGGTGAGAACTTTGCGAGATTCCTGACAGGTGACACCTGAAGATCTGTCAGGGCATCTTGCTGCATATGGCCAGTATTTATTCAAGCACCTCAATGCTTATTAATATCACAGTGTATCTAAAATAGACCCTTAACCTGTGTGTGTGTGTTCAGCGCTGTTGGAGTGAGAGTGATGCTGCTCCAGTCAGGAAGTTAGCGTTGCATTTTCCTTAGCTCTGGACAGTCTTTTACTTATTAACAGCCTCTGGAGCAGTGAGAAGACACTTGTTAAATGCATTGAAACAGTAGCTCTATCATGACAATTTTTGTAGAGTATATCACAGAAGCTTTTTAACACTTTGCATGAATGAACTGAGCCTTTTAAAACACCTGAGCCACTTGGGACTATGTTAACACTTCATAGGAAGAAAACTGCACGGTGAGCAACATATCTTGGCTGAATACACCACGCTAACCCTAGGCCACACTGAAATCCAAACTGTCCATAGTCTGTGTTTTGTAGATTGCTCGTGGCTAAATCTTTTGGGCTGCAAGGAGTTTGGACACTGTTGAAGTCAGGTTTCAAGGCTGGGGCTGCCAGCTGGTCAGCAGGGACTGTGTCAGTGGAGGGGTCCCTGGTAACCTGACATGATTCCCAGGGGTGGAAGTTGGGTGGATGACACCCAGGATGTCTGACAGCTCAGTGGCAGTACCCACCCAGCCTCATCCCAAGCACAGGGGTTGCACGTCCACGGTGCTTGTCATCAGCTGATTGCGAACCACTCCCTTGATGCCTACTTTCAGGTCTGGTATCTGCAGAAGTTCTTAGCCATTTGAACATACTTGGCTTGAAGAAGTTGTGGCATTCCCTTGTGTAGTTGTGAACCAGCATTCAAGCATAGACTTAAGAAAAGGGCTTGGTCTGCAGCAAAGCACGTCACAGGCCCAGGTTTTGGCCCTCAGAATGAGTTTTGAATGCACACCTACTTCGTGTGTGGATGAGCTAGCTGCCATTCATTATCCCATCTGCTCTTGTGAAGACTTAATGTGACCACAAGCTTGAGTCCTGAAGTGTTGCTGAAGTGACTCCTTTCTGAATAATCGTGGTAGCTGCTTTTCATTCCCACCAGTGGCACCTGGATAGTCATGGATTCACAGCCAATGTATGTGCAGATCTTGAGAGGGCTGGTCAGATGTCACTTCCTCTGGATGAACTGTGCTGGTGCACTGTGTTGTCCTGGTACTGTCCAGTTACCTCTGCATAAGGATGAAGACAAGCCATCAGAAAAGCTCTCCACTGTTCTTCAATCACTGGTCTATTAGCAGTCATCTCTGCTGGTCCTTGCAAGCAGTACTAACTTTATTGCCTCTTTCATCTCTGCTCACTCAGGAATTTGCAGAATCTTGCTCCTCTGCCTCTTCACATTTGTCCTCTGTTGAGTCCGTGTGCTGGTTTCTATATGGGGGCTTCCTGCAGTCTTCCTGTGCTGAATTGCAGACAAACTGAAGAAAAATATCAGTACATGTTAAGTCACATGAGTGTGAGCCTACAAATAAAATCCTATCTTTTATAGCTATCCCATGCTTTCTACTTTGTTACCTGTAAAAGCTGATCACAAGTTCTTTGAGAAGGGGATGAAGTAACATCACCCTAATATGAATCATATATTTTTAAATAAATATATTTTATTTATGATGCTTTTGTGGCTTTCTAGAAGAAGCAGTTCTCTAGATCCCCTTTTCTGCAGAAGGTTCAGAATAAGAACAAATATGGAAAAGGTTTAATGTGGGGTCACATCTAGGATGGAACAGAAAAAGAAAGTTTAGAGTGCTATTTCTGTGACCCTGCTTTCTTTATAGTACTGTTGTTTTTCTGATAGTTAAGGTTATATTGCTAAAACTAATACAGCAGTTGAGTACCTCTGAAGTGTGGTGTTGGTGGTAGACTGATGTATGGCTTTTATGTTTTTTCAGGAAACGTTTTTAGTTGTAGTGTACACAAGAAGGCAGTATTTTCCTTTCATTTTCTTTTCTTTGTTCCATCTCAGAATTCAATTGGACACTATATCTTTCCTCTCTTTCTCCAAATCATGAAATTGCACTTAAAACATATACATGGGCAAACCTATTTTAATATGGATAACAAATATATCTGTTCTATGCATTACAAATGGTATCTGCTTTGTGGCAGAAATTAAGTGAATAAGGTGTCTCTAAGAATAAAGAGATGTAATGGAGTTTCATGAGTATGTTCAAAAATAAGGGACTTGCAGGATTGTATTACCAATGTCCTTATTTATGCTTAAAATATATCATTAGAATGATATGCAAATTAGGGGATTTAGTTTCCCAACAGTTTGGAATTGATTTTACTTATGCCCTGGACTGGTTGTCTCAGCTTAATGTTTTGCACTGTGTGCATGCAGACATGTTAATGTGATGTTGGACAGTGTTAGTGTGTGACATGCATGCTGGTTTTTGTCTTTTGTGGACAGGTTTGTGTACACATTTTACTTCAGGAGCATTTCTACTGAAATACTTCATTTTACAATTGACTTCAGTACAATTAATCTCTTCTTAGGAAAGAGTTCTAAAGTAATAAATGGTGGCATCATCCTGTTTTGAATTCTAAATGCTTACATACTAATAAAGTGCTTGTTTCTTGTCAGTCCAAATGGTGGCATTTTATATAAGCTGAGGCTAAGCCTCACCTCACTACCCAATTAAAAATACTATTTTTTTTCATTATAACCAGGCTGATTCTGTCTTAGAGCGTAAAGATTACAAAAGAAAAAGAGAGGAAAAGACATCCTTACTGTCCATTGATTTATGTCCTGTCTCTTCCATGTCTTGCAGTTAATTTCCTTTGCTTTATCTTCTTTCTCCCAGATTTCCTTTTAGAATTTATTTCTGGTTTTCTGTCCTCCCTGTTGCTCTGCTGCAATAAATAGAGGACTACATTTGGCTCAGTATGCCTAGGTGTATCGTTTATTCGGATTGTATGAAAAAAACCTTAAACATACTAGGAAAACTCAATGGGAAATGGCTAGTGAATAGTCAAGATATTTTGAAAAACCCTGCCTTTTGTATTGCTGCTCATCTACATTCAACATTGTCTGAGCTGTTTTGTATAGCACTTAACATTTGCACGTCCTATTTTAGATGGACAGACTAACATTATTCTTTTGGAAATTTTCTAGAAAATTTGGAAGATAGTACTGATGAGGATGCCCCATTGCATAGTCCTGGGACAGAAGGAAGGTGAGCAGTCTTTGTTAACCAGTAACTGTAACTGGTTCTAGAAAAAACACTGTCATTTCCTCTTTTTGTAGCGCATTGTATGTCCATTATTAAAAGGTACTTCTGATATTGTTTTGTTCCACTTTGCCCAGTGTTTCAGTAGAAAGAATCACATAAAAATGCACATTCTGCATAAATATGACTATTTTTTTCTAATTGTGGTGCGATTTTCTTTCAGCTCATTATCTTCAGATCTTTTGAAGCTTTGTGGTGAAGTCAAACCCAAAAGCAAGGTAGGCTGTACAATAATGACAATAATTCATACTTTAATGGCACCTTCTGGGGGATGCTCTTGCTTTGATCTAGAGACATTAATGAACAAAGACATGCAAAAGGTGGACTAACGTACTAGGATTTGTATTTAATACGTTTTTTGTCTGATACTCCTCTCTGAGAAGAAATAATAAAAATATATTTTTTTCAATATTTTTGTGGCTGAAATTGTAAAATTTCAGAAAGAGATGCATTCTTCCAACTACTTGTACTCCAAACTGGAGTAGATTTGCCGTTTAGTATCAGTTAGGCTGCAGTTTAATGTTAATACCAGTGGGAACTGTGAACATGCTTATTGTTTGCAATTTGCTTCTATGGTCATAAAATGTAAAGGAAGTTTATAAAATAAATAGAAATTTGACCTCCAGGCTCTTAATTACAGTTGGCATTCAAGGAATATATCTAGGTTGTCTGCAGTTTAATATTAATGGCAGTGGGAACTGGAAATATGTGCACTGACTGTCATTTTACTTCTGTGCTCACAGGAGCATAAACCAAGTTTGCAAAGTAAATAGAAGCTTGGCCTCCACTCTTCTAACTGTAGGTGGCTTTGGAGGAATATATCTAGGTTGGCTGTTGCATTATTGCTAGTGTTCATTGTTGCACAGCTCTTTGGGCAGGTAAACTGAGTGAGTTTGGTCTGAAAATGTTGACGTAAAATAAACAAGTCATTTTTGTAATGGCCCTGTTCGGACTGGACCATCGTCTTCCCCAGTGGCCTTTCTTTCCCTGAGGAATAGATCTTAATGTCACAGCATCATCACACCTTGTATGTGTGATAATCACAACATGTATGATCAGGTTTTTAAGAATGACTGTGTTGCACGAAGCTTGGCTCCTTTGTGAGGTTTTCTGTTGTTTTCAAACTGTTGAAATGCTGAGCAAATCTTAATTCATGTTGGCTTAAACTGTTTTTGAAGTGATAAAAACTAAGAAAGAAGCAGAGTTTTTACATCAGAAGCAGCATCAATGTAAGAAGTCATGCCAATATAATTGTAGCTATTTAAATTCACACTTTGCTTTATTCCTCTCTGCTTTATAACATTTCATTTTAATAAATCTTTGGAGAACAATATTGTACTCCTGTAGTAATGAGAGGTACTTGTAGCTGGTTGAAAGAATATTCTTGGAAACCAGTTGTCAAATCAGTGTTTCATGCTGTTGAATTTGACTTGCCTCCTCTGCAACCATTGCCAAAGAGTAGAGGTGAGCTCCTTGATTTAGTTTCCAAAGGTAGTTGCCAAGTGAATTGAGGGGGATGCTAATTGCCAGCTAATGATAAGCTTAACTGTAGCACTTTTTGACACATTTCATGAAATGTTTAAGTCACAAGTTGGTTTTTGTCTCCAGGCCCGCCGGAGGACCACTACCCAGATGGAATTGCTATATGCAGACAGCAGCGATTTAGTCTCTGACACTAGTGCTGCAGACTCTACTTCAGCTGGCCCTCTTGCATCAGTTGCAGAAACCCAAGAAAGTGGGATGGCTGCTGACACAAATGATGCTTCTGCTAGGGACAGAGATTTTATTTCCCCACCATCTGGTTTACCTTCTAAGATAGGCAGCATGTAAGTTTAGCCATGCTGTACTAATTATCCTTTGCTTTTTAAAAATTGCATGTTGCCAATTTCTTGTAATCTGTTAGTTTAATTTTACATAGGAGGTTGATAAACTTGAAGCTTACTAAATAATACTGACAAAGCTCCTCCTTCTTTTCTACCATCACCACTCTAGAAAGTATAAATGCACTGTTGTAAGTGACGTGTTTCGTACTGAAGATATAAGTTCTGTTAAGTTGCTTTGTCATAGAAAATTTTTGTACCCTTGTTTCAAAGCAGTGGGAAAACCTCAACTAGTTCCTTGGATACTTTACTTTATTAGTGCTATGGGACATGCACATTCTAGGGAGGTAGAGAGAATCTGCTTAGAACAGCAGAGAGATTAAAAAAAAGAAAAACCACCCCAAAGCCCAACCCAAAAACTTCATATAATGTAGTCATAGTATCTGTATATGGTCCTAACTGTTAGGTAAAATCTTTCTGTGAGTCATCTTGTGTGGACCATGCTTAAAAAGAAGATATCTATAAAATAATAGAGTATGCAAGTGCAAAGTTGAAAGAAACATATTCGATACTATGAATCCTCAAAAATCTTTTCTATTTGCAGGTTACACTTACATGCAGAACAGTTTTACTAATTGAAAGTGTTACTTGATGCCAAATAGAACTAAAATACTATTTTGTCTTTTTACTTTGGGGACAATGGGTCTCTCATGTGTACTCTTCCCTCCCCGCCCCNTCTGTGTTCTTTGTTTTTTTTTTTTTTTTTTTTTTCCCCCCCCCCCCCACTTGTTTTTGCTGTTCTTTTTATATGTACCAGTATCACTGTTGGTTATTAGCCATTCACTGCTAGACACCCCTTTCTTAGCTTTTTAGGTACTAGCTCCTATAACTGCACAAACTCGTGTAAACTGAATGCACTTGCCACATCCAGTGATATGGGGAAAATCTGTGTCCCATAGCTACCTTCGTGTTACAGATTCTGGAATTATGCATCTTTCGCTGTCCATCTGTCCTATTTGCATAATATTTTTACAGCAGTCTCCATCTAATGTACATTTGCAATGAATATTATTTTTACTATGTATTTCTAGCATGTGCTTGAGGTGGCAATCATGAATAGTAAAAACACCGCTGACAGCAATTATTAACCCATGCTGATGGCTTCAGTGCATTTTACAAGTAGAATCTGCTTGGAAAGAATGCTCTTAGGGGTGAGGATAGGTGGAGAAACCCACCTGTTTCAGCAGTTAGTGTGAGATCACTAGAGACTCTTGAAGCTTCAAGATTAAAAACGTCAAGTGTTATGACCTGGCATCCAGGACTCAGGTAATACCAGCTTTTGTCTCGCTCTATCTTCTAAAACGTATCCATTTATGCAAGTGAGCCAACAACAAGGAAAAACAAGGTTTTCCCAAAACTGCATTCTCTGAGCATGAGAGTTACATGCTGTCACTAAATCAATTCAATCGGCAGCAGGCCTCACATTTATTTTGTTTTGTTATTGATCGTGTTCTAAAACATAAATGATCAAAAATTCCCACAATCAGTCTGCAGCGACTTCCTCACTGTAATCGAGTTGCTTTTTCAAAACTAGAACTCAGAATACTTTATACAGTATTGCTGGTCACTGGTGATTGAAGAAAGGTTGTCTTTGTGAGCCATCTGACCTTCCTATAAGGGCCTGTAGTGCCATCCTATCTCTTGTAATAAAATGCAGTCTTCTAGAGCAGAGTTTGGTCTTACCTGCAATAAGCATCTCCCTTGTCTCACTTAAGTGGCATTCAGGAATGTAGAAGCACTAGCAGTGATCCAAAATATGCGTTCTCTGGAAGTGACAGAAATTAATTACATGCTTAGATGCAAATTTAAGCATCTGCATATATAGAAACTACTCTACTCTGGAAACCCCTCATTTTTCTCACATCTGTGGTGATTCAGAGAAGTACCTAAATGCACGTGGGCAACAGTTAGTTTGGTTGGAATTCTGTTTAGAAAGATGGCTAGTGCTATTGTCCCTTGATATGCTCAACTCATCTATAGCAGTCTCTTCAGAGTAGAGTGGTCTCCTATAGGTCTTGTGAGAGCTCTGCTCAGATGTCTGATATCCAGGGAAATCTAAAATAGCACTGGAAAACATAACTAGGTGTGTGTCTTGCTCCTTTTTATTCAGGTCTTGGCATCATGCACCTGTGTTTTACACCTATGCTTAGGACCTTATTCAGCAAGACTGGTGCATTTTTGTAATACCTGCATTTCCAGGCTTTCAAAAAGAATTCACACTATGATCATGGTCTTTACACCTTCTTCTGGTGATGTGCCACTGTGGACTCAAAGATGGAATACTAAATGGGCAGGTAGAGAGTGAGGAAGAGATAGCTGACTCCATGTCTGAATATATAGGATGCTAGTGTGAGGCAGGGGAATTGGGTTCCAAGTTTCTGGTGTGGTTTATCTAATGTAGTAGCTGCACAGTAGACACATAGGCAACCACAGCAGTGGAGACTGTAACCCAAATTTGTCATCCTTGCTGAAAGGTCTAGATATCAGGTCACAGGATTTGTCTTGTGACCCCAGGACTTATGCCTTTCTAAATGCATACCGGTCTACCATAAAGAAAGGAGGAGTACATGTCCTGTTCTACCTCTTTTTATGTCCATTGCAGCATATGCCTAGAGGTAAGGGAGCCTTGCAGACAAATGTGTGCTCTGGCCTTGAGGAGAGAATTGAACCCACCTTCCCCTTCTTTTTGTGTGCTTGAACTGCTAGGCTTTTGTGCAAAACCAGGCCGGTTGCTAGTTGTCCTCCTTTTCCTGTCTTTTGAAGAGCCTGGGAGGACTCTAGGGTCTGCACACAACTCTGGCCATTAGGTCCTACATGTAGGACCTTCACCTTCCAATTAGGGCTTGTGTTCACTATGCATGTGATCACCCGAGACAGTTGGTCTCAGCTACTTGGGTCAAGTAGCTGTTCTTGGTTGTGCTCTCCCTGATAAACCGTGTTATTCTGAATGCCAGTCCTCAGGTGGATTTTATATAGCACAGATTCCCTCCCAAGGAAAACTGGTACAGCTTCTTTTGTCATGTTAGAGAAGTTGCAGCTGAGTAAATCCAGAGCCTGTAGAACTCTGAAACCAGATGCTAGTAACTGTCAAGCAGGTGGCCTGCCAAATGAACCTTGTCTGCTTAATAAAGTTGTGTGGCACAAAACCACTTTCAGAATCTGCTTTCTCTTTTAGCAAGTGTTTCTGGATCTTATTTTAGTAGAAACAACTTCTAAACACAAGAAAAAAGGGATAAATCAGAGCAAGTGTTACTTTTCTGATTGTCCAATGAGTGATAAATGGGAATTCAAGAAGGTGCAGACCATCCAGATTCCCTTCTTTTTCTTAACTGATTGTGGTTAAATGATGGCATTTGGGTGTCAGCATTAATGTTGCACTCTGGAATTATTTCCGATAAAGAACTAGAGAGACAAAGGAGGAATGGAAAGCAAGGAAGAAAAGGGGGGGGGGCACGAAGAGAAGCAACTTCATAATAGGCTGTGAACGGGAAATACTTTTTCACATTTCCTAATTTTGAATTTGATATTGAAACACAAATATGTTAATAAAAAGTTTAATTCATAGGTAAGAGTCATCATGATTTCTCTGTTCTTCATGTTTGTAAGTGGTCTATTTGTAAGTCGTCTGTTGTAGATGAAAGTTGTGGAATCTGAAATTTTAGATCTTAGTTAGACCTTCCATCTTTTTCATGGTCTTAATTTGAGATGCATACTCTACTGTATTTCTTTTAGTCAGTCTCTTTTAATATTGAATTAGTCAATCTCCATTGCATATTCAGTATCTGGCTCTTCATATGTTCATGAACTATGAAAGTTAATAAACTTGGTGTATTTTTATATTAAAATGTGAGAACACATTTAGACTCCGTAGGTTTCAGAGAGACAATAATAGAGTAAGCACATTCTGAAATTTGCAATCTGAGTGGGAGAATGACATCTAATGTAAGAAAAGCAAGTTTGTAAAGGGCCTTAAAGTAAGATAATGATTGCTCTTACTTTAGTTCTAGACAGCCGTCTCTGTCAGAGAAGAAGATACCTGAGCCTTCGCCTCTAGCAAAGAGAAAAGCCTATGAGAAAACAATGGAAAAGACAAAAGCAAAAGAACAGAAACTGTAAGATTCTTTTAAATTTATTTTCTCTGAAATAATTTAAACCTTGGGTATAATTTATTGAAAAATAGATCTTTCTATTTCTTTAATTCTATGACAGTTTTTATTGTTAGCAGTGAAATTATTCACTGCTCAACTTCTGTGTGTGGGTTGTTTTTTTTTTTTTTTCCAGAATGTTTTTCTGTGCAAAATACCTTGGAAGCAGAACCCCAAGAAAATGTCCTTTGGAGCATTTGTAAATGACTTCTCTCCCCCACCCCCCCCAGCCCCCAATGGAACTCATCCATTTCTTTAAGAAAGTGGAGTTTTATAAGAATGTCTTCATTTTACATATGTGTGTTTTCTGTCTGGAACTTTCACTGTTAGTAATGTAAACTTTGAACGTTGTGCCACCTTGCACTCTGCAGCGGTTTGTAGTCTTAACTTTATTACCTTCTCTGGGAAACATCTGTAGCTAGCATTAATAATTTTATTTATTTGCTTGAGAAAAGAGCATCTAACATTTGAGGCATGTTGAATTTAACTTCTCTAACCATTCATAACCTGTTAAAGAAGATGTTCTTTTTTTCTTGTAGCTCAGATTCTGGAGCCCCAGAGGCTAGTCTGTCACCTCCTACTTCCCCACCAAGCCGGCCCCGTAATGAAATGAATGTTTTTAGTCGTCTTACTGTTTCTCAGGGAAACACATCAGTTCAGCAGGATAAGTAAGTCACAGAGGGAAGCCTCAGCCCCCAACCAGGGAATTGCAAAGTGCACTCAGTGTAGTATCTGCTAGATATTTTGCCCTTCTCCTGCAAGACAGTAGGAGATATTTCTTGTGTTTTCCTGTAGTTTTCAAAGAAAATATTTGAAACTGCCATGGAATCATTGTGCAAATTCAAGAAAAACCATTTCCTGCTGAACCTTGTTTCCTGTTTTCTAGGCTATGTCTGGTATTTGTAGTTTTAAACCCAAGATAGAGAAGAATGGTAGAATTCTTAGATGTATGTGTATCTGTGTGTGTGTTTACACCTGAAAGTAGGATTTAGCTGACAATTTAGGAAATAATGCTTCTACAGTTATTCAGTTACTCCAGCGTTCCTCCAAGTGCTGTCACAACAGCACCCCAGAGGATGGGATGTTAAAATGGCTAGACCACAGTTGTTCAGAGATTATCCAAACTATTGAACAGACTGACTTCAGGAGGTGACCTGGAGGAGCAGGTGATATTCATACCTCATTTAGAAGCGGCAGAGCTCAGTTTCCTGGCATGGTAGGCATCTGTTCCTGCAGGAGCCTTGCTCCGAGATGCAGTGGACTTGACTTGAGCAGAATCTTTATTGGAGGTTTCACTACAGATACTAGTGCTGTGCAGTGCTTATGAACCACACCTCAAACTTAGAATAAACCTTTAGTTCTGACTGTAGCAAGACAAGAAATTGCTCTTGTCTGCTCACACTATTTGTTTTTTGTAAAACTTTGGTTGTGTGGTGTGTGGTTTTTTTTTTTTTTTTTTTCCCCAGTGGTCTACAGAGTAACCAAGCAGTAGCTTGCAAGGCTTAACTGTGCTTGTAACTTTCTTAGCTATGTTACTTTTATCTTACTGCTAACTCCCACCTAACCCTTTTCATTTCCTCTGGACTGGCTTTGAAAGTAAATGGAAACTGCTGAATCTGTTTGCTTTGAGTTGAAAATGAAGGACATCTTGAGACGTACTACAAATGTTCGTATCTGGGGGGGATTTTTTTCTTGTTGAGTGTTTTCTTGGTTTTTATTTTTAAACATTTTTGAAAATGAGAGGTGAAGGATTTTAAACTTAGGATTGTTTGAAAATTGCTGTTGTTATTTCAGTGGGCTATCAATACGTTAAATATTTATATTTTTATGATTAACACTTTACATGTTTCTTCTAGACTTTACAGGCATTGATGTTCAGAAATCTTTTTTTTTCCTTTTGATATATTCAACAAGCTCTGTGTTATGGAGGTTAAATTATGCATCCATCATCTCCTTTTACTTTGTCACCTTCGCTTCTGTAAAAAAAAATGTTGGGGAAATAAGAAATGGCTCAGCTGGTGTTACTCAGCTTCTTGGACTGAGACAGTCTACCAGTGTAACTTACTGCTGAGAGCGCTGTTTTAAGATTATTATTCCCCCCCTCCATTATCATGAGTTTAAAGGGTGCCCTGAGCAATGCCACATACTAAATGTGGATTAGCATTGCTTTTCTGAATTGGACATGCTGTTGTTTGTTCTTCTCACATGGAGGCTTTACTTTGCTGATACCTATATTCTTTCTCCTTACAATTCCACCACTGTTGATTTGTAGGTCTGATGAAAGTGATTCCTCTCTGTCGGAGGTACACAGGTACTCTCTCTTTCTCTTTTCTGTTTTCTGGGCATCTTTCAGTGAAGTTATTCCAGTTCTTAGGAAATTTCATTTTGCTGCATGAATTTTCCTGATCCTTGTGCACTGTATCTCTTTTGCTTTTGACAGAAGTTTTAAAATCTGAAGTATTCATCAAGCATGTCTCCCCCTTTCCATTTTTAGGATGTTCTTATCATTGTTGAGCATGTGAGGTTTTTTTCTTTTTGAATGAAACATGATATAAACCTTTCCTTAGATATATTCTTTCTCTCTTTGTTTTCTTTAAAAAAAGAGGAATAGATGTTTTTGTAGGTTTTATATGCTTCTCTTTCTTTTTATTTAGTTGTGTGCTTTGGTCAGTAAAAACTAAATCTTAGTATAAATAAAAATTAGTAGTTTTTTCATTATGTCTTTCTGTCAGAATGCACAATGGCTTAAGAGATGAAGGAAATGTCCCCACTCATGTTGGATATTGGTACTCAGTGAAAATTTATCAAGAGGAGAGCAGTTAAAGGGCTAATAACAATGTGATGGTGCCTTTGTCTCCGGTCATTGTAGCAGTCGTAGCATTTTTTGTCTGTGCATAGGTAGATAAATAGCTCTGGGACCTGTATTTTACATGACTTGTCAAGGGAATGAGTGGGTGAGAACACCAGTAGGTATAACTCAGTCTAGAGACAGTATGATCCACTGGGGAATACTACAGAGAAAACCATACTAGGTTTGTGTGGTGTTAGGAAACGAAAGCATAGAGACCTAAATTAATAATAATAAGGTGAATTGTTCCTGTATTCTTGATAATGTAAAAAGGTGCAGATTGAAACGTGAATGCCTTTCCAAAATGAGGAAGTTAATGTCAAACAATTTAAGGCAATATTAATATTAGTAAAAAATGTGAAAGGATTGTAGAGGAGTAATGGATTACATGAATGAAGGTGTCCTGAGCAGTAAAAATGTATAAAATAATAATTTCTAAGACTGTACTAGACAAACCAGATAATTGTCACAAAGATAGTATCAGGAAGGACTTTTTCCTTCCTATAGCAAGCTTCTGGGCAATATTGTGGAATTTTTACGTTTTCCTAAATCATCTGACACTTTTTTTTGATGAGACAGGGCTATGGCTTAGTTCCTGTTTTCTAGTGGAGTGTAATCCCCAAAAGAACATGACAGTGAATCTTAACTGCAAGCTGGTCAGGTCACAGCACTGTGTTGAGTGTTTGTGGGCATTACCTTGAGGCTTTTCCACACTTCATAGAACTCAGCGGGGTTTGTGTGCGTGCAGTTGTATGCATGGGATTTTAGACTGCAAATAATTTTTGTTTGGTGATGAGCTGTGGGTTTTTGGGTTTTTTTTTCAGGCTGATTTACAGTCTTTTGGCATCACCTAGCTACAAATTCCGAGGAAGATTCCTCTGGGGTATCTGTACTCCAACCATACGCCCTTCTAGCCACTTGAGTACAAGGGTGGCGTTGGGTACAGAGCACGGTAGGAGCCCTGCTTAGGCACACAAATTAGCACCAGTTCTCCCAGCCTGCCCGTAGAGGGCACTTGATGTGAAATGCCTGCTGAGTTTGGAATTGGCAACTACACTTGTTCCATTTTTCAGACATGATATTTAGACTAACTAGGTTTCGTGCAATTTAGAGTTTTATCGTTGGTTCTATGAATTCAGGAGCTTTAAGCTTCCTGGTTCTTTGAGCATCAAGCAGACTTTCCCATATACCCCACACTCAGCGTTGTGTCTTTTTCCTTTGTTTGTTTTTGTATGTGATTTCCTTTAATTGATAGTCCAGAGCTGACACTTGTTGAAGCTAAACAGTAAAAATCCTTACATAGTTTATGAAAGGCATTCAGCTGTTTTGCCCATGTAAGAAAACTAGATTAATTTTTTCCCTATACTTAAGTAAATTATTTTGATGTGTGTCTATTACTATGCCCAATTCACATTCTTTTTTTTTTTTCTCTTTAGGGGGATAATTAACCCATACCCTGCTTCAAAATGCATCAGGTCGTCCCCACTTCAGTGTATCTATACAGCTGAAGGACATAGCAAGGCTGTGCTTTGTGTTGATGCAACTGATGATCTCCTCTTTACTGGATCTAAAGGTTAGGCAAGATTCATGCATCTGTGCTGCCTACAGAGGCCGCTTTGACAACTTGAGGTATTGTGAAATTGTGCTTAGTGCTGTAAACACACTGGAAAAGTGCGAAGATCCTTTGTGCAACATAAGCTGAAGAAGGATTTACAGTAATTATCTACAGTTTTTCCATTCCAATGGGTAGTATTTGGCTGTTTATTTGTAGTGGAAAAAGTAACTCTCGAGAATAACATTAACATTTGTTGAGTGATATAGTGGAATCAGTTATGGAAACATACACACGTGATGCAAAGAGATAGCTTCAGGGTAGAGTGGAGGTTAGTGAATTTAGCAAATCTTTGGCTGTGTTACCTACAAACTAGATTCTTCCTGCCACAGATTCTTTGAGCAGAGTTAGGGCCATTTTGTGCTTCCCCCATGCCCCTCGACCTGTCCCTCATGGGTGTAAGAGTTGTATGAATGTGAGAGGGGCTATGTCTAGTAGTGACTAAATTCCTGAATGGATGGTGCAGCCACTCTATGTACTTTACAAGTTGGTAGAAATAGTGTTTTGGAAGAAAGGTATGCTTTCTGTGGCTATTCTACTACACCTGGCTGTTAAACATACCAAGACATGTTCTTGCAGTGAATTGACAAACTTTTGGTCTAATAAGTTTGAAGCCAACATTTTAGCATTTGTGCAAGTGGGTACAAATGCAAAAAAAAGGCTCATTTTTTAGCTTCTGTGAATGTCGCTTGGTTAATTTGTGTTGAGATTTCAAATTTAGTGGCTGTGGGAGGGGGAAATAAAGGACTTTTAATTTATTTTTTTTTATTTGACATCCACATTTGTGTTCTAAAGGCTTTGTTTTTAACACAGGGGTGCTTGCAGGTGTTGTAAATATTTGCTCTCTCTCATCATATGCTAGCTTCCCATATTTATGGAAGAATTTTTGCTGTGTATGTTTTTGGAGGGGAAAGCTTTACAAAAATATACTTGTACTCAAGAGTACTGTCTACTACAGTAGACAGCAGTTTAATGAAAGCTAAATCTTTTGGAAATTGTTGCTGAAGCAGAAAGCCTCGGCTCACTGACAGCCATAACACGACCAGACAGTGCCAATTCAGGAGTGCCAATAAGCTTTCAGGTGCATTGGAGATTAAAAATCCCAACTATCAAGACCGGAGCCAAAGTGGTTGACGAGTTCCTGGTATACTTGCATTGTTTGTGTTCTTATGAACATTGCCTACACATTCTCTTCATCCTCCCAGTACTTCTTGCAGTAAAAATGTACTTCTAAAATACAAGGAGTGATAGAGACGTGGTGCAACAAGGAGAGTTTCCTGTGTGGGCTCCATTTGTCTTGCAAAAGTCTTGAGAACTTCTAGGCATCTGGGCCTTTAGTACACAATAGTTTGCAGTATTTAAATTCCTTTGCTACTGAATGAAAACTGACTCAAGCACTTACACTGGGATTTTCAGAGGCTCCTAAAGCACTAAGTACTTTGGTTACTTTCTCATCTCTATAATTTTGTTGTGGCTGTCAGTCCCCTGTCATGCTGAGATTCAAAGCCCCTCCTGAAGTATGTTCTTGATGAGGAATCCTTGAATTAAATATTGAGTTGTTCTCTTGATCTGTCATCATCTAAACTTTACAGCTTCTAAACTGTTTGTTTGACAGTTTGGGCTTGACATGGGATTTTATCCTTTTAAAATGCTATGGGACCTAATATGCACACCTTCTACATGACATTTAATGATTAACCTTGCTTAGTTTTGATGATGGTAGATGATGCCCGTGTGTACTCTACAAAACCAGATTAATTAAATGGGTCTTTAAAAGCGCCTACGAAAATGGAGGGATATGTATGAGTGTGAATGAATATATGGACTTCTTAAAATTTAGTTTTTGAAAAATGTGTTTCTTTGGTGGGTTTTGTTTGTTTAAATATTTTATTTATTTTTTCCCCTCTTTTTGCTTGTCTTTATTTAGATCGTACCTGTAAAGTCTGGAATCTGGTAACTGGACAAGAGATTATGTCACTGGGTGGTCATCCAAATAATGTTGTTTCTATAAAATACTGCAATTACACTAGCCTGGTCTTCACAGTCTCAACCTCCTATATCAAGGTGTGGGACATCAGAGACTCTGCTAAGTGTATTCGGACACTGACGTAAGTATGCTAAACCTTGAATGTAAAGAGTCTAAATGAATCTTACAGTTAGATTTAAACTAAAAATTATTACATTTAATTCAGTAGTGCAGCACTGTAATTTAAATACACTGTTCAGGGCTGGAGATTTTCTTTATGTGTTCAGGCTCAGTCACTGTAGGGCATAGAAACACAACCAATTTGCATTCATGTCTATAACGTTTTATCAAATGTTCAATATTCATAATTGGCTTATTAATAAGGGAGTTTTTCTTTTTTTTGTGTGGTGGTTTTTTTTTTTTTTGTCCTTCCTCCCTGTCCTCAGGTCTTCAGGCCAGGCGATGCCTGGTGATGTGTGTTCAGGAAGCACTAACAGAACAGTCACTATCCCAGCAGGAGAGAACCAGATCAACCAGATTGCACTAAATCCAACTGGCACATTCCTCTATGCAGCTGCTGGAAACTCAGTGAGGATGTGGGACCTGAAAAGGTAGTGAACACCAGCAAAGAGAATGTTCTTTAGGTGGATATATGTGCATACAAAGTCAGTGAAGTGTTTCCTTTTTATGGTAATGTCTGTAACCTGGGCAAAATATGGTCAAAATATGGATCAACTAATCCATGCCATGGTGGTTACTGAGATAACGGAGATGCTCCTGATCTCCTCGGGTGTTCAGGTTCCTGTGAATCATTTCACTAAAAATGATTGAAAATATCCAAATCATAGAATAGTTTGCGTTGGAAAGAACCTTTAAAGTTCATCTAGTCCATCAGGTGTCTGATTTGTCTTTAAATTTTTTAAATTCTGATTTTACATAAATAGAAGTTTTTGTTTACATTTAACATAGATTTAACATTTACACATGTGCATGTATGAACAAGAGAGTGTACCATAACCAGACATTGGCAAAATTAAAGGATCCATTCTGGCAGAAACTGTGCTATAGATTGCATTGGATGTATTAAAAAATAACAAATCCTCATTTCTTCTCTTAATCTTGAAGATTTCAGTCTACAGGAAAGCTGACTGGTCACCAGGGTCCTGTTATGTGCCTTACCGTAGATCGAATTTCGAATGGACAAGATCTTATTGTCACTGGTTCAAAGGATCATTATATAAAGGTAAATTGTTAATATTTGCTTATTTATTTTGACTCTTCACATCAGCCTGGGATGCAGGCTTCAGCTAAAGGGACTCACATCTCCAGATCTGAAAAGTGACAGCCAAGATGGAAATTCTTTCATCAGTTGTAGATTATTAATAAAGTTCAGTCTTAATAAACTCTTAATAATCTTAATAATCACTTAATGTTAAGAATTCAGTGCTATTTTTATTTGGATAGTTGTCTGTAGCTAAACTTTTTTTAATCCCCAGTAAGATGGGCATCAGGTGTGTGAAGTTGTGGAGAAATATTCATAACACCTACTGATAAGTAACATTTAGCTCTTGAAAGTATCTTATGTCAGGGCCTCTGTTGCGGAATGCAGACGTAATTGCCTCAGCAGAGACACTCTATGTTCCTCACAGAAGAGCCTGGGATAGACCTGCATGATCTTTCTCGCTGAGCTGAGTTTTCTCTTTTTGATGTTATCCTGTAATTCTTGGATGCTTGGCTGTGCACTGGGCCAGCCTCAGAAGATGGCCTGGGAGGTGGGTGCATAGCTTGACAGTTCGGGCCACGGATTTGAATCCTGTGAGCAGTCCCTATGGTTAGAGGCCAGAGGATTCTTAGGCAGTGGGGTTACAGAGAGAGGCGCTCTAAAAATTGCTTCTCCCCACAGTTCAGAATACTGAGTTAGTTTAAGGCTACCATCCTGGCACAGTAATGAGCATAGGACCTCAGTGAGGACAGCAGGATGTGATCACGTAAAGCAAGTTTGTCATGCTTGTCACTCACGTGACAAGCAAGAAGGCTTTTGGAAAAGAGAGCTGTCAACAGCCAGAGAAGTCTGTCTCCCATTCTTGTGTGCTCCGTTGCTGTGGGCAGGCTACATAAAACCTTATGAGCCCACCTGCTTCTTGACTTGCATAACTAAAGTCTCCAGGGATATTTGGCCATGTGTACATGCTGCAGAGTAGTGGGTTTTGTGCAAGGTGATTGTGTCCTTATATTGTCAATCCATTTTGGATAGTAGAAATGATCTGTGTGTGCATGGTCAGTGCAGCAGTTTGGGAATCCTCAGTGTTTCTCTGCATGGGCAAGGGGCACCTGGGGTAGTAGGTCTGGTCAGAGATCCTGCTGTCCCCTGCCACAGGAAACTACTGTTTTGTCTAATAAGCCAGGACTATTAGTCACTTCTGTCTAAGCGCCTAATTTTTCTGGTGTATCATTGAACTTTTTTCTTACAATTGGAACCAGTGCATGTTAGTTAAAAGTTGTAACTTAAAATACCTTTAACTCACTTAAGGCATTTTTTTTTATGCTACTAACCGGTCCCTTTTTTATTGCCAAGCTTATTCATTTTAAAAGGTCAATGAAGAGCAAATAATAGGGGATGAATTCTGACATTTGCTTGTGAAACAGAGGTAGTGGTTTAAAAAGTTATGACTCATCTGTTCCTCCTCAGCTCAGTCTAACTGGGGGAGTTCTGGTTTGCTCCAATCCATAACAAATCAGAGTTGCTTTCACTGCTTCTCTAGGGACAAAGAGCTGATGGGGCTGATCATGCTTTAAATTGCTAAAATGGCCTGACTTAAAGAATCTGTTTTAAGCCTCCATTCCTGGAGCACAGGCAAGGAGAGGCATGTGTCTAGCCCATGGAAAGCATCAGTATGTAATGGTATGTAGCCCTTGCCAAAACACCTTGTCTGGAAAAATATATTAGTGCCTCTTCCTGCAGCTGCCTGTGCAATTCTCCCGGTGTGAGCTGTGTTTCCCATATTCACTCAAGAGCTTTGTTCCTCTAGCCCACCACACGGTACATATATAGGCTCTTCCTTGAGAAGATACTGTATATTTCATAACCAAGTAGTAGCGCTTCTTTCCAGAGCAACCTTCTCTGAAGTCGGTGAAGCATTGCTGCTTCAGGCAAGAGGTAGAAGAGGTGAAAGGAGTTGTTCTGGTAGATGAATCCTGTCAAATACACATCATGATACAGGGGTCTGTAATAAGACTTTCTAAGTTTTTCCTCCAAAGTTTTTCACTGCAATATCTTCCAAGATGGTTAATTTTTCTTAACATATTTGATAATTTATTTTAGATGTTTGATGTGACTGAAGGGGCTCTTGGAAGTGTAAGTCCTACACACAATTTTGAACCTCCTCATTATGATGGCATTGAAGCACTTGCTATTATGGGAGACAACCTCTTTAGTGGATCCAGAGATAACGGAATTAAGAAATGGGATTTGACTCAAAAAGACCTTCTTCAGGTAATGGAAAAAATCATGCAGCTAATGTGACGACCATACTGTAGAACTGTTTTCAGGGTGTGTAAACGTTCAGGCTCATACAGTGACTATTCACTTAGATACTGATGTTTTCCATAGGGAAGGCACAGAACACTGACTAAGAAAGAAATGGATAATGTATTTGATCCTTTACACTGGGAACGCGGTTGCTTTGCTTCTCAGTGTATGAAGCATCAGGAAATTCTGAAGTGATTAGTCTGTTATTTTAGCTTTGAGTATGTGGATTTTGGGGTTTTTTTTGCTTCATAATGAGGGCAGCACCTGCCTCCTCTATGATTTGAACCATTGGATATCATCTTTGTCACTGACAAGCTGGTAAATTTTGGACTGGGAACCCATTAATGACAAACGATGCATTAGATTGGGCTACAGGATATTTTCTTGTGAAGAGGGCTTACAACTTGCCTTGCTCCACCCAGCCTTTTTGCTAAAAAGCTTGCTCCTTAGATCTCCATTCATCTTGTTACACAATACATATATTATGTAGTGTACACAACACAGGCATCATAATCTGTTTGCTGTTAGAACATATTTTCTGTAAGTTTTTACCATTAAAAAAAAAAGGTGGGGAGAGAGGGTGGGGGGGAGCAAAAACGGACCTCAAATCCAGGGGAACGTTGAAATTCATTGTAATTTGTCTGACATAGTGAACTTTGATTTTTGGCTACTTGCTCTAAGCCAATCTGTTCTTCTAGGTATTATGAGAAGTTGTTGAGGTAGACATACAATTATTTAAGTTGAGACTGTGAGAATGGAAGGCAGAAAAACAAATGCTAGAAGGTAGCACTGTTTTTGCAAAGGTTTGGTTAGATACCAATCATTTAATAATTTTTAGAGGAAAAAGAAACGTGTTGTTATGTGTATTTAATGTGCAGACTGATAGCAAGGAAACAAATAGAACATTAAAGTTTTGGGGACATGAGACAATAAAGGTCTGGTCACCTTAAGAAGAAAATTTCTATATGGCCATATTGTGTATTCCACACATACACAATATTTCTTGACTCTTTCAGAATTTTCCAACTGGGTGCCCGTTCTTTTTCAGGATACTACTAAGATTTCACAGGTAAAACAAGGATTGAGAAATTCAGCTGCTTACAGAAAATCTTCACTAGGTCATATTGGGACATCAGCCCTTATATCTATCTGTCTGGGAAAATGTACTAAGCAGCTTGATAGCAAAATCAGGGGGACCACAGGAACAGGAAAGACTCCTGTATTCTCAGGATGACTTCATTAAAGTTGTAAGAAGCATCTTCGCTTTTGTATTTTTGGCTAGTTAAAATATTACGCAATGTGCATTTTGACTGTTGCAATTAATTTAACAACAGAAAGAATACAGGGGCAGGAGTGAAGTAGAATGTAACAGTGGACTAGTTGTATTCCTTTTCTTATTTTCATTTTGGTCTATGTGCATTTCATAATTTCTGTACATCTTGTTCCCCTATTTTTTGTTGATCTTAAAAGTAGAATTGAATAAAAATGATCTTGCTTTCTTTATTTCTATAAAATGATGTGTGTTTTTTCAAGGAGATGACACTAAAGCATTTGACAAAACAATATAAATTTTTATTCACTATCTTTTTAGGGAATGAAGAAAAGTGCTGTTACTTCTCCTAATCATGGGTTAATTAAGGGTGAACAGGCCACTGGAGGTCATGCAGGGCAAAGTTGGCCCACTGATCCAAGCAAGGCCAACTTTGTAGTTAGGTTTGGTTACTCAAGGCATTGCCCAGTTGAATTTTCAAAATTTCCGAGGTCACAGATTGCACAGCTGCTCTGGGTGACCCTCTGCAAGCCTTTAGCTACTCTTGTATGAATTTCCCTCCCTCCCCCATATCCAGTCAGAATTTCTCATTGCAACTTTATTTTGCTGTGTACACTTGACTGCTATAGATGGAGGGGAAAAAAATCCCACCCTGAAAACAGAGCTGGGCTGCTTTAAAGTGTAACATTTCAACAGAGGTCCTGGTTTGGCACAAGTGTTACACAAGGTTGGTCCTCTAAAACTGATGAAAAATGCTTGATGAACATGCTATTGGAAAGAATTTGGATATCATCTACTTGGTGCTGTACAACCCAAGCCACAAAATGCTTCTGTGACAAAATTAAGAACAACATCCTGCCCCCCCGACTCCCTTCCAGTTTCACTAAGTCCTGCAGGACCAGACCACCAGGGTTGTGATAGCAGTGCATATTATAGATAAAATGCCAATATGATCCTAGAAAGCTGAATGTGCTCCATGATATGAGAAAGGACCTGCTTTGCTTCGCTGCCTACCAAACTGAACTGGAGAAGAGCCACTCTTGGGTCCCCTGAGAAGACAGCAAACTTGGGCTGTGATTTCCCCAGAGTTGGTATCAAATGGATGTTCTCAGCTGCTTCATGCGGCATTTTGCTTTCTGAATTAGCTATTAAATGCTAGTGTCCTTCCTCAATAAAGAATTAATGTGGTTTTTTTAAGTGCTACATCACAAAATCAATTTATAATGTGTAATGGGAAAAGAAGAAAGGAGGAAGGCAAATAGAGAAACAGTTTCTGTCTCCTTGGTGCATTTTTTGAGCAGTATTTTGGATTTTCTTTCTATGTGTTTTATAGCTGTCTTACAGACAGACTTCAAACATATACGAAGACCGTATGTTCAAATATGTGTTCAAATATGCATTTGAACATATGCAGATTTAGCATTAGCCTAGATTAATTTCTGTTCCAAGTCAGGTCAGTGGTGCATATTGGATTTTCTTGTTTAACAATACTATTTCACAAAGAGAAACAAACTTATGGTATAGAAGTAGCCTCATGGAAGACAACCCCCTCCTTGCCCTAAAGGAGGAGAAGCCACAGGGCAGGGATATACTCAGCACCATGTAGTGAACCTACTTCAGGACAGGAATCGGGCTTAGTACTTGGGATTTTTCCATTGCCATGCTTGTTCCTCTAGAAGCTTTTGGAGCCCTTGTGAGACTTGCCTGCCTTTTCTTTTTCAGCAAGTTCCTAATGCTCATAAAGACTGGGTGTGTGCTCTTGGCCTGGTACCTGGTGCTCCGGTTCTGCTCAGTGGCTGCCGAGGAGGCACCCTCAAGCTCTGGAATGTGGATACCTTCGCGCCCATTGGGGAGATGAAGGGACATGACAGCCCCATAAATGCAATCTGCACCAATTCCAGCCAGATTTTCACAGCAGCAGAGTGAGTTTTTTCTTCTCTATGAATCTTTCTTTTCTATAGGTCCTGTGAGAATTCTGTCCATGCAGATGCATTTAGGAGATCTTCAGCTCTGTAACTTACTTCATAGCAAGCACAGGAAGACCTGGTCTGTGCCCCTAAATGCTCATAATCTACTGCAGTGAACTCCATAGTGGGGTGTATGACATGATCCACTAGGCCACAGGAAGAAACTATTAGAACTTCAGTAGTGCAAGTGTATAATTTATAAATACAGATAGGGATATGTGCTTAAAAACTTTTAGTGATAGGTGTGCGTGATCAAAAAAGTTTGGACACCAGAGATGGAGGGAGAAATTGGCAGTAGTTGAGAACTTTACCAGCTAGTCTTTACAGTTGGGCTGTTTACTACTAGGACTGATGCCTGACCTGTGGCAATTTATCTAAATGCCATGGTATGTAGTTTTTTGGGTTTTTGTTTGTTTTGAAGTGTTGGCATTTAGCAGGAGCTTTGCAAGCCGTCCTGCTGTCCTTTAAACACCTTCATTTGAATATTTGCTTTGTCAGTAAAAGTGAGCAGATTGAGTACCTGAAATCTCAGGGGGCTTGACCAGAAAAGTATGTCCTTCTGGAGAAAATGTGGGAGACGGCAGCAGAGCCCACTTAGTGGCATAGCCTGAGCACAGAGGCTGTGAAGGCTGTCATGTTATCTTATTCTGCTAATCATGGAAGCTTCTGACTTTCTGAATTGAAACCAGGTATTTCTGAATCGAAGCAGGATCTCAAAGTTGTCAAGTTTCCACGTTTGGTGGCCAATTTTTATGTTTAAGCATTAATATATAGGGGTAGAGATGTCAAAGCTTATGTCTCTGCCTAAAGATTATTAATAAGTTTAGAACATACATGCACCTGAAATTGATTCTTTAATACTAGTGAAAGAAAATCCCAGCCTTTTTGGTAACATTGTGGTGAAGATCTATAGAATGTACTGACAATTTACAGTGAAGTGAAGGCTGAAATCAGAAAACCTCTGTACTGTGATAAAGCTTGTCCTGCCTCCTGGCTTTTTTGAGGGGCTTACAAGGAACTCATGAGTCAATGTTTGCTAGTCACATAATTCATGGTTTATGAGACATTCATAACTTCTACTTCTCTTGCACTGGATAAATTGCCATTTAACAAGACTGATTCTATATTTTACTTTTTAATTACGCTAACAGAGTTTTGCAACACATTCCATATGATACTTTACTCACACATATTTTAAAACTGTGTGACTAGTGATTGTTGCCAAGAGTACAGAACTACAGCTTGCCTCTCCTGGGCTTCTGAACACCAGCTCACTGGTATCCACCTTCCAGCACCTGGCAAATGGATGTTTTTGGGGGTGAGGTGGGTTAGGACTTTCCATTGTCTTATGGTTCTTTGCTTTTTTTTTTAACCTTATTATAGGTTTTCTCCTGGGAAAAAGATGGAGCATGTTTCAGGTCCTGTTGATTTAACCTGTCATAACTTTCCATGCTTTTTTTAACAGCAAGAAGTGATCTTGTCCTATTGAGTCTCTCTCTCTGCTGGCTGTATGCTGGCTGGTTGCCTGTGGTCATCTAAGTTGCAGACAGTTACGTGGTGGAAGCTCTTCTCTGATGTCAGTCTACTTCAGCCTATTACCATTAGCTGTATTTTAAAAAATTAAGTAATGACAGAGTACGATTTTACATTCCTTAGATGTAATCTTTATACTTGCCCAGATGGTTAAAGGTAGTAGCCAGTGCTGTGATGGTAAGTTTAGGGAGTTTTAAGTGTGGTACATCTTAAATTACAAAATCTCCTGGAGGTGGAACGACCCTTGCATATATATTAAGGAAACCTTATTTTGCCAACAGTGTTTTTCTAAGACACCTGAGCTTTTAAGAGAGCTTTCCCCACCTCCCCAATTTAATTACCTACCTCTAATACTGCTTTATGTTTTTCAGTGACCGGACTGTGAGGATCTGGAAAGCTCGAAATGTAATAGATGGACAGATCTCAGACACAGGAGATGCAAGTGAAGATCTTGCCAGTAATTGAAATGATGGGGATAAATGAATATATTGATGAATTTGAGGTGCACTCTATGCAGTTTGCTGCATGCTTATTAGGTAAACACTGATGACTGGAATGAACTGAGAAATACGAGTGAACTCTTCTTCTAGACCTGCTGTCCTTAAAATATGTACTGTATTTAAGAAAAAAATAGCCTCCTGGTAACATGCTTGTGTCTCAATGGTCACATGTGTATGTCTATATATTATGGCTGAATTTGTGTGCGTAAGTAACACTTGCAGTTTAAATTAACTGGAAATCGGTCTTCTCTAATGACCATCTCAAAATTGTAACTGGAATATGTAACAGAAGTGCTCTGCTGTATTTCACTCACAAGTATGATCAGCTGTTCTGCATTTTAGAGTAGCAGGGAAATGATGATGTCCCAGTAATAAGCCTTTGATTATGACAAGAAGTTTCAAGATTCTAAAGGTCACTTACACTGCTGTTAGGAAAGTGGAGTGAATAAAAGATGGGAAAAAGCTGTTAATGACACATCTCTCTGACATGGCTGTACCCCGCTAACAGCGAACGCCATATGATTTGTGTTAACGTTAGCATATAATCCTTGTTGACCAAAGTTGTGCAGCTATGTATACTCTGTGCTCAGGACTAGAACTCAAATGCTCATAAACTGGTACGTTTGATTAGTGTTTTGCCTATATTCTGTAATGACTAGGTGTTCTTAATGTCATGACAGAAATATATCTTAATCTATTTTTCTTATGGATTTGTTTCTATCATCTCACATTTTCTTTTTTAAAGCAAAATGTCTTTCCTTTTTATCTAATTTTATATGCTGCTAAATGTATTTTAAATACACTGTTTTGCAAACCTTGGCAGTTACTTTGAGAACTGAACCACGTGTATTGGAAAAAGCTATGTAAATAGATGGTTGTACAAAGGAAATATCTTATCTTGTGCCTGTATGACTTTTAAAGCTCTTAGAGTGTGGATGTTGAGGGAGGATGTATAATTTACCCAACCGCTCTGAATATTAATTTGTAAATTCTGCAAATTTTAAAAAATTATGTAGATTCAGATACAGTGTTTTGGATATTGAGGTTTTTTTGATTTTATTTCGTTTTGGTTTTTTTTTTCCAGAAAATGTATGTAGGTAACACTTAAATAAAGATGTGAATGTGAACTACTTCTCCTTGCCTTTCATCATACTTCCTTATAAATCACTTCCTTTGCAAAGGCCCCAAATGTGAAATGCACAATTTTACACAATGGGGTAGAACAGCTTGCTAAGTAATATAGCCCGTAGCTTGTTCTGGTGTCCCACGCCTGTCTTCTCCTTGGCCGTTATTTGTGTTTTGATAGTACTTAGGAACCCTGTAGGATTCCCTCATCCTAAGTACAGTACAGGCTTAAGATGAAGCAGATGGCTCCTGTTCCTAAGAGATGACAGTTCTTACCTTATTACATATGGTCTGTCAAATAAAGGAAAGTTCTGATGCCTCCTACTGATCTTAGAGGAATTATTTCCTTCTCAGCTCAGTTTGATAGGAGACGAAAATGCAAACTGCTTGCGATTTATTCCAAGTTTTGGCAGAAGATCATAACAATGCATATCGTTAAGAAATGAAGTATAGGTTAGTTAAAATAAACAGCAGCAATTAGTGTTTATCTGTCATGCTTTTTGACTACTCAAGGGGTGTACACACGTGAGATTTGGGACCACATCACAACTTTGAGCAAAACTGCCAGTGGAGAGTGGATTTAGGTGCAAGACTCCTGTTGAGAGGCTGTGTGTGCCTGGCAGAGGGTCCCTGTTCCTCCTGGCCCAGTGGGTAAAGGCCACCCAGAGTCTCAAGCTACAGAGGTGGTGCCGGCACCTTGGTGACCCCTGGTTTTGGAGCTGAACACTGATGGGTGTCATCCGGGAACCCCGGCTAGCTGTGGTTTTTTTGGTGTGTGCAAGATTTGTGTGAATATTGTGTTCTGCAACTGCAGAAGAGAAGGCCTTACAAGCCTAGGCAGTGACGACCTGCTGTCAGGCTGCTCTGCTTTAACGGACCATATGGTGAGGGGCTGTGGTGGCAGCGGTCCGAATTGCAGATGCTTCTCTCTGGTCATGCTTGACAAGCACAGACATTCTGTCTCACAAAGCTATCTCCTGGTAGGCCCCAGTATAACTTAGATAATGTGTGGATAGAAAGAACTTATTTATTTTTTTCCTCCAGAAGACATTCCACCTAAACCAGATCTTATCATTGAACACAGCTTTACTCTGAAAGTTTTTGCCATCAAGTAATTGGAAGAAAATTGTCACTTTTGTAAAGGTCACAGTATCGGTGTCTTGTTTTAATGTAGAATTCTTCAACTGTCTGGTTTTCCCTAAACTTTTCATTCGTACTACAAAACTGCATATGTAATAAAAGATAATATGGAATCAGGAAAAGGTAAGTGTTGGACTCTGTCTGAAGTTGTTTGTCCAAAAAAGAAAAAAAGGCGGTGTTCTCTGGAAAATTAATTTTCTAAGAAATTAATTTTCTAAGAAATCCTGGGAAAAGCATGTTCTCTCTCAAAGTTAGATTCAGAAGTTGAGTGAAGTTTGTGGACAAGTAACTACATCCCATCTTATCTGCTTAGATACATTCTTAAATACTGCCAAGGTCATGTGTTACAACTAATCTCTGGTAAGATATGGACGCTGAGAAAATATTTGCAATGTTTCTTGTCACGTATCAGAACAAGTGCTTATCGTGCCCCTGCCTTGTATAAAAGGCTCCCTGCTGCCCGCAGAAATCTGCCTTCGACCATGGAGAGGATGAGGAGCCTGTGTGTGTTGGCCGCCGTGCTGGCAGGTAAACGTACAGCATTTGTATTTTGTCATAGGCTTCAAAGCGAGAACTAAATGTGGCAACAAGAGAAAAAGCTATTACGGGGGGAGATCTCCTTTTCACGTGGAAAAGGAGAGAATGGGCATGGCTTTAACCCCACCTGAGGTGACTCTGTGAGAGAGACAAAAGGGCCGGCTTGTATAGAAGTATATCCCAGTCAGCTGTCGGACACCAGCATACACACGCTGGTGTCAGTGGGACTGGTCAGCTGCTGAAAGTTACCCTGTGCTTTGCTGGTTTGTTTGCTGTGATTCTTACCCCAGTATACCAGAGGTTAATTCAATCCAGAGTCTCACAAAGGGAGAATACCTCTTATGTTGGTAGATAAAGGAAAAGGGAACCTCTGCAGCAAATGCCTTTGAAACATATGGATGAACCCAAAATGTAAAGACTTCGTGTGCAGTAGTACTTTAATTCCTTGCTTATGCTTTATTGCACATTTTCTAATCTAATTTCACAAAATTGGAGTCAAGGTTTTGAAAAATCAATGGGGATAATTTTTCACATATATCTTCCAAACTACCTTGCTATAGCTTCTGTTCCCATGGAAATTATCATGGAAAAGCAGCAAGTAGCCACAGCTGTTGCTATATTCAACTGCTCGTTTGCATTTCATCTTCCATGCGTGTTTGCAGACATGGGCCATAAATACAGTGAAAACGATGCAGAGATTTTAAAATTAAAATGTTTTTAAGAAGTAGGGGAGGAAAGTTGCATCTTCCCGCTTGCTACTCTCGCATTTGTACTATAATAGAAGTCAATCGCGACACAGGGGATGAAGGAGGTTTTGCCTTGTTCAGCTGCTTGTACCTGCAAGTGCTTTTTTTCCAAATTTGCTGGAAAATTTGAGCTTCACATTGATGGCGGGGAGGAATTAAAGTAATGCCCTGGGTTCTGCTGGGGCAATTTTTTTCCCTTGAAGTAGCTTTTTCATTCACAATATCTGTCTTATGAAGTATTTTGAAAGGATTTTATTATACAAATGAGTTGATAAGTCTCCTGTGAACCTATGCTATGTAAAGTAATGCTTAGTTAACATTCTGCTGTAGTGGGTTCAGTCATATTCTTTGATTTCAGCAATGAGCACGCTGATGCTACATTTGTTTCCCATTAGAAAAAAACCCAAACCAACCACCCCAAAACGAAATGGGTTTGCTCTATTTTGTGCTTTGGCTGCCAAGGTGTCAACTCGAATGTGCAAGGCACGGCAGTGCAAAGCTGCTGGACACGGAACCGTGCATTGACCACAGAGGTGGTGCTCGGAATGGCATTTTTTTAGCCTCTACGGTTGCACGGGTTTTGGGACCTGAGGATCCAGGGGGCTGCAGGAAGCCTTTGAAATCCTTCCACCTCCCTCAATAAGCAGGAGTATTCAGTGCGTAGTGGTAGTTATTTCCATGGGACTTGCAATCCGTCTCCTCCCACATCCACAGCAGGGGCACGGTACAAAAAGGCGAGGCTTTACCCACTCAGCCCAGGGGCTTCAGTGTTTCATTAAATCACTGATGAATCCTCTCTGCTTTCTGCTCCAAGATGAAATAATTCAGGGATTGCAGAGGGATGTTCCTATTCCTATTATGCTTTGGATGAAAAAGAGGATCAGAATTTAGGGCTTTCCCATGTTGACAGATCACGGGAGGTGAATGCTAGACAGAAAGCAGCCAGCCTGTGGGGCATGACTGTCCACCCCAAAAAAGAAGGGTTTTCCACCCAGCCTGCCCATCTGCATCAGGTGAAGATGAACAGGACTTCACCTGTTAGTTCCTGCCTCTAGAAGGTGACAGAGGTGTTGTGGCAGGGAGGAGCGAGCTCTGCTGCGCATCCTGGGAGCGTTGGAGGCTGCTGCATCAAAGGAAGGATGAGAGTTTTCTCAAAAGACAAATGTAGATGGCACTCAGCTCCTGCTTTTCTGCGTTCCCAGCCCCTGCTTGGAAATCAACTCTGGCATCGCAGCAGGATGGCATTTTCTAGTGAATCTACAGTTTTAGTCTGTAAATTTTCCCAGTATATATTATTATTGCTTGTGCACATCTGCTTGTAAAGTTCTTTATGTGGAGAAGCCCAGCCTGCATCAGCAATCACATTTGAAGCTTTCAAGCACACAACAGTCCACATTAAAAAAAAAAAAGAATAAAAAAAATTAAAGCAGAGGTATTAGTCATTTTATGGAAAAGAGCTATTATCCTTCAAGTAGACTTAATCTTTGAATATTGCTGTAATGACAGGAATGACATAAGGTAACGTTGAAATAATGCAGCACGCCTGCTTTCTTTGAGAATATTTGGTGACAGAATGTTTTGTCAGCACGGCAGGGAGCCGGTCTCGCGGTCCCCCGGCTCTCAGGAGGCTCTCTCTGCGCAGGGGAACCACAGGGCTCCACCTGCAGCTGCAAAAACCGAAAAGATTTAGCACCTTACGAAGGTTTTTGATTGGATGATTCTGCAAATGACTCATGCGTGCTTTTTCTTTCACTGCTGGCATCTTCCCTTTACTCATAACTGTGCCTGGACTAACACAAGCTACTAATACTACATATATGCAGTAGTCATGCAGTATAGAAATGAAACCCAACACAAACATATCTATAATCAGTGTTTTTATATTTCCATGTTGTACAGGTGCATGCTGGTTTCACATGGTTGTTTATATAGAGAGAGATAATCTCTGCGTATAACGTGAGAGAGAGTAACTACAGGGAAATGTACAGGAACTACAGAAAAAGTGGCATTTTAATACCCATAATAGTTTTAGTCCTTACTGAAGTGCCCCTCCTGTTGGGCCAGCCTGCAGTGCTGCCCCCCCCCTCCTTCCCCAGCAGTTTCATTCGCCTGCTCTTTAACTTCCCATGCGGATGGGAAGCAAGCCGTGCTTCAGCTGAGCACTGGCACCTCTGAGCAGGGGACAATTCGGCCCCACTGCCTTCTCTTGTAAAAGAAACCGGTTCCTCTTGTCTCAGTTGAGAGCAGGCACGCTGCTCTGCTGTCATCTCTGTCAAAAGGGCCACAAAGATGATTAAGGGCCTGGAACACCTCTCTTACGAGGAGAGGCTGAGGGACTTGGGTCGTCTTAGTCTGGAGAAGGGAAGACTTAGGGGGGACCTAATCAATGCTTATAAATACTTAAAGGGAGGATGTCAGGAGGACGGGGCTGGTCTTTTTTCAGTGGTGCCCAGTGACAGGACAAGAGGAAATGGGCACAAATTTGAGTATAAGAAGTTCCACCTAAATGTGAGGAGGAACTTCTTTACTGTGAGAGTGGTAGAGCACTGGAACAGGCTGCCAGAGAGGTGGTGGAGTCTCCTTCTTTGAAGACATTCAAAACCTGCCTGGACAAGTTCCTGTGCAACCTGCTCTAGGTGGATCTGCTTTGGAGGCGGGGGTTGGACTAGATGATCTCCAGAGGTCCCTTCCAACCCCGTATGATTCTATGAAAGAATCATGAGTATTAGCCCCCAAATGGGGGAAAAAAAAACAACAAAAAAGGATGTGAAGAGCACTGCATTGTGGGGGTGGGGGGCTAGATGTTAAGATGATTTCTGCTGCTCTGATGGCTTTTTTTCCCCCATTTTTTTCCCTCGTGTCCAGCCCTGGGCGGATGCCTGGGTGCAGACCAGGAGGGGCAGTGCTCCGGGGCGGTGGCGAAGCGCATCGACTGCCACCCCCAGCCGGGAGCCACCCAGGAGATCTGTGAGGCACGGGGCTGCAGCTGGTGCCCCACCGATGTGACCAACGCTCCGTGGTGCTTCTTCCCCGAGGACACTCCCTACGGCTACTCCCTGGATGGGAGCACCGAGCAAACCACCAAGGGCTGGAGGTAAGCGTGCGTGGCTCCCGCGATGCTGTGCTCCGGCACCGCGTGGTGACCCCCGCTGCCACTCCGGGGGCAGCTTGATGGAGACCTTCCCCAAGCTGCTTCGCTATCAGCTTGTGATGAGGAGGGTGATGGACATATTTCCCTGTGTATAAGCCATGCAGAGTTGGTGTTTCCTCAGGAAATCATGCTCTGGCACGGGGTGGTCCTTACCACCCTGGGAGCTGTGTCTCATTAGGTCTTCTTGTTTCAGCAGCACCTATTTTATCCACAAACGGCAAGGAAGAGCCTAAGCTGACCTCAGAGATTATTTCTATCAATAAGACAATGAATTATTTTTAAGTAGTCGGGGTAGAACAGCTGAGTTGCTCCCCCCAGGCCCGTGCCAGGCTGGTTGCAGGCAGCGAGTGGTTGTAGTGGGCACCAACGCCTGTTTCTGCCGCAGGGTGACGCTGAACAAGCGCCAGGCCTTGTCCCTCTTCGGAAATGACATTTCCCCGGTCGTCTTGGAAGTGGAGTTCCAGACAAAGGACAGACTCCGGTTCAGGGTGAGTATTCGGGGGGTATTTGAAACGATTTAATCAAAGCAACATATGCTAACGAACGGGCTAACCCACCGCCTCCTTGCCTTGCTTTAGCTCTACGACCCCAACAAGGAGCGGTTCGAGGTCCCACTCAAGATCGAATCCCCCGGGGTTACCGCCGAAGAGGCCAACTACGAGGTGGAGTTTACAGATGACTCTTCACACTTCAGGATCAAGAGGAAAAGCACCGGCACTGTGCTGTGAGTACCAGATGTCATTCACGTCCCTTTTCTCAGAAATGAAGCGTGACTGGGCGAGCGCTGTTTCCTCACACCCTACTGCTTGTGTCTGTGTGACACAGGCTCAGGCACAAACTGGATGTGGCGTAAATACAGATTTAAGCTTTGTCCCTGGAAAACACTCATTATTAATAAGAGCATGTTCCTGTATAACAGACAATTATCTGTGTGCATATATTAGAGGTTATTCAGCAACTCATATAACTTTTGAGGCTACAATGTCCCAGCTTGGGACGCTGGTAGGCTCAACTCGTGAAAGCGCTGACCTTAGGTTTCTGAAAATTGAGGTGTTTTAATATGTCAGAAATTGAGCGCCAAATGTCTTGACACTTCAGTTCTAGGAAACTAAAGTCCAAAGCCATAGAGGCCATAAACCTCCAACTTCCACTGGTTTCAGACAATGGCATCTGGGGGCTAGTTTGTCCTTCTGCAAAAATACTGAATGTACTCTGAAGCTGGTACTGGAAGTTTAACTTCAGCAAAAGCTGCCCTCACCAGCAAATGTCTCCAAATTTCCCATTTTCTTGGCTTCCACCAACACATCTCTAGTGTGTAATGCTACCTAGCCAGAGAGTCCCAGTCAAGGTGTGACCCTGCATTTGCATTTGGGGATTCTACAGCGTGGCATTAGCAGCCCTCTCTGGCCATCTCGGTGACAAATGACAGTGTTACAGACCGCTCTGGGTTACTGCCACTTGGCTCAGGCAGGCGAAGGAGACGCATAGGACATAGAAATACCGGAGCCATTCACATCAGGCTGTGGTGGTGTCAATATTAGCATTTTAATTCAGATCAGCAGTGTGTGGGATGTGGATCTCCTGATTACACCCACCTCTTGCATGTTGGTTGACCTTGCAGTGGTCCTGAGGAACATGGATTAGGTCCTTTCCACACAACCTTACTGGGAGATGTCCTCTCACACACAGTGTGACCCGGCTGCTAAGGGGCTGCTTCAGAGCAAGCCCCCAACAAGTGTGCGGCCACTGGGTCCTCAGCACCAGCTGTGCCCAATGTGCATCCCCACCACTAGTGCAAACACATTCCCAGAGGGTCACTGAGGTCCAAGTGGTTCATTTCATGCATTAGGAAATCTAATCCCCAATCAAGAAATCAAAAAAAGATCAGCTCAGATTTCCCCCTCCTAAGCCTGTTTAACAGAGTTTCTTAAAATATAAGTGTTATCTTTGTGAGCGATGCAAGGATGACTTAACATGTGTGGTGCATGTAAGACAATACAGCCTCTAGAATGGCTTGAGTCTGCAGATGGAACCACTGCATTTGGTTTTTAATTAGCTGCCCATCCTTTTAAATTACAATCTTGTGGCACCTCTTTTCATACGTGTCACAACCAATTCTGTAAAGTTTTCTTTCTGCATGCTATTGTAAATGAACAAATTATGCGTTACTCCGATAACAAAAATAATTTAATTCCTCGTTAGACTTAACAGCTTTGTGAAAACAGTGGGCTTATGTTAAAGGCCCAATTTTCTTCTCTTTGTAATAAGAGATTTTTGTAAAGACTCATTAATTGGAATGGTGATGGAAGAGGTGAATGCACAATGAGACACGGCGAGCAGGTACCTCATGGCCCATTCCCGTTCAGTCCTCTCTGTCTTCACTGAGACCCCAAGGGTTTAGGCTTGGTTAGTCAGGGCATGCTCAATTTTGGGACATCCCAGTTAAGGGAAGGGGCCATGAAGCAGATGCAGGGTTTGATCAGCTGAGCTGCCAAAGGTGCAACTCCAGCGAGGGGCACAAGTTGGTCCTCACTGGGCAAGTTTCCAGGGGGGCTCATTTTCTGGCCCAGGGAAGCCTCCTCCATACCCCTGGCAGCAGGGTA
Organism: Arenaria interpres; assembly: GCA_013399435.1. Lineage (NCBI taxonomy): Eukaryota > Metazoa > Chordata > Aves > Charadriiformes > Scolopacidae > Arenaria > Arenaria interpres. The sequence goes on along the minus strand of VXAK01010680.1, from coordinate 286,859 downwards.
CCCCTTGTCCCTCAAAATCTGTTCTCAGCAGTGGCGCAGGCACTGCACAGGATGCAGCAGTGATGAGCTGCAGAGGAGAGGGAGGTAGAGGGCAGCCTTGGTCAGCAGCGTCGGCACAGCGCTGGGCTGCAATGCTCTGCTGCCGAGCATCACCGCTGGAAAAGTGTATGCTGCCTCCGGGCAGGTAAAGGAGCTCTCCTCAAACCCAGCCCACCCCAAAAAGAGGGAACTGCAGGTGAATATAATGCGTGGTTAATGGGTTTTTATCCTGCAAACGATGGCAGGGCAGCTGTTAAAAGGTTCTCATCAGTAGAGAGACAAGATTTTGTATATAGAAAGGGAAATTATATGTTCCTGGGAATTTTTGTTTCATGTGAAATGGCACAGCCGGCACTTATAGACTGAAGGATCACACCCTGGCGGGGAGCCATTCCTCTCACAGCTGAATCATATTTGGAGTTAAATTCCCTGTGTGAGGAGCAAAAGTGCTTCCCTTTCATTTGCTCGCCTCCGTGTCCCGTCAGAGTGAGTGAATGCAGATGCTCAGGGATACCTGCACAGCCTGACTCAGAGGGATTTGCAACCTCCTTAGCCACCAGCAGAGCTGTGCAGATGGAAATCTTCTTTTCAAACAGGAAAACATGTTATATATCCTGACCTAAAAGCCATGGGAGGCTGCATTTGCTCGACTGGGGAGGATGAACCCTCGGCAAGCAGCATTACAGGAGCATCCCCACCAGTGACTGCACTGGCTGGCTGGGCCAGGGGAGTGCTGGTGGCATCTGGCGTGTTAAGTAGATTTTCATGTTAGTTCAACCTGCCCAAAGGCAGGGTTTGGACACGTGGGAGATGGGTCTGAGTGTGCCCCGCAGCTGCAGCAAGGGCTCAGCAGGAACCGCTGCAGAGCATCTGCATCATTGCCTTGTCCCTCGCCCCTTTCCCAGGTGCAGTCTGGAGAGAAGGTGCTAAAGCCCAGATCTTTTCTTCTGGGCTCCCTCCAGAGGTGGGAGCTGCTGCTCTCCAGGCCACCCAGCGTGCCCACATCCAGTTAACAAGCTGCGGAGCCTCCACTGCTGTGGCAGGTCAGGTCAGGTCAGGCTGTGTAGGCAAGCGTCCCTGAGAAACAGGCAAACATGTAACACCTGGGGGGACTTCAGTCTTCTCTTTTAAGATGTGAACAGCCATGGCCTTGCTGTCTCAATGAACAGCTGAATCAATCATTAGTCTTCACATGCACACAAATATTGCTCAGAGCAGCTGATGTGTGCAAATAATCCTCTTCCACAGGTGCTGCAGATGCAGTCCCCAGGGTGTGAGTGCATAACAACAAGTCTCTACCCCAAACCAGGTCCAGGTGCTCTGCTGGACCTTTGAGGAAGGCTTTCCCACTGTAAGGCAATCCCAGCTACTCAGAAATCTGTTTTACATGGTGCTCCTTAAGTAGCTTTGCACTGTTGGATGACAGGCCCCCCTCCCCAAAAAAAGCCTAGAATCCCTCACGATCCCCCATGTGCTGTGGCAGCACTGTCCCGAGCAGAGACGTGGTATGGGTTTGGGTCATTCTTTGAAAGTCTGTGCTTGTATTTCTCTCCCCTCCTTTCCGTGGTGCAGTCTGTCCTGCTGTCAGTCTGTCTGCACCCCAGACTTTGCTGTGAGGGGGTAGCTGACAGCCAGCCCCCCCCCGTCTGTCTGGGTGATATAAAGCCCCATCCCAGCGCTGCCACTGGGGTGCACGAAGCCTTCTCCTGGTGAGGGATGATTTAATGCCGGGCTGGAAACATTGCAGGGGAGAGGCAGCAGAATCATGGAATTGTCAGAGTTGGAAGGGACCTCTAGAGATCATCTGGTCCAACTCCCCTGCTAAAGCAGGGTTGCCCAGAGCACATTACTCAGGACGGCATCCAGGCGGGTCTTGAAGATCTCCAGAGAAGGGGACTCCACAACCTCCCTGGGCAGCCTGTTCGAGTGCTCCGGCACCCTCACCCTAAAGAAGTTTTTTCTCATATTTGAGAAGCGGAGACTTGGAGATGTTCCTGAATGTGCTCTACAGGCGTTTCTCTGGCTCGCTGTGAGCGAGGAGCCTTTGCTGTAGCCCAGCTACCACAGCACCAGCTCAGGGAGGGCAGGACAAACTCAGGGCTCTGTGTAATCACAATAACGGGGGAGAGGAATGAATAATGTGAGGGGAGAGCCATTAGCAGCTGATTGCAAACCTCACGCCGAGCCAGGAGCAAGAATAAAAGGCCAAGTCCCGCTACATTTCCAGCTTGCTCCGAGGTAATCAGGCGACAGTCGCTGCTCCGCCTGCATGGGGCGAAAATTAGACAGGGTCATGCAGGGTAAGGATCCAAGCGCTGCTGCGGGCTGTGGGACCAGGAGCTCTTGGGCTACCTCCCTTTCTCCTCCCAGTACTGCCTCTGGGCTTCCTCCCTCTTAACTCTCTTGTCCTCCACTGCTGTCCTTATCTCTGCCCCATCCAGCCCTGCCTGCTCCTGCCCCTCTTCTTCACCCTCTCCGGCGCTCCTGCTGTTTCATTGGCAGCTGGGGAAGGCTCTTCACCCATGGGGTGAATAGGTGCTGCCTCTATGTGTTTGCGGGTGAAGTGCCAAGGAGGTGAGATTATAGCTGGAGAAGGCAGAGCCCCTGTTCCTATACAGATGTCAGGTGTTTTCCATTTTGCCAGGGATGTAACCCAAACCTCCAGTTGATTTAAGGCTCCAGGGCTTAGATCTGAACCAGCAGGGACAGGGGCCTGGGTCTCCAACCCTGGAGGTGAAGGTCCCAAACTAACAGCCTTGTGGGGCCACCGAACCTCTCCCTGCTCCTGTGGTGCTGGGACAATATCTGTTATGATGATTCTGTGATTCTGTAATTTTGGCAAATTGGCACGATCAGTGGCAAAAGGTTTTGTCAAGAAATTTGTACTTGGCTTTAGTTTAATAAATCCTCACTCACGCTATCCTAGCTGATCTTGCAGCTCTGCTGGGACACTGTCCCATCGTTGGCCAGGGCCCTACAGTAATAAAAACAGGAGAGAAAACATTGGGTTGTAATAAGGCAGGCGAGGCAGCAAAGCAGAGCCTCTGCATTATTTAGTGTCACAGGCTCTCAGGTTGAGTACTATTCTCCCTTCTCCTGCCACTAACAGCAGCAGCCACTGGAGGAGGTGGTATCAAGAGGGAGCGTGAGGGATTCAAGAAAGCATAGATTTCCTCAAGAAGAGAGAGTAAAAGGCCGGGAACTGTTTGCTTTAAGGCAGTGATAAATAACAAAGACATCCTCATTTTGCAGTGTGTGATTGCTCTGTGGGACTCGTTGCCCCAGGGCAGTACTGACAGGGGAGGCTTAGCAGGATACACATTCACGCATCATAAAAAAATCATCTGTAGAAAAAAAAAAACCCAACTATTTTTGTCTCCATGTTTCACAACATGAGGTAATTCTACGAAAACAGCCAGAAACTTCCTCCATAAGGAGATTATTGCAAGGCTGGCTCTGAGTGACATCTTATGCCTTCCTCTGCGATATCTGGCCTGGGCCATTGCTGGAGACAGGCTGTGGAGGGATGGACTATTGATTTGATTCTCCACTTTAATATCCGTTCTCCAACTGACTTTTCTTTCATGATGTCATACAAATAATGGAAGGCAGAACATTTTTCCCAAGCCAGATAAGTGCTTCTCTCTCTCTCTCTATTAAGAGTTTGGAATACCTCGTTTGCTATCACACTTGGGAAGATACGGCACAAGTAACTGAAATCTAATCAAGATTTTCCCTAATTTCCAAAAAGGCTGCTGCAGAGTTCAGCTGCCTTTTTTATTGATTGTGGTAGTAAGCACAGACGCCACTTACCATGAAGATGTTTTTACATAGGCAAGGCTATTAGAATGATTTATAATGCTATTGTCTTAAAGTGCAATTTTGCTGAAAGCAACAGGAACAAATTGTGTGCATCATGGGTAGCTTGAGTTTGCTCCTAGTTTGTAAGAACTATTATTTCAGTCTTCTAATCATAAAGATTTATGTTATGTAGGCAAGAAGTATTGTAGGTATATCACTTATCCAAGTGTTTTTCAAAACAAAAATGAAGTATTATATATCCAGCCACTTATAGGAGATACCCTGATACCATGATGATGAATACAGAAGTAGAGCAGAACTGTGTCAATAGCTGTAAATATACCCTGCAATTCTTTCTTTTAAAATGTCATGTTTCTGGAAAATCTGTTGGTTACCGGTGCTGACTTTCTCCTACTATTTGATAAACCACCTTTAAAGTAAGATAAGCATATAAAAATTGCTTCTTGGTGTGCCTTCTGCAGGCCAGTGGTGCCTGGGCTTGCCCCAAGACTTAGAGAATATAAGGAATGTGGCTGTTGTGAGATGTTGGAAATATTTTTCAGCAATCTGAAAGCAATGGAAAGTCATGGAGACCTGGTGTCCTGATGTTCCCCAGCAGCTCAAGTGTAGTGACTCAGGGGTCAAGTGTATTAGAGTTTCTTCTGAAAATAGGGCCTATAGTCCTCAGTCCCTAAGTTGCCTTACTGCTTTACAGGCAGCCTGCATGTACCCCTGAAAAGGTATGTCAAAGCTCTGCCAGCAGGCTTAGACCCGCTTTTCTGATAGACATGTGAAGTTTCCGCCTGAATCTGCACACTGATAATATATGGTGTGTGATCCCTTTCACAAGGCTACATTTCTAAAGGGTCTGGAGGCCAAGAAAAGCAGATGTTAGAGAGGATCTTTTCTCCAGGCGACTGAGTAGGACAGGTGTTCACACCTGAAAGTAATGAGCTCATTTCTCTCAGAATCATTGCAACAAGGAGAAAAAAACAAACAAAACCCTCTCCTAACCTAAAATGATATTTTGAACGTCCAGGTAATGCATGATGCATATCTTAATGATATATCATATGTGTCCCAAGTCTCCTCATTCTGGAGGTTTTATGGACCACCTTTACAAGTGTCACCAGCTGCTCGCTCATGGCAGGTGAGTCAGTGCTCCGTCACACACACTGCAGTTATTGGTCTCCAATAAAATTCAACAGAGAGAAGTCATTCAACCAGGTACATCGCCACGTCCAGTCCGTTATTACAAAGGACTGATGATTGCACTTCTGAAAACCACTTTATGTTGCCTTTTAGTCATCCCCCTCAAATGTCGTGACAACATTAGTCATAAACTACACCTTCAACACGAACAAGATGTTTTATCTATCTGCCTACCCACCTCCCCTGAATGCGGCTTCCCTGCTCCCCTGTAGTTACGTTCTGTCCCGGTGGCCCAAGGGCTGACTGCTGGATGTGAGACTAGCTCACTTGCTGGCCAGAAATGTTGATTTTTCACACAGGCCTTTTCAGCCCCGATTCATTCTTTTTTCCCTGATGTGAGCTTAAAATTAGAGAGATTTACTCCTGAGTGTGGTGCAGGGTGTTTGAAAGAAAACACTGGTTTTTATCAGTCAGACCTCCCGGAGAGGCAGCAGGCAACAGGCCAGGCAGGCGTGTGGGCAGCCCAGTTTGTATTTCCACAGGCAGGAGTGTTCCCACCACAAAGGTTAGGACTTTCAGCAGTGACCCTGAGAGCAGCTGTTACCTCTTGTGCAAAGAAAAGGATTCTGATCTTCACAGGCTTTGCCGTGTCTAACTGCGGGTAGGGGTTGAATTTTTGACAGTGAGCAACTGCTCAGCTGTATTTTTAGATTTTTTAGATTTTTAGATCTCTTCTACTGTCCATCACAGCCCCGTTACAGTTTGTAGGACTGCTGGAGGAGAACCACGCAAATTCCTGCGCACATGGTGTCATTTTGTGCTCCCTCCTGTTTTGTTCCTTCTATCTGCTTTAAACCAGTAGGGGGGGGAGGTGGGAGAAATATAATATTTTCTTTTATTGCCTCCAAGTGTTTAAGGAATGATAGATGTATATATATATTTTTTTTTTTTTTCATTTAAATGATTGCTCTTTGCCAACACAACACAAGCAAACACATAAAGTAACACAAGAGCTTCCCACAGCGCGCTGCAGAGCACAAGGGCAGCCACTTGGGAGTGGAGGCAGAGAGAGGTGCCAGGGGAAAACCTGTCCATGCTTTCCTTCAGATGGAGAAGACATAACGGTGCCTGGAAAAAAGCAAGAGTCATTACCTGTCTTTTTATGTCATAGTTAATGCCATATTTAGCGTGTGGTGGTTCTGGCAAGCGGAGGTCTAACAAAAGCCGAGGCTGATGGAGAGCGAGGGCTGGCAGCAGAGCATGGGGAGCCCCCAGGAGCCGAGTGATGGAGGGCTGCAGAGAGGGACACTGCTTGGCGATGCCATGCAGAAGCTGAGTGCGTGACAGTGGCCTGAGGGAAGGCATGAGGTATAAAACTGTTTCTCTGTGCCGTGTAAACGTATGGTGGGGCAGAGGGGCTGTTCCTAGGGCTGTGGTTTGCAGCACCCCAGTGACCCTCCGGGGCAGGGAGAGGACTTGCTGAGCGGAAGGAGCACTTTTAATGCCATGGTAACACTCATTGCTCTCACAGTGGGAAATGTCAGTGCCATAATGTGGGTTCCATGAATGTACAAAGCCTCATGTCCTCTGAAGGGATATCATGGAGAGTGCTCAATGAGTTAGGACAGATATTTAAGCTCTTCCCAAAGCATTTCCCCTCTGGCATTCATTGCTTTTTGCTAACCCCATCGTCTGCTCAGAGCAGTGGCCGTGCCTGCCTTGGCACACGGCAGAGCTATGTGACGGCGCTCCTTTGCGCAGGAATACAGCTCCAGAGCCCATCCCTGTTCCTACACAGCAGCAGCCTCTTGCAGAAAGGCCTCTGTTTGCCAAGGGCTGGATTGGATTCTCAGGGATATTTTGCGTGGCATTAACCTTCCTGTAAGAAAATAACCTTATTCAGTGCTGGGCGTGGGTGCAGGAGATGATGGGAAAGAGGGAGGGTTTCTGCTGTCAAACAACCAAAACAAGAATTAAATACAAATTCTTAATTTTCCTGCTTGTGAGAAAGGCCAGAGAGACTTGTAAAAAATATATATAGATCCTTCAGTACATGTGCTTGACTTAGGACTTGACTAGGACACTTTAGGGGCAGATTGTGCCTGCCTTTTGCATGCAGAGGCAGGAGGGTGCCTTGGATCTGCCTCCAGGCATCCCTGTATGTGGTTGTGCTTGTTTCCCTGTGGGGAAGCGGTGGTACCCTCCCAGTTGTCCCAGCAGCAGCGACTTGTCCCCAGGCAGCAGTGCCAGTGGCATGGGTGGCAGCCAGGGCTCATCAGAGAGCATTCTCCTCACAGGGGTAGCGCTGGTCCCCAATGACACAGCCTTTCGCTTCTCTGATTTGCCGGTCAATTTGATCAACCATTTAATTTTGTCAAAATCATTGACAAAAGACCATTAAAAGGAGAGTTATGCCACTTCTACACTCTATGGCTTTGGCTCATTTATTTTAATTAGCTGTAACAAATTCATGGTTAAACAAGGCTCGAGAGGGTGCTATCTAAATGTGATACTCATGGCATACACAATACCATTAACGAAACACTTCTCCACAGCTTGACTATGTTCTCCCCCATCTAGCTTGCAGCTCATTATAGCACTAGAGATAGGAAACAGAATGTAACACCTAATTAAAATGTGAGCCCATGTCCACAGATGATTCAATAGAAATAAAGGCATTAAGCTGGCAAGAGAAGCAGGAGAGAGTCATCACAATATAAACATCTCATTCAAGCGGAGTCTGGAGGAAGCCGTCGCTCTGCTTTAGGTGCCTGCATAAAGCCGGGGGTAACAAGAGTACTCGGGTTCTGATCCAGCAAAGCATTAAAAAGTAAAAAGTGATAACAACTGAATGTCTGTTGTTCTCATTAAAGATTCTGAACCCCACTGCGTAATAACAATTTTTAGCCTGCCCCGTTGGTTGTCATAGAAATAGCACAAGCAACCACTTATTTTGGTAATAGGGTTTATAGATAGTGTCCTCTGTTATTTTGGTTCTTCTTTTCAAAATTATACTGATGCATTTTATTGTATAAGTCGATGAGATATCTGCAGCCATTGCAAGGTTAATTTAATGTGTGTTAGGTTGAGGATGTTAGAGGCATACATAGAATTTAATGTTTTTTTAATATTGTTACTCTCTAAAATACGTAAAAAGTATACATAGCCAGATGTGAACTTAAAACGATGCATGCCAGAGATAAGTAAACTAATCATGTCTCCCTCTATTTGTCACAGGTGGGACAGTGCCCTGGTCGATCTGTTTTTCTCCAACCAGTATCTTCAGATCACAACCGCTGTGCCATCCACCTCGGTGTATGGGTTTGGTGAGCAGGAGCACTTGTCCTTCAAACACAACATGGACTTTGTTACCTACGGCATGTTCAGCAGGGATCAGGCACCAACGGTAATTCACTTCATGCCACACTTTGTCCTAACTTGTACCACCAAACGGAGGTGGTGAGGTACAGCTTTGCCGAGGGAGCACCTCTGCCTGTATGTTAGCACTGCTAGTGCGAATCAATGGCAAACAGGGAACGCCACAAGTCTTTCAGGTGTCATAAGTTTTAATTAACTAACAAAACCATGAGGCATTTTGAAGGGACATTGAAACCTTTAATTGGAAGCTTTCTTATGGTGCAGCTAGAGTTCAGAATAAAAGTGTTTTGTGGGCCAAGATCCTGGTTCAGGAAAGCATTTAATTTTATGCTTGGATCAATCCCTGTTCATCCAAACAAGCTGGACTTCAGCAGGACTCATTAGATGTTTGGCTAAACTGGGGTCAGTGGCTGATGGGTCTATCTTAACTAGCAAAGCAGTTCTACCCATGCCATTTTGGAGGACTGGCAGAATACGGAAGATTTAACTGAGACAGACTAAAAAGTACCGTTGTGATGAGACAGGAAAAGCAACTCTTTTCTATCAATTTGACTTCACATCAGCTTAGATGAAAAAATCCCCAACCTTTCAAGTCTTTATGAATAAATTTGTTTCCTTGTCTTTGCATACGTACCTAGCTGGCAAAAATGATGAAACTATGAAAAATAGCAAAGTCAAGCCATACCTAATGTGCTATTTATGTTTCAGCCATTTGCCAACCTCTATGGAGTTCACCCTTTCTATATGTGTGTAGAACCTGACTCCAATGCCCATGGTGTTCTCCTTCTGAACTCCAATGCGCAAGGTAAGAAGATATATGGCTTCCCTATATGGATTGCATATAGAAAGATTGTAAATTACTAAGTATAAAAAACTGTTTTAATGATTACTTTTTCAATGTGGTACAAATATGAAGGACTGTTCCATAACTGTGGTTCCAGGAATTACTATAAAGTTTTCAAAGGGATTTCATGGGAATGACTGTTTAACAAGGTAAGGTATTTTCACTGAAAATATATGATTAATATTTTTTTGAAAATAGATGCACATACAGGGAAATGAGAAGGTGAAAGAAATTTCCTCTGGGATTGGCATAACTGAATCAAATCAATTTAAGTTAGTCCTATATTCTGTCTGTGGAGTATAGTTTTATGCGTTGCCATGGTCACCTTACTGTATTAATCCAGTGGTGTAATTTCAGAAAAGGGGAATCTTCACTCAGTCTATAAAATCAGTTTCCCCTGGCAGGCAATGACTTCCAATAAGAAGATTAAAATAGCATAGAGGAACCCTAAACACAAGCTTGTGGTTCCTTTTTATATAAATGAAACTCAGAAAATGGATCTGCTCCGTGTGGGTTTCTGTGATTTACTGCTGCACAATGCCAGCCTGAAAGCAGAGATTACAGAAACACTGGGCAACTACTAGCCTACCTACAGGTCCTGTTTGCTCATCCAGTGGTACCCACATCGGGTAGTGACTTGAAAGTGTAGCCGCCTCTGCCTGAGGATACCTTTATGCACGGAAGAGCCCAGGATGAATGGATAGAATAGAACTGGATGGGATAGTTCAGTTGGAAGTGACCTCCAATCATCACCCAGGCCAACTGCCTGACCACTTCAGGGCTGATCAAAAGTTAAAGTGTATTGTTAATGGCATTGTCCAAATGCCTCTTAAACACTGACAGACTTGGTGCATCGGCCACCTCTCTAGGAAGCCTGTTCCAGTGTTTGACCACCCTCTTGGTAAAAAAACACCTGACGTCCAGTCTAAACCTCCCCTCGCTCAGCTTTTAACCATTCCCCTGCATAGTGCAGCGTGGGTTTGTACTGAGAATCTGGTTTTTTTGCTTTTCAGATGTTTCCCTGAGTCCAAACCCAGCATTAACTTTCCGCACTATTGGAGGGATCCTCGACTTCTATGTTTTCCTTGGACCCACTCCCGAAAACGTAGTTCAGCAATACACAGAGGTCAGTAGAAAGGTCCACTTGGCACATGGGGCAGTATCCTATAAATGAACAGTATTGAGAGCAGAAAGTGTGTTAAAAGGACGCAATGAACTTCAGAGGTTTATTTGCCAGTGGAATTGCCTGTTGATTTTGGAGCTGTCAGCCTGGCTTTTTACTAATGAAAACCCATGTAATTGCACCGGAGAGCATAGATGTGAAAAAAACATATTTACTGCTGTCTCACAAAGCATAACTACTTGCTTTCCAATTGCCCGGTGTTTTTCAAAGAACTGAGAGGGTAGACATGCAAATAGCTGTTTTGGGAGTATACATGCAATTCTTATCCAGTGAGGGCTGCCTGGAAAAAAGTGGCAAGTAACATGCTCTTCCTGGCCACCAAGTGCCGGGTGATGTGTTAACTGAGCACTTGCACAGAAAATTGCCACCTCAGAACCAAGCTCTGTGCACAAAAGAAACCAATGCCGAGCCTAAAAAGTGTGGAGCAAAGCTGAGGAAGGGAATGTCACTGTGAGGAGGGGGACTCATACATGCAGAACCTTGGGGATTAAGCTGTAAGTGGAGGTGCCAGCAGCCTGCGGTAGGGCGACCTGGAGCCAGGCAGCCGCAGCTCGCAGTGAGATGCTCTCTGCCTTCCCCTCCGCCACCCACCAAGGAGCCTGAGCTCTGATTTTCAGCAAATAGCTTGTCTTGCCTGGCTTTTTAAAGCTTCTGTATCCCGTGTTTGCCGCCTTTTAAGATGCCTGAAATAGGAACAGAAACATTGTAGTTTGGACAGAGGGAAAAAGAAGATTTAGCCCAGAAGGAAAGTATTGCTGGATTCTGTTTTGGTGATGGAAGGGAGAAGAAGCCACACTCATGCTGTCATTTTGGGAAGGGTGGGCTCTGCTGGATCTTCCTTTTCCAAGCAGAGGTTTAGGTGGTGCCCTTCAGTGTCCGCAAGCAGGAGTGACTGCTCTGTTACTCAGAGGTTTCCAGCTCCCCCTGTGCACCCTCCCCACCAGCCACCTCTGACCCCAGAGCCACAGACCAACCAGCAAACCGGGTTTTGAACTTACACATTATCAGTCAAACACACAAAAAAAAGAACCACAAAGAAAAAAAGAAAAAGTAGAGTGGTTGTCCCTGTAGCTGCAGCTGTGATCCCTGTGATGAAAGCACCTATTTCAAGGGATTCGCTGTGGTGGTGCGATGAAGATTAGAGCCATCCCCGTTTCTTTTCAAAGTCTTTCACTGGTATTTGAAGGCAGCATTTCTGTGGCTTAGCAGGTGGCCAGCAGCTGAAAATAAAATGAGAGAGTTCTCACTCCGCAGTCGATAGGTACTGGCAGCTCACTTTCCACCCCTGCCTCTCTGGAAATGGAGCTGGAGTGAAGAAAACAAGGTACAGGGGAGCCGGTGGGCGTCTCCTAACTAGACATGTCACATGCCAGGACAAAAAATCCCCTGTTCTGTATTCTTCGAGCTTGTACTCGGCTCTCCAGGGAATCTTAAAGAATGCATGGTAGCAATTTCACAGTGAAATAATAACTTCTTCAGTAAACATCCTGAAATTCCCAGATCGCAAATGTTACAATTACCATATTATTAGTCTCTAGGGTAATGACTTGGCTTTTATGTACAAGGTATGTGGGAAGGTGAAGGAGACAGAAAAGACTTTATTTTTCAATTGCATTTTCTGTCACACTGAGAGGGGTCTCCCGTGTGTTCATTGTCATGCCCCGGGGAAGGAGCAATGTGACGTGTGTCTGCAAGGTTCCGCTCAGCACCATCCCTCAGCTCTCTCAGCTGTTTGCATGGGACTCCTCTGGGAAGTGGTGTTTTGGGAGCTCCTGGCTGCAGGGGACCCTGGTGGGGCCAGGCTGCCCTCCTGCAATGAGCAGCTTGGGGGAATGCCTCCCGCCTGTGCCAGCATCTGCCCCAAATCACAGCACGGGGCTTTCTGCAGGCATCACCCAATGCATCCTTCCCAGGATGGCCCCAGTGGCCAGGCGCCAGCCAGTGCACGGCTGTTGGGAGAAAAGGAGCTGTGCCCAGACCAAAGTGCTCCACACTTTTCTCAAACATTTTGTGCTGTCGCTTTTGGTGCCTCTTCAAGACCTGGGCCACCCCCCTGGTCCCCGCGGTGCTTGTTTCTGTGAAAGATTTAGGAGCTTAGTTCTGCTCAGTGCTTTTATGCAGCTCCCTCCAGACCAGTGGGTGAGGACAGCTTTGTAATGAAGCTCTTTACTGTGTCTCTGCAATATGCAAGGTTTCCCTGTGCATCTTTCCAGGTTGCTGCCAGCACCCAGGGGTAGCCCACAGGCTCCTGCCCAGAGCCAGTGCTGTGTGTCCAGCTGGAGGCAGCTGGGCTGTGCCAGGAGCAGGACTCCCTGCGTGGTGATCAGGAATGACTGCAGCTGCCCTTCCAGGGCCACCAGCCTCTCTGTGCATCCTCAGGGTGAGGACAGGAGTCAGTGAAAGCTGCGGTAGCCCCAGGTACCAGCCTGGCCCAGGCTAATCTGCTTTAATTGGGCTCCAAGGGCGATGCAGAGAGTGGAAGGGAGCAGAGGGCTGAATGCTGGTGCCTCTGTCCCCCCCGTTGTGTCTTGCACGGAGCAGAGATAGGCTGTAGGAGGCATCCTACCAGCAGCACCACAGTGCCACAGCAGTGACAGCAGCAATAGGGCACCTTGCAATGGGAAGGAGAATTCTCCATCTCCATTCTTCTGCTCCCTCCTGTCCCTGCACCCAGCTGCAAGGAGTGCTGCTCCTGGCACATCAGACACGGTCCTGTCACAGCTATATATATATACATTTGGCAGTAATCACACTTTTCTCCTACTACAGCAGAGGTCCAGTGTGCAGCAGGGTTATCTAACACAAATCTCACCTTGTATGGCAAATGTCTTGGTTTGCAGGAGGATGGGAAAAAGCAGTAAGAAGCTGAAGAGCTCAGCCCTTGAGCTGAGCCTGCTGAAGCTCTACAGCCAGACCTATACCACATCATCATTGCCACGTCCACTGGTGGTCTTTCAGGACAGTGTAACTGTGCGCAGCAGTAGGATATAAGCTCTATAACAAGACACTCAGGAAAGTTATAGTTCAACAAATAGAAGTTTAGCAGCTGTTGGGTGGAGTGAAGGCCACGAATTTGTTATTTTATCAAAAATTATCTAATGACAAGCTTTAAGAGAGCATACTGCATATCTCCTAGTTCTGTTTTGAGAGCAAATTGCTGGTTTACTTGCTCCTTACAGAACTGTAGGATAGTTTTCGGTGGAAGGCATCTTAGGAGGTTTCTAGTCCAGTCTCCTACTTGAGAGCTAACATGGGCAACCTGCTTATACCTACAGTTTATCAGAGATTATTCAGTGAGAGTCTTGCAGTTGAATTCATGGGTCCCCCAAGAAAAACTAAGCAGCTTGTAACTGTTTGTGCAGTAAAGAACAAGGCTTGAAGACCTTGGCAATAAAGTCCTTAAAATTTTTAGACTTCTGAGGCTGTGAGCATCTTCTTAATGGTTCAGCAGTTGCAGTATCTTTCTTCTTGCTCTCCTAAAACAAAGCTCAGCTTCTGTGCATAGACTTTGAATGAAGGTTACCCCCTGCCTGAATAGGTACCCACAGCACTCACCTGCCTGTCTCAGCCATAGGGGGTGAGCTAGATACAGAGATCTGGGCCACAGGAGCATGTGTGCTATTTAGCCATTGTGTTACTATCCAAACACACTATTTCTGTGTCTAAATCCAAGCATTAGCCCACCTGCATTTTTACAGTTTCCTCCTACACTGTTCCTTAAAGAAAGGAAGTTTCAACAAATATCAAGCTTCAATAGTCATTTTTTAGGCTAATTAGGGTGCAAGATTAGCAATCTTTCATGTTGAGCCCCTGTTCCTTTGCAAGCATGAGAAGGAGTATCTTTCTTTACTGCCTCTGTGATCTATATGCACATAACTCTTCAGCCGTCCCTCTTGCATCAAAATCTTTGGTCAGAATAGGATCCTGATTTACTATATAGCATTTATAACTTAGCTGATATCTTTGATGCTTATAGTAATAAAGGTATTTGTCCAATAATGCAATACTTGGAAAGTGAGTACAGATCACCTGCTCCCTGGGCGCAGATTTTAGCTGTTAAATATACATGTTTTCACTGAACTTTGTTCTTACTGCAAAATGCTTCCAGTGTACTGCCTAGATACATCAGCTCTCAGGTGTATCTGAAAAAAGTGGGAAAAAAATTACATAATGCCAAGCTATGTAAACTTGGAAAAACTAACAGAGAATTTATTAAACAACACCAGGAGTTATTTAAGAACCAAGTGCAGGAGGAATTGTGGAACAGAAAATAGGATCTATTTTTATTTCTGCTTCTGCACTACCATATCTTCCCATTTTTTTCCTCAGTTTGGATAGCCCATATGTTTGCTGTTTCTGCATTTTTCGTGTTTTCCTTCTTCAGTTCCCCTGCCATACCTCATTTACCTTTTCTGATTCTATGGGAGTCAATTTTGCCAAGCCGGCTTTCTCTGCCTACTGCATTTTATGATCATTTGTATGCAGAATGCAATCGATATGAATTAACTAGATCCTAAATATATATCAAATCCAACGTGAGTTTTCAAGTTTGCAAAATTACATCCCTGCCTCTGCTGATCCATCTGTGAGTAGGTACCATATGTCAGTTACTTTATCAGGAAGCTTCAGGGGGATCCATTAGAGAGAGTCCACAGCATAATTAGAAAAAAGAACATTTGTTTTCCCAGCTGCCCTGTTTTCATCCTTTCTCTTCAAATGTTCTGCTGATTTCAATTAAGCTCACCATAGATGCACCAGCCTGGTGAACCTGGGGAACTAATTGCTTTAAAACTTAATTTCTTGCTTGCAAGGTGCATTTTCTTCAGTTGGTTCAACTGTAATCCCAAACTTCTCAAGAGATGCTGTCGCAAAATACTGCCTCGCTGTGGGGCAGCTCTGTAGTCTGCAGGCAAGACAGCACCAAACCTCAGCAAACCCCCAGGATGTGCTGTTTGGGAAGGATATTGTCACACACAACGGTGGCCAGAGCTCCCCCTCCAGCCCTGCTGGCGTCCACCTGGGTGCTTGATAGGACATGGGGGACAGAAGCAAATCCCCATCAAGCTCTTGAACCATGTGGTATTGGTGATGTCCTGGGCTGATTGTCCTCCCCAGCCAGGAGTGACCTGGGGTGTTGTAGGACCTGGAGCTGCCCAGTGGTTCCCTCTGCCTCTGCCCAGCCTGGTCACCCCCATGGTGGTTCCCGTTTTCCCAGCCCACTCGAGGAGAGGCATTGGATGCCTCGCAGACATCCTGCCAAGGCACGGGGCTCTGAGTTCAGCCACAAGATGAATATTTATCAGCTCGTTTTCACTCTTCTTATTGTCAAAGGCGAGAAGCATGTGCACAAAACGTTTTACTTCATTAGGGACTTCTTTTGTTTGTAGAGGTCACTCTCTGTTTACAGTAGAGAAAGCAAGTGGAAAATGTGCATTTGATTTAGGAGCACAAAGTGATGGGGTTCACAGAGCTCATCTTGCAGCCTTGGCTGGTCTAAAATAAGCTCTGCTGCCTCCTGAGATGAATTTATCCTTAATATGGTGAGTGTGGTTGTGACAGAGAAGCAAACTTCTTGCCCTGAGGCTTGCTGTGCTCTGCTGGACACTTTGGTGCCAGATCACAAGGTGTCTAGGAGACCATCCTGAGCCATTGTGTCCCATTCAGTCCTCCACAAGAAACCTCAGCAGAGCTTGAAGGATGGTCTGGGGGATCAGATGTGTCCACACAAGCTGGAAATAACTAATGACATGTGTAACCAGATGAGACTACGCCATAGTGGCAACGGTGTGCCTTTGCCCACCAGCCTCCCCCTGCATGGTAGTGTGCCATCTTCATCTGCTCTTTCTTCCTCTGAAGGCCTTAGTTTCCATCTAAGTTGGAGGTGAAGTAGGCATTGAGGAGGGTGAAGAGGGTTAACTCTGGTGGAATGGGATGAGTAGGTGGCATATGGGGGAGCTGTGCTGCTCAGCCTGAGCATCCCTCCCAGAGGGACTCAAATCACTAACCTCACCAATTTATCTGGCCTACTCCTGCTTTTTCTTAGGTGAGATAGCAACATCCCAACAAGCAAAAGCACTCTGTGTAGCCAAATTTGTAGTGCTTAGTCCTTGAATTTTGCCCGTCTGTCCACAAGCCATTCTTGTTTGGAAGCAATTTGTCCTGTGTGTTCCCCCAGCTCAGGTGCATTAAAATGTCGTCTGCTTTTCCCTGCTTCTCTTCTGCATCAGTTTTTCTGACAGTTTGCACATCCCAACAGCTCTAGCATCCATGACATGTTTTAGAGCAATATCAAGTTCAGCGTTGCTTTCCCAGGTCAGGCTCTTACCGGAGAAAATCCCGTAGGAAGATGTGCCTTTATGCATTGGGACCTCCAGAGAGTTTAGCAATGCAATAGATGCACAGTGCCAGGAGTGTCTTCTTTTTATTTAATTAAAGAACATGGAGTTCAGCTGCCAATACGCAAGTTTTGTTCTTTTTCACTTCTTAGCCTAATTACCTAACTCCGGAGGTCCATGAGGAAATAAGGGAGGAACAGTTATTTAGCCAAAGGGAGTCAATAGCTGCAACTGATTTAATAAGTCATGGTGCTTACTAGTCACTTGATTTCCGTGTATTGCCTGCAAGGATGTCAGAAATACTGAACAAAAGTTAATTTCATGGGATCTAACTGTTTAAAACTGGAGTAAGGATTTCAAGAGATATCCCACAGAAAACACCAGTGTGTTCTAATGACACAACTCCAGATTTCAGCTTACTTCTAGAACAGACACACCGTGGTTGCTCACTGCTTGTCCCAGGTTGCCAGAGCAGCTCTCACCAGGGGAAGCAGAGCGGGATGCCTCCCTCCCCTGTGCTCTCAATCAGGTTTCCTCATGCAATTTACAGCTGGATTACATGGAGCCAGTGGAAATAAAATATTTATAAAATCATATTTAACTCATTACCTCATGTTTCAGTTGAGAATTTTGAGACCAAACAGCAACTCTGACTTTGAAGAGGTTTGTCAATGCCTGGCAACACAATGATGTGGGCCAGCAATAGAAGTAGTCAGTCATAAGTAACTGAATTTCATCAGGGTGGTGTGTAAATATAATTAAAACTTCAGAGAGCTCAAATAAACATCAGACTGTTGATGAGTTAGTTCAGCCGGGTGCAGCAAGAGAAATTAGCAAAGCTGAAGTTGCTGTTTAGCGTCGGAGACTTGCCTCTGTTGACCAAAGGGTTTGTAGACTTGGCATGGGGCATATGGTGTGAGACTCCACGCTGGGTTTCTGCTGGTGTATGCTGTGTGAGTGAAGGCACATGCTACTGTGTGAAGGCTGAGACCTCAGCAAGACCCTCATTTAACATTAGCCTGGATTTTATACACTGTGTCTTCCACCGGCATGTTCTTAGAAGTGATGCTTAGTGTGAGTGTCTCTCAGAGCCTCTGCTAAGGTCAAGGGTGCACCAGGAAAAGTGCTTTTTTGAAGGCAAGCATGTTGTACAGTGAGCTGTTCCGAGAAAGGAAAGGGTATTTCATGGGTGCGCAATGCCCTGATCTCCATGGCTTAAATGATCTGGGAGCCTCTCCTGGTGTTCCAGAATAACTTCTCTTCGTCTCACCTTTTGCATTTCTATATTCCTCTCTCCTGCTGTAGGCCATTGGACGCCCACACATGCCTGCCTACTGGTCTCTTGGATTCCATCTCTCCCGGTGGGGTTACGGCAACATTGATACTTTAAAGAAAACCGTTGATCGCATGCACTACTATGATATCCCATATGTAAGTATGAATTTTTCACTGTGTATTCTAATTTTACAATCCAAAATGAGATGAGTAAAATTATAATAGAGGAAAAGTGATTATCCTACAAAGGGAATTGTAGAATGAAAGGGTGTTCATAATGTTATGTAGTGGTTTCACATGTAATATCTTCATAATGCTTAAAAGAACATTTAAAGTGGACTTTGAACATGAGGTTTAAGTGCTGCTCTTGGCTGCATAGCAGGCGACTCTGGTGTGGATTTACTGTTATGCAGAGAGAGGTGCTAGCATTTAGAAAATAAATTATGGTACTTCTGATGCATATCACTGCCAAACAGTTGCCAAGCTAGGACTTCTACATTTCCATTTTGTTCATTGCTATCCTGTAAGTTTATAGGAGCTGAATTTGGCCTGACAATTATTTACAATTATTACAGCCAATCTCTTAGGTTTCATTTCATATGTTAGTTACCTTTTAGAAACATAGTTGCATACATTCAGATTTTCCATATCAAATGCTTCAATCATAGAATCATATAATAGTTTAGGTTGGAAGGGACCTTTAAAGGTCATCTAGTTCAACCCCCCTGCCATGAGCAGGGACACCTTCAACCAGATCAGGTTGCTCAGAGCCCCCTCCAACCTGACCTTGAATGTTTCCAGGGATGGGGCATCAGCCACCCCTCTGCGCAACCTGTTCCAGTGTTTCACCACCCTCATCATAATAAAAAAATCTTCCTTATATCTAATCTGAATCTACCCTCTTTTAGTTTAAAACCATTACTCCTTGTCCTATGGCAACAGGCCCTGCTAAAAATTCTGTCCCCATCTTCTTATAAGCCCCCTTTAAGTACTGAAAGGCTGCAACAAGGTCTCCCCAGAGCCTTTTCTTTTTCAGGCTGAACGACCCCAGCTCTCTCAACCTGTCCTCACAGGCTAGATATTCTCTCTGATCTTTTTTGTGGTTCTCCTCTGGATCCAGTCCAACAGGTCCATGTCTTTCCTGTTCTGAGGGTTCCAGAGCTGGATGAAGTACTTACGTAATATTTACTTTTAAAATGTTTAGGATGTCCAACATTTTGATATCGACTACATGGAACGTCGCTTGGACTTCACCTATGATAAAGTGAATTATGCAGGTCTGCCAGAGTACCTCAAACAGCTGAAGAAGGAAGGAAAGCACAATGTCGTGATTCTGGTAAAATATCAATATTGCTAATTATTTCTTCATTTATAAGAACTATTTGCAGCCTAGTGTTCATAGCAGCATCTAGGTGTTAATGCACACACGCTATTGTAACAGATTTTCCATTTTTGTCATTTGTTGAGAAGAGCTGAGGAACAATTTCTCACAGATTTCATATTTAAATTTGTTGCATTTATTGGATATCTGTGTACCAGCACCATCACTGTACCATAACATTGATTCTCTTTCACTTTTTCCCACTCAGTTATGAGAAATTCTGCCTCTGTTCAGGACTGAGTTTAGATATGATTTCTTTAATGCAATTCTTTTCCAGAAAAAACCACCAAATTATTTTAGTACACACACAAAAATAGTAGAATAGTGGAAAAAATCTATTCTACTCTGGAGAGCTAGTACCTACAGTTCATGTTACCTTATGTTTACTTTTAATCTAAATTAAAGGAAGTTTGTTTGCATGAAAATTGGTGGAAAATGTATGTTGAGCCTCTAACCAAAATTGATGTACGACCCAATGAATGAATTTGGGCAGAAGTGAAAATTGCTGCTTCTCTCTAGCAAGTTCCCACAGGTGCCCTTGCACTGGAGTTACTTTTTCTCACAGTAGCTAATTGAGTGTCAATGGTGGCAAAGAAATTGGACAACAGATATTCAAGAAAAGTCCTTGATAGATGCATAAGACCTGTCCCAGCACAGGCCGGGGACAGTAACACCACCTGCAAAGGATCAGGATGGGAAGGCTCAGGAGCACACGGCCTGGAGAGGTGCAACTGGGTGTGAAGCATCGCCGCAGAGAGGTGTAATTTGTTCTCCATAGCCCCTAAGGACAGGATAAGAAGAAAAGTGTTTTAAATTGCAGCTGAAAAGATTTAAGGTAGACATTAAGACAAAGCTATCTGCCTGCAGGGCCAACTGAGCAGGGAGCTGGCTGCCCGGGGTCCCTCCTCAAGTCAGTGCTGTGAATGGGTCCGGTAGATTCATCAGGGATGGGTCAGGCTGCGCTGACCCACAGGGAAGGAGAAGGAGACAGTCCCACAGAGTCCCTCTCAGGACTTTTTGCTGTAATTGCAGTCATCTATTTTCGAGCCTAAATGGTCAGCTTACACCATTCATTTGGGTGCTACTATTCTTATTTACCTCAAACTGTCAGTCTCTCATCCTTCTACTTTCCTCATATACTTATTGGAACAAGCGTATTCTCCCTCAGCTGGTTTTTGCTAGGCTAAACAAACTGAAGTATTTTATTCTCTTTTTATCGGGGGAGTTCTTCAGATCTCATTGTAGTAGCTCTCTCCCACATGTGCCCCAGTTTGAACGCATTTCCCTGTGTAGCATATTTCACAGCACTCCAGATGATGCTCCCACAGTGATTGAAGAATGGCAGAAATATTTCCTTCTTTCTTCTAAAAATTGTCTTGTATGACAAAACCCTGCATCACATTTACCCATATTATATTGGTGGCTCATACGAGTAAGGAGACCAATCCATCCAGCTGAATCACAATGGACAGGCCACTAATGTTGACAGGCTCTAAGTTGATCCAGTCTTTTTAAAATAAGGGCCGTGTTCCTCATCTTGTCATGGGGGTCCTGTCAAAGGCCTGTGAGAAGAGAGACTGAATAGCAGATTCTGAAATTGTGGGACCATTCCTCTTTCACTTGTGGTGGTGTATCGAATGTTTACTGGAGTCAAGACAACCGAGAGCTACTGCAGTTTCCTCATCTAAAAACCACGTTGTCTTGTCAAGTAGATAGATTAACTCAGAAGTGCCTCCCTGGCCTTATTTTTTTCTCCACAATTTGTTGTAAAGCTTAGTATATGACAGAGGATGGACTAGTCAGCACCACTGATACCCGTATCAGTGTTTTCTTTTTAAAATACAGTTATGAGGTTTGCTGTTTTTCAGTCTGCTGGTTTGTTGGGTTTTTTTTTGGTTTGTTTTTTTTTTTGTAATTTCGTTAAAAATACCTACTCTGTATTTATTACTGACCTAATCTTCACTTTGTTGTACTGTAATTGAATTTGCTGCTAGGAATCTCAAACAAAAGCACACAGCCCAAGTGATCAATTACATATTGATAATGGAAATAGCAGCTTATACAGTGAGTGCTATTTGCATAGATTTCCATGGAGGTCCCAGTTCTTCTGCAGTTGTAAATCATGAGAAGCTCCAGGGTGCAGCTTTGAAAACAGTTTCCATTAGTGGAGGTCCAAGGCATAGAGTTTAAACAGTAACAGATCACTAAATCACTCTGATGGAGGGCCACTTCAAGACAAAAATAGTCCAAAATTAACTGGATACATCATAGTAAATAACTAACCAAGCAGTAGATGAGCACATGTGCTGTCAGGACTGAGTGCTCTTTCCAGCTATTAGGCATTTCAGGCTCCTTGCATCCTCAGTACTGCTCTAAAATTTATCTAATCTCTTAGAACTATAACATTAAATGCCACTTGCCTGTTGTTTTTTCTCAAGAAAGTTTGCGAGACATGAATATATCAGGTAAATACCATGAGTTGGGGGTAGCTCTTCCTAGACACGCTCTTGCCATTCAGTAAACACATGGTAGTCACCCCTTTTTCATCAAAGTTAGGATGGCTCTAGTTGTTTTGCTCTTGCTGCTGCATAAGAAGCTACAAGCAAGCAGTTTAGTGGGTGAGCTACATTATCTTCTTACTTGTGAGTTTAACTTCAACCACATTTTTGAAGCCCTTTCAGTTTCTCAGATGGTGGATGCTAGAGCAGGGCAAGGAGCTGTTATATAAATCTAAATTCAGCTGTTGTAACAACAATTCTTAACTCATGCAGTGAGCTAATAGGAATCCAGATAGGAAGCCCTTCTTTCCTTCTTTCACTAACCTGTAACTAAGGACTGTCTTCTGCTTTAGTTCTTCAGGTAAGCTTGTGAAAAAGAACAAAAGCTGATACAGTTTGTCCTTCATTTTTTAAAAGCCAATGGGAAGTATAGGTTGCACTGATAATCAAGTTTTCTATTTTATCTTTAGTACAGTTGCTGATATTTCTATCAAACTCTGACTCTGTTAGCATTCTTTAGTGATGTAAGACATTCCAATAAGTTCCGTCGGGAGCTGGAACAGTGTGAAGGGTTTCATTCCCAAGTGACAGCAAAGCCATGCTAACTGCAATCAAGGCAAGCGTAATCCAATTTGATACTGAAAGAACAATTTTCTATTTAGATTCCCTTTGGGTAGTGACAGTACTGAGTGAGTTCCCCAAGTGTAGCAGATTGTTGCCTCTTTCACGATGATTTCAGGAAATGGGCTCTGATTGCTGTCACTTTATGTCATGTAAAACCTCTAGTAGATGGATTTGGGGGAGATGGGTTCAGTCCTCCTCATCTCAGACCACTGTGGTCATAAGCAAAGTGCAGATCCTAACAGCCAGCAGTATTAACACTGGTAACCTGCCGAGGATGGGACCCTGAACTTGGTTGTGCCACCGCCTCTGGGGTGGCTGGCACCTCAACATCAGTAAGTCCAGTCCCCACGCTTGCATCCAAAGCTGAGAGCCCTCCGTGCCTGTGGTCACCTTGATAATAGCATGACCCCATTATCAGAGTCTCTAAATACAGTCCTTCAGCACTTCTCTCTCCTGATCTCTTTCAGAGGCCACCTCCATTTAAGGGAAATTTTGTCTAAGAGTGTCAGTACTTGGTCATCATTATTGCGCTGAATAATGTGCATGCTTCAGCTGAGTCAGAACAAAAATATTCTTTAGAAACAAAAAAAGTAGTTCCAAAAGTAACAATGACTACAGCGTAAAATGATAAACATCGTTACTGAAGAGGAGATTTAATGAAAGACCTTGCAAACCTTCCATTAAATCACACTAAAAAATAAAAACAGCTAGGAATGACATGAGTGACAAATTACTTAATAGCAACATGCTTACGATTCAAAATAATGCTTGATAGCTTTAACATTTTAAAGTCCAGCTGTATGAGCTGTAGAGGCTAAAATTTCCAGGGATGAGTTTTTATGGATGTGTGTCAAAATCTATGTTTGGGGTCACAGGTAGAAGTGCATCGGCCAGGATAAGTGGAGAGTGCCCCCAGGTCTCAGGGCAGTGAGTTTGAGTTGAGGACGCTCATCATCTCTTCTCCAAGAGCTGCTAAAAAGATGAGTTTGGGAAGATTTAACAGACATGAACTTCCTCCCCAGCAAACAACCCGTGAATGCACGAGAGGGTTTTGTTCTCTTTAGGACGATACTAAACCTGCATAATGTATTAGATTTATGCACTGGAATAACCTTTCAGCAGAAGGAAACCAGAAGTTTGGATTAGGAGTAGCTAATTAAGCTGACTTCTTCCAGCCTTCAAGTCCCTTGAGAGACATCTTTCCCACAATTATAAGATAATTATTGCAAATGGACAGTTTTCTCTTTTTCAAAGCTGAACTATTAAACAAGTTAAAAAAGATAATGGACACCTATGCTCTTTATGGAGGTGATGCTGGAGCAAGATAGTTAAAATTGAACAGAATTTTGCACTTATGGTCGAGATTTAGCAGAGGTTTTTGGTTTTGAGGCAGGGAAGAATACACTTTCCTCACCAGAGGTCTAGCTATCAGAGGGCTTACGAGTAAATCAGGCAATTAATTTAGGTATTAAAATAAAGTTTAAAACATGCCTTTAAAGAAATTCACCATTTGGGATCAGATTTTTTTTTTTTGTTCTTAATAAGTTTATTAGTTAGACTTCTATCACATTTTAATTCAAGTTCACTTAAATTATTTCACAAGCTATAAGTGAATGGAAGAATTGTTTTTTGGAATGGAAGAAGTGGCGTTTTTCTCCATTGTGTTTCATAACTGAAAGGTTTTGCCTTAAGCAGAACCTGAGGGAATAACATTTTCTAAGAGAAAAGTAAAGGATTCCCTTCTTCTAAAATGGCTGTAATCTTCCTCTTTTCTAAATAACACGAAGCAGATAGCTGCTCCCAATTAGGGACATATTGCAAGGCGCACTTATTTCCTGCTGAGAAGAGTTGAATAGTATCTCTTCACTCACTGGCATCTCAAAGTATTCCTAACCTTATTACTTACTGACAAGGGGGCCACCATCTTCCCCAGAAGCAGACTAGGCTCCCTTTTTGATGAGCTTGGTGGTTACGGATGGCCATCCTGAGGCAGAGAACCTGGTGGTGTCAATGCCACTGGCAGCAATGGGAGCCAAGCAGTGAAAGGGGCAGCAAGGATGAGTTATGGGGTGTAAAATGCTGTGGTCTTCATGCCAGAGGGGAACAGAGACATATTGCCCTAAGAGCAGGGATACACGAGTTGGGTTACTCTGTACCAGACTGGCATAAAACATCCTTGTCTGACATCAGATCTGAAGGGAGAGCTAGTGAGGTCCTTTCGAGGTTGGATGCTTCAATCCCCTTGAGAAGTTTTAGTTATTCCAGCACCAAGCTGTTGATACTGAGGCAGCTGGAATGAGGATTGCCTTGGGGGAACCCAGAGGTGTCCAAGTGTGGGAATGCCCAGTGTGGTACCCCGGTCTGCCATGTAGAGACCTTGTAGAGACGCACCAAAATCTAGTGCCTCTCTAAAACCATTTGAACATAGAATGTCTCATGAAAAAGAAACATGAGGTTATTTAATAATTTCACATCACTTTTGCCTTATACGAGAAATACTCACAACACATCTTTAATGACTTTTCTTAAATTATTATGTGCTCTCAACTTCTATTAAATTTTAATGCTGTTTTCTTCCAATATTATTGCAATCTGCATTAAGAACATCATCCAAATTTTTCAAAAATATACAAATAGAAAAGTAATTTTTACTTTTGGGATTTCGATAATGGAAATGTAATCTCTGTTTTCAGGACCCTTTCATAACTAAGGATGAGGAACCAGGCACTTACAGGCCTTATGATCTTGGACAGGAAATGGGAGTCTGGGTGAACAACTCCGATGGCGTAACTCCTGCTGTTGGAAAGGTTGGTTTATTAAATTCTCTCATGCATTTGGTCTAGTGCTGCTTCAAAGTGATGAAGCAGCTGTGTAGCAGAAATGAGAAGATAATGAGTTGTTTTACCTGTGAATTCTAGGCCTGGCCCCCTGGAGACTCGGTGTTTCCTGACTACACCAACCCCAGGACAGTTGAGTGGTGGACCCAGCTGTGTCTGGAGCTTAAGGATGTCCTTGACTACGATGGGATCTGGATTGTATGTCTCATTATATTTGCCCTCCCTTCTTTTAAAAAAAGAATATGAGGCTTTTGACATGTGTCTTATTATCTTTATTAAAGGATATGAATGAACCATCCAATTTCATGACAGGCCAGCTTCCTGGATGTGCTGCTAATGATATCAATAACCCTCCCTTCATTCCGAGTAAGTAAAGTTTTCTTGATTTTTATATATTTTTTTTTTAATTCTGGATAGGTTATTTCTTAGAAAAAAAAATCCACCCTCTCATTTTTCATCTTTCCCTGCCTGTTCTATGTGTTCTGTTACATATTGGTTCAGGAGCCCATTGGCTCAGCTTTCCTCTTTCTAAGCCGCTGTCCTCTGTCATGGGGCCTGCCTTGCAGCAGGACTAGAAAAATGGCCTTCCCTGCCTTTCTCTAAGCAACTGGTCTGAGAAAAGGTAAGGTACCTATATACTGTAAGTCAGCTACAGATTTATGGAAGGAGTAGCCCTTCTGCCTTACCATCCCCACTGCTAGTTCCAGGGATGGGCAGTCTCTGCCTTTTCCACAAACCATGATAAGGAAGATGTATCTCCCTGATGCCTTAATTCAGTATCTTTTCTTTCTCTTAGGAAAGAAGTATTCGCTGCCTTACTAGAAATGGGCTAAAAATAAGTTTAAAAAGTGCCAAAGCCTATGTGAGACTGATAGGAATGGGAACACCTCTTCCAGTAGCCGTGTTAAAGACATGCTCATTCTTCCCCAGGAAGCCATGAGTACTTACAATTAGTGCCAGTGGTCCTGGCAATTAATCCAGCCGACATTTCCCCAGGAAAGCCCGACTGCCTGAGCAATGCTAATATGCAGCAGGATGTTGATGCATAAATGAGTTATTGACAGTGAAGTATTGGAAATGTCCCCATTTTTCCTTCAGGCTGTTGTACTGTCATCTGAATTCTTCATTTTATTTATTAAATCTCATTAATTTTCACTCCGGATGCAAGAGAAACATAAACATAACCAATGCATAACAAAATATTGTAAAAAGATTGTAAATTATTGAAACCAGAAGCAGAGCTTTTAATTACGAATTTGGTGTTTATTCTCTTTGCGGGGAAACCGCTGATTGTAACTTGCATGCTCGCCCTGTGGGTCTTGTCATTGGCCAAAGCCCAGGAACTGATGAGACATTTCCACCTTTGCCTTAAGTTACCTCCATTTTTGTCAGCATTCAGAGCTGCAAAAAGAGGTGTGAAGCTTTGGGGAAGGTGGCCAAAATGGCAGGGCTCCCTTTACCCTCGTGAATAAAGGACTGAGGGATGGATGCATAAAGAGGTTTCTGAGCCACGAAGCTGAGCTTTGCAGCAACTAGCGTTGAAGTCTGAGGCATTACAGGAGTCAGACTTAAACACCTAGATGTCTACATGACATGTGAGGACAATGAGCAGTGCTGAAGACAGGTGTGTTTTGAGCCCAGTTTCTCTCTCTGGCTTGCTCCTTCTCATGCACATTTGCACCTACTTCTGCTTGCTACTCACAGGTTGGTCTCCCTTCTGCAGATAGGAGCCTAAGGCATTTTTTTCAAGGTGTGGAAGATCTGTTTTCAAACCAGCGTTCAAGGGCTTTCTTTTATGTTCTACTTTATGCCAACACTTTGCATGCCCTTGGCTGTCCAAGCCCTTGACTGGTGTAGGTGTGACATGGGACCCAAGCTGCTTAGTCCAACAAAGCATTAGGACCTTCCTGGAGCTGGCAAGGGTTTGGAATTTCACTGTTGCCTTAGGTGACTGAATATGTGCAAGTCCCAGTCTCAGCGCCTAAGGCTTTTTGTCCAGGTAGCTTTCAGCCTCCCCATCTAAATTACAACCACGATTACACATAACCGTGGTTTGAACTTCTAAAAACAGATGTCCTCCAAATCAATTTTCTATAAAACATTTTATACAAAAGATTGATATGCAATTGTAAAATAATCAGTATTACTGAGGCGGAATACAAAATACTTAGACTAAGAACAAAGAATGAATATTTGACTCATGTGGAAGCATTTTCTTTCATATCCCACCTTGATTTTATGGGGCTAATAATTAAGTACCACTGGGACCTTAAGTGTGACTTTCCCCAGAACCTTAGTGTCTTCTTCAGAGACATACCAGTCGAAGTTACTTGGAAATTGTCTATAAATTAAATTATTCTGATGCATATTAGCCACACTGGAGTCTTTGTGGCTAAAAATCCAAACACAAGGATTCCAGCTGTGGTGGCACAGCAGAGCAGAGAGGCTAATGGGGTTTCAGGTACAGAGAAATGCACTTTGTAGTAATGAACTGCAAACATACAGTAACATGCATTTAGGCAGTGAGATTGCTTGTTCACGGAGAAATATTTACAATGGTGTGTGCATCTGATTAAGCATGAAAAAGAAGAGTATTTGAGAATTTACCTTCTTTCTTTTTCTGAGAGGATTTTACATTTTCAACTCCATCTCTAAAAATAAATACGTTCTATAACCAAATGCCTGACCTGCCCAGTTCCTGCTGAACTTGACATGGCATTTTCATGGAGGTTACCTGCAGAGGATCAGAATCACATTTTCTGCACCAAATGGGCTTTGCCAGCATCTCCTTAATGTGGGATCAAAGTCCAGGCAGCCCCAGTGCAGCCAATTTGTGCCTCACACTGCTTTCCTTGGCTCAGCTAAATGGGTGCTGTGCCAGCGACGTCAGGTCTATCCCTGACTATTACTGAAGGAAAAAAGCTACTACTGAAGGACAAAGCCTTCACTGCCTGTGACCTGCTGATAGAAAGTTACTGGGTAATCCGTCTGCACGTGAATATACCCTTTATAGCCTACCCTTGCTCTCTTCTCTGCAGCCTATCGGGTCATAGCAGATGATACCTTACAAAATGTTACACCTCATGCTTTTTGCCTCCCCGGCACTCCCCACTCGTCGCTCCCAAAGCTGCTTGGGGCTGTGCCATTAGTCCTGCTGTCCTTTAGTCCTAAATGCCCCAGGGGAAGAGAGGGGCCAGTGTGGAGCTTAGGTGCGAATTTTGCCGTGATAGGGCAGAATTGTGCTGCCTACCTACCTCCGCAGCTGAGTGATACACAGACTGAGGTCTCGTGATTTCACACAACCATCTAAGTTCCTTGGGCATCTGAATTTCTGATTTTGGGATTTTTTCCTTGCAACATTGTTGCTCTTAAGTAAACTTAGTCACGGTGTGAAAGAATACGTAGGTGTATTCTTAATTCAGCAATGCAGACATTTTCTTTCTGGCTATTACTTCCTGAATACATGATATCTGTACAGAGGTTTTGAATTATTGGGCATAAAACTTGAAGTTAATTCGCAGTGTTTACTCAATCCTCTCACCCTTCTGAGGACACGTGCCTGTCTGCCAGCAGGGATTCATGGCTGCATGTTAACCTCTAATCATTGCAGGGCTGACACTTTTTCAGCTGTTCCCCTTACCAAATCCTTTGGTGTTATCACCCCAAACTAAGTAGAAATATGAAGAGATTTGAATTGCAATGTATATAATCTTACAATGTTTTGTATCATTCCCAGCCATTTCTGATCGTTCCCTGGCACAAAAGACATTGTGTCCCGACTCCAAGACTTACCTCGGAGAGCACTACAACACACACTCTCTCTTCGGCTGGTCACAGACAGAACCAACCTTCAAGTAAGTTTTCTAAGTATTTCTAAGTAATCTAGGCAGATTTCAGGTGGTTGAAATGCATTTTAAAAGCTGCTGATGTTACCTGGGAAAACCGAATCAGTATCTAATAAGAAACAGCGCCCATGCTTTGTTTGTCATTCAGTAAGAAGTTTTGAGAATAGAGTATCTTGAAAGAAGAAACAGAATCTTCTACAATTTTACAATCACTTTTCTTAGCTAAAATCAGGATCTACTTGTAGGACCTAACTCTTCAGCTGCTGCTTTTGTGTAATTAGAGCAAGATATTCCTATCTTCTGCTAAAGCTGCTCATGTGCAGCTACTGCAGATGCAGCCTTGTGTGGCGTCAAGGGAATTTTTCCATCCCTTCGTGACCATGGCTCAAGCAGAGGAATTTCTGTCACTGCCACTGCAGGATCCGAACTGTGCATCTCCCCTAGTTGCTTCTGGAGCTGCCTCTTATTCCTGGCAGGCAGCGTTTTGCATTTTGTCTTGGGGCTGAGTCAGTCTGGGAAGGCAGAGTTGCTGTCGGCTAATGTAAAACTAATTTTGCAGCTGGGAAGCATTCAAAACAAGCTTACACAGGCAGACTGTTGCTGTGAAGCTGGAGTGACGGTGGAAAGCTAGCTGTTGGATTAAATCAAATGGGCAAATCATGCCTTTTCTAGTAGAGATTGAGCTAAAACATGGAGAAGTTTAATACCTCAATGTAAGTGCCAAGGCAGGAGTCCTTGTGCTGGCTTATTTCAGTATTTAGCACTCATTTTCAGCAGTTGTGTTGTGATAGCACCCAGAGAACATGGCTACGTGAGCCTACTTATGGTGCTGATGCACTTGTGCTCTACACACCAAGCCTGGGGGTAGGGAAGCACTGGGTAAAAGCCAGAAGCAGTTTGCCAGCGCTTGAGGGCCTGGCTGAAGAGCAGTCCAGCTTTTGAGAGAAAGTTCAGAAAGCCCTCAAACCTTTGACCTCGCTGGCCACCCAGCCCAGTAGGACGCACAGGACTTACCATGGGTTTTGGGGCCCTGCGCCCCTAGCTCAGCAAAGACCCTCCCATCACTGGTCTCTCCACTGGGATTTGTCTTGGTAACACTTTCTGAATAGAGACTTTGGATTTGCCTGTCTTCTTGAACTTGTTTTTTTAGTTTTATTCAGGCTCCGTGCCAGCAAAGCCAATTGCCTGAGACAAAGCCTGTGAATTTAGCAGGAAAAGCCACATTCACCCAGACCAATACTGTTGGGACCATTACTGCTGCACAGCTCCTTGCAGCCTCCCCGGAGGCTGTGAACCTTCCCCATTCCTGCAGCACTTGCTTCCAGGGCTCCTTCCAAAAGAAACACATATTTTGCTCAGCCAAATGTAGAGACTCCCCAAAGGCTGGAGAACATCACCAAAAGCATAAGCAGAGGCTGGATTTGCTGCAAAGTTGGGAAACTTTGATGAAGAATTTTTCATGCATATTCATGTGGGTTTCTCAAACACATTTCTTTCCAAGGCTGGTTGTACACCCTTTCTGCATTCACTCTTCACAAATAATATACTAAATTAAATTACTGACAGGAATATTTAGCAAACCAGCATCAATTGCAGGATATTGGCTGAAAAGGAGTGACAAGTTCATAATCGTATAAAAAACAATTATAAGAATTATTCTAATGCAGCTGGAGAATAGGAAATGTGTCATCTGGCCCATGTCAAATGGCTTGAATTTGGATACATGAAGTAGCAGCAATCAGCTTGTGCATAGCTTAACGCCAGGAGTTATTTGCACATGATATTCTGTAAATAATTTCAATCAACAAATACATTTGACAACATTAGGACCTGTTCAGCAATGGTTCACAATAGACTGAAATTTATTCAATAAATTAATTGTTGCAAATTGTTTTTGCAGCTCTGGGTCATAGTTGAGTTGATCCGATGTTGCCCTCATTAGCACTTGCATTTGCAAATGGAGCCAAAGACTTGTGCTGCACAACCAGAGGAGAGGGCTCATGCTCAGGACATTCATGAAATGGCTCTAAAATGCTATTTATGCAAAGCATATGGAGTCTTGTGCAGTCATTTGTCCCAGCAGAGCACCTACAACCCAGAACCAGCAGACCTGCAAACGGTTCAAGAGTTGCACCTCTTGCTGCATATTGCCCAGGAAGTTAATATGTTTAGGCTTCCATGAAAACTATTGGGTAATTTGTTCTTCAGAAACAAATGTTGAACATTTTAAAGGCTTTGTGCTGTTGCAGAACCAATACCAAATACTGGCCATTACGAATACCGGTGAAAGAGCTCTTGATCAAATCTCATTAAGGAAAGGGAGAAGGAGGTGGATGGTGAACAACAGGATTAATATTTCACGCTAGGATTTCCCAGACAATCTAAGTTGTGTTGCCCAAATTATATTAAATCAGAGTTGAATCTGAGTTCCTGCAATATACAATATTGCAATATGTAATTATGTACAGAGATTATCCTATGCTGAGGACTTTTGTAACAGATTTGTTAATAAGGCATATTGCACTTCCTTGATTTTCTGGCGATGCAGCAAAATTATTTTCAAAAGGCAAGGCAAAATTAATTACACCACTAATTCTGTAATGAAACCTCATATATCAAACAATGACAAGAAAACAGAGGAAATACTACAAGGATGGGGATAACATTATGAATTATTACATTTTTGCTTTATTGATTGCTTTTTTAAGATGTTCAGTTGTTGTTTTCATATTTTTAATTTTTTTTATTTTTAATTCCAGGATAGTAGAGCTTTATTTGCCAAAAGAAATCACTAAATAAATTCTATGTTGAAAAAAATACATATTACACTGCTTTTTAGGAAGCTGTAGGACACTAAATTAAATATTCTAATACAGAAAGGTAATTATGTTTCAATTTTTCAGTTTGAGACACTACTGAGAATACATTAGACACAAAGTAGTTTTTAGGAAGATTAAAAAAATCTGAAACAAATTGTTTTGTGGATCAGATAGATCTTAGTTTTTTATTTTGGCCTCTGAGTAGGACTTCCCATTATTTGCGGTTTTGCAGCTGCATTTGCACATGACTTGGGACCACAATAATAACTGTTTCAGGAATAACACCTCTTCAGGTAAAATTGTGAAACCTGAAAGCTGAGGTTGATCATATGACTCTTTCAGTTACCATTCTTATTTTTAATGATCTTGTTGCATTTCTTCTCAGTGTTGTCCAGCAGGCGACTGGAAAGCGAGCGTTTGTCTTGAGTCGGTCTACATTTGTGGGCAGTGGAAAGCACGGGGGTCACTGGTTGGGTGACAACTTCTCGCAGTGGAGGGACCTGCAACTGTCAATCATTGGAGTCCTGGAATTCAACCTCTTTGGCATCCCCTACGTAAGTCCGGTGTCCTTCAGGCAGTTGCTGGCTCATACACAATATCACTTTAAATTAACTCAAATGTTTTCTGAAATAAGCTGCTTGAGACAGCCAGCAGTAACGGCCTCCACAGCGTAAAGAACTGAAGATTAAAAAAAGCTAAATGTCATCAATCTTGGCTGGCTGAAGAGAAACAAAAATAGCACTGCGAGATTCAGATTAAATCACTGCATGCCATCCAAACCCGATCTCTTTATATTATGTATTCTATCATTGGGGTCCCTTCATACATTTCTGGTTTAGCAAGCTGGGCTGAAGAGTTTGTAGAATTATTGAAGTACGGTCAGATCTTCCACAGTGATGTTAACGTTTTAGGAGCCACTGCAATCTCAGTCCTGGAAAAATTTGTATCATTATGGAGCATTCTCATAAAATCATCAGAAATAGGTATCTCCTATTTTTCTTAACAAACTTCCGTAGTTTCTCATTTTTTGGCTTCAGTCACAATCTCACGCACTTATCCAATGTTTTGATTTTTTCTTTAGATTGGTGCTGATATCTGTGGGTTTAACTATAACACCACCTACGAACTCTGCTTGCGCTGGATGCAGCTTGGCTCTTTCTATCCATTTTCCAGAAACCACAATGCAGAGGGAAATATGGTAAGTCAAGGAAGTTACACACAGCTGTAGTCTATGATTATGGTAATGACGGTGATTTTTATTACTTTCTCAGAAATTAACCTGCCGTTCTCAGGTAAACTGGAGTGGCGGGTGAAATGGAGTGCTGCACTGAGAGCAGAAATTATACAGTGAAGTGTAAATTTTTTCCATCCATAACATAAAGATTACAGAGAAACACGGAAAAATATGTAGTATGTACCATCCAAAAGCCATGCAGAAATGTGTGCTGTGTAATTTGAATGACAGAAAATGGTCTTCCTATGCTATTGTTAAGACTCATCCCCTACATCTTTTACCTCCCGAAGCCCAGGCTTTATTTAAGAGCCAGTGAGTGTCAGCACATTGTCCTACTCCCTTGTTTACTTCAATTTTTGTTTCTGTACTTCTGCAGCTATAATAGGTATTGCAGAAAGGGGAGAGAGGGCATTATATATATGTGTGTGTGTGCATATATATATATATATCTCCTTGCTGTTTAAAAGCAAGTTTCAGACAAATGTCACAGTTAGAAACTCCAGACGAACATGTGAGAACTCCAAGGAGAGACACTGATAGCAACAGCAATTGTCAGCCAAGAAGCACAAAGACTGAAAAAGCCCAATGAGCCCATGAGAAGGATGAAAAAGTTCAGTCTCAGTCCAGACCTTTGCCGTGGCTTCCATTTATTGTAAAGCCTTTTCAAGACTTGTCAGATAGAAAGAAGTATCAGGTTGTTTGTAACCAGGAACAGTTTGAAGGTCTTGCAGCCTTTGTAAGTTCACTGTGTTTATCTGCAACTATGATGAAATGGTTCTGTTAGTTCAACAAGTGTCTTTTCTTTTTTTTCCATATGTAAACTGATCCATGCAATTCCGGATCTCAGGTTGTTAGCTTAACTTCAGTTTTCTTTGAACTTGCACCATCAAAATGTTGCAACATTTACATCCCCCAGAAGACCCTTGTCTCTGCAGGAAAGTATGATGGACATTCAGTAGCTGGGCAAAAGCAGGAATAATGAGCTATAGTGCTGGAATTAAGAGGGTCAGGAATTACGCTGTAGAACCCTGAGATACGCTGAGAGATTTCTCTGTAGGAGAACAAATATCTGTGAGGTGTTAGTTGCTAAAATTAGAGGTACCTTACCTATATATGTTTGCTTGGCCCTTTGGGCATGCAAATGGGCACTGGTCTGGGTGAGTGAGTATTAATCACATATGCAAAATTTAATGAGCAGGAAAAAAGCAATGGTTCTCCGTGACAGCAGCTGCGACTCAGCGTTGAATGAATGACAGAAGTAACAGAAGATACACTTGGTTTTATTGGATTACTTAAATGCATTTAAAACATTGTGTTCACTGAAAGAAATGAACAAGGCATTTTGGGTGATTCAGCATCACCTAAGGAGTCTGACTGTTTTCTTTGGTGAACTTTAGCAATACTTGTACAGTATCAGAATACTGGTAAAAATATAGTGCAATTTTTGAAATAATAGATGGATGCTCCAGAGCTCAGAGTCAGCAGGGAATATTATCAGTGACTAACTCTGATGTAAACATAGTAATGGGGAAATTTAACTTAAATATTGAGTTTAATTAATATTAAGTTAGTGTTAAAATAAAATCTTAAATATCCACTTTGCCTAATCCATTAGGGATTTCAAATAGTTTAATTAATACTTTTTGTGTCTGAAAAGCACTAGATAATATGAAAAGCTTTGTTACTTCTGTTCCTTTTATGTTTCATTATCCTTGGAATTCATCATGCATTCTTCAGTTTTAATGAGAAAACTGAGTATTATGGGAAAATTTTGTGAAGGAGGAAGGGAGCAGTGTGACTTGTTAGCTGACTCAGTTTAGTGCCGGAGAAGGTCGGACAGGAGGAATTAAAGGAGATGTAGCTCTTTCCTGTACCAGCAGTGCCCCGGGCTGCATGCTCCACGTCCCATTGCAGGGGAGAGATGCGATAGTCTTGAAGTAGATCAGAAGCAGCCAATGAGTGTAGGCAGATTGCTTGAACCTGTTTCTCTTGATGGTGGGACCCAGCACACATGCCCTCTCTCCCAGGAGAGCATCACTGGCAGCGGGGAGGCGAGGGGCACTGCCGATGCATGGGGTTCCCCTCAGTCGGGGCATCCTAAAACAGTGGGAACGGGAGAAGAAAACAGGTTTCTTTGTATGGATGAAATGTTTTCACACCACAAACAGTGACTTCGGTCATTCCTGTTGGTTTCAGCAGGGCTATGAATTTACTCTTACTTTTAAATAGGTTTGCCTTTTTATGTTCCTCGCCAACGTGTTTATGCTTTTGCCTTTGTTTTGCAGATTATCAGTCTTTCCTGCATTTCACCTTCTCTGTCCTGGAGGCCTTGCATCTCCAGGACAAATTAATTTCTAGAGACAGGGTGTCTGTTCTCAAGCACAGACGTGAAAGCCCAGCTCCCTTCCCACCACGAGGTTAGGGATGGCTGCAGACGGCTCACAGACACCGCGGTGGGGCCTGATCTCTCTGAACTCACTGGAATTTTTCACACTGAAAAATTTTAGACAAATATTAGTTTGGTGATATTGGATGTTGTTCTTAACATGTCTTCCAGTTTGCAAATCAGTGCTTTTTCTTATTTAAACATTTACTTTTGTAGCATCATGTTAGCCGCAGCTCTCCTTAGGTGTCGCGCAGGCTCTCTGTTGAATTTGCAGTCCTTGGTTATAATGCTCAGTACAAATCAAAGCTTTTCCTTAACAGGAACAAGACCCAGCGGTGTTTGGTGAGGAGTTTGCCAAGATAGCTCGTGCTACCCTTCGGATCAGATACTCTCTGCTGCCATACCTCTACACCTTGTTCTATGAGTCTCATGTCCATGGAAACACGGTGGCACGGTCACTGATGCACGAGTGAGTTTGGATTCTCTTTCTTGCCATATTTTACTCACAAAAGTGGTTGAGTTTCTATGTATAAACTAGTTGATAGCTGTTTGAGAATAGTCACAGTAATATTGCTGCTTGCTCGCTCTTGAACAGTTTTACAATGAAATCTAATCAAATTATATGCACAAAAATAACTCTTAGTATATGCAATGGATTGTCATTAAAATATAACCTGTATTTTTTTTATCCCAGTGGGGGAAATAGTCTAAGCAAGGGGAATTCTGAAAATTTCTTGTCTTAGGCAAATATGCAGTTCTTTTTAATTTTAAAAGTAAGAATCACATACCTGTATTTTCTATATTTGAATTAAATCTATAAAATCTGTATGCTGGTCCACAATGTCAAGATGGCCTCATACAGAGAACTTTCCATTTTCCAATCATCCACAGCATTTGCATTTTCCAATTTAGCACTTGCATCTGCATGCTATGTATGAAACCTACATCTGTGTCCACAAATTGCACAGAGAAAACAGAGACAGAGATGTCTGAGTGTAGAAGCAGGTGCAAACCCAAGATTAATAAATACAGACTGAAAAACCCCTCAGAAAACGTGACCACAGATTTTTGGAACAACTCATTTTTTCGGTTTAGAGGCAGGGATCAAAGTGAGGTTTAGTTTCCCCTGTCAGCACCTCTTAATTAGCTTTTAACCTGCTTTTGGTAAATTTTCTACTTCAGAATGCTTTATGCAAAGACTTGAGCAAAAGTAGTGCAAATAATACATATAAAAGGCTACTGCCCAAAGCTCTGACATGGTTTAGTCTCATAGGTGCAGGCTACGTCCTGGACTGTTTAATGTTCTTTTTCGCTGTAGGTTAAAAACATTTTGGTTAAAGGGTAAGGCATTTTTTGCAAATTAAACTGAGATTACATTAAAGTGCAAACCATTTGAGTATGGAAAGGATATGCACAAAACCTGTTTTGCCTACTCAGTGTAATGGCTAACTGATAAATTTTAAAAGCAGCATCCTTCCCCTTCCTACTCTGCTACCTTATTTAACTGGGTTATATTAAGGAGAAGTTTTATAGGTACTCATGTCTTACAAGGGGCTATATGCTATTTCAAGTATTTATTTTGGCTCTATTTTCACTTAATGAGATTTGTGTTAATATTGAAAATGACTGAGTTAATTTCAGCATTAATATTAGCTAATCTCTGTTAATACAGAATGACTTCAGTGATGTTAAAGCTGCCTTTCTGACTGTTCCCAGCATACTTGTGCTCTATTTGAGCCACATCTCCAAATTTCCAAATTTGCTTTGATTTGGATTGTGGAGCAGTCTCAGATGCACCAGCTGAAGCTTCCATTGAGTGAAACTGAGCTGAAAGGTGTGATCCAGCCATTGATCGGAGTTTAGCCAGTGGGACCAGACCTGGATTACTAGGAAATAAAACCTCTAAAACGCATGTAGGGAGTGTAGGCATCAGGAGATCATCACAAACTGTTTCACTACTCAGGTCCTATACTAGTGGGCACACTACTTGCTAATGTTGCCATAGTCAGATGTTAAAATGGCTTAAAAGTATTTCTTGCTATTATTAGATAATTCTGGGTACTATTGTTACATAATGAGTATTTCTTACCATTTCTAATTAAAATTCATTGGTTTAGTGGTTCTGCTCAAGAAGAGAAAGTGACCCAGATGCTAACAAGAGGAGCAATGTAGGGTTTAGATGAAGAGAGAATTGAAACAGAATTTTCAATGTGTGGATGATGGAATTTTACATCAAATCTTTCCCTTGTAACAAATACAAAGGAGAGCTAAAAAACCCCACACTCGTTTTTCAGGTGGAACTGTTATGAGTTCACAAGGCTCACCGTGAAAACAACTCTTCCTGGGCAGGGAGTCTCCAAGCAATAGCTATTTCTTGTGGTCATTTCAGATTTTTCATTTAATTTCAAATATTTAGGTGCTCATTTCAAATAACAAAGAAGAACAACGTCTCAGTAGATTCCTATAAGCATTTTAGGGGCCTCTGAGGCTTTCACTCAGTGAAACAGAGGCGCCAGTAGCTCAGCTGTCCAAAAAGACTGGGAGGTGATAGTCCATTACTGGAAGGGAAAGATCTGCTTAATAGCTGAACAGGGGAAAAATAAGAGAGAAGAGAGGCCAGCATCTGACAATAGGAAGCATGTAGATGATATTAATCACCTTCTTTTCTTCACAGATATGGCTTAATGGCTTATAGTTTCAAAATGGGAAGTTTGCTGAATTCATGCTTGTGGTTGCTGTCATTGCAAGAGAAAATAATGCTGTTAGATGGTGAGACTTATTTCCATGTGAAAATAAGATCAACTTCTCTTTGGCCATAATCTCTTGATCGTTTTTTTCTCCTGAAATCTCCCACAACAAAGTATATTGAATCAGTATTATAATTTTATTAGAGCAAAGTTAAAAATACAGATAAGCTATTGAGATGACAAGAAAAACTAATGTTTTATGTTTCAAAAACTTTAAGACAAGGTAATTAATCAAAACTGACATCCCACTAAATATTTACAAAGCATTATGTCAAAATGCAGTAATGACCAAGATTAGGTGTCCAAAAGGGCTGCTGTTTTTGAAAGGAAAAGGAACTCTGAATAAATTGAGGTTTCTTTCAGGCAGAGCCTGAGGCATGCCTTCAAGAACACTTCTTCCTGAGTTCCATGTGCTCCCCTAAACTTGCAATATTTTAGAAATCCAAACACTGAATAGATGTCCTTTTTCCCAAGTTTTTTTTGCTCATTTGGGGTAATTTATTTGAGTCTGGGCTGGGTGCAGTGTATGTCTGTGCCATAAGCAGGCAGGGTGTCAGAGCAGGACACTGACACTGAGCCATTCTGCTCCAGCCAGCACACAACAGAAACCTGTCTTTAGACGGGGGTAGCCACAAAGTCAGTTGCACAGACACAGTAAATACATTTTTAAACAAATAATTTGTACTTCCTAAGAGAGTAATACGCTAATATGCAACAGCCAGCATGAATTTGTCAAAAACAAATGATGGTAAACCAGCCCAGTTACCATCTTGACATGGCAGCGGGGCTGTTGGATGGGAAAGGGGGAAAAGGAGCAGGAGAAAGAAGAAGGTGCAAGGTACTTGGATTTTAGAAGAGCTTCATGTGACATTCTTACTAGGGAACATGTGACATTCTAACTAGGGAATGAGGATCTGTTATGAATTTCCTCAGAGATAGGCTACAAAAGATTGAAAGGCTATTTAAATTCTCAAGGATTTTATGCCAGAAGAGTGGAGGGTCCTGAGATGGGGAGGATCTCTTCTCTTTGCCAGGTGCTATTCAATATTCTCATTAGCTGATGCATGGTGGAATAGAGAACTCTTCCCAGGCTGGCAGATGCTGCCAGGCAAAAGGGACTGTAAGCTCTCTGAGGGACATGATCAGAATCCAAAATGATTTTAATGTATTGAATAAAATGGATTGAATTCTGTAAGTTTTCATCCATTCAGGAAAGGCAGCTAAAAATTGCAATATGTACGAATGTTGCTTTGTGTTTCTCCTGCAAAAGATTTTTAATGTAAATCTGTGAAAGGTGCGGGAAGTCAAATCCAAGGATTTTCACAAATGCTTTAGATCCTAGAGCACAGTGTTATTCCTCCATGTCCCCTCTCCTGGTCCTGGCCCCTATCCTGCTCATTGGCTCCCTTGATGAAGTTTCAACCCACTGGACAGAAATTTAGTTGTTTTCCCACTGCTGCTATTCTGAAAAGAAATCAGCTCCAGCATTTTGGGAGGGTTCTGGCCTGCTCCAGTGTGGTAGGTGCTACTGTAATTTTTGAATTTTTGTCCAGCTTTTGGCATTGCCTCAAACAGGAAAAATATTTGGATATGTTGAAGGTTGTCTTGAGGAAACAGATTTCTTGTCACAGTGAGTAATATCAAAATATTCTGCGAGTTCTATAAAAATGTGAATTAACATTTCATATCTCACTTTTTCAACGCTAGATTTACCACTGATCAGCAGACTCATGGAATTGATACTGCCTTCCTTTGGGGACCTGCTTTTATGATTGCTCCCGTTCTTGAAGAGGCAAGTACTGTAATTAAAAAATGCCATCGTACTGGAATAAAAGAAATGAGCTGCGCTTAGGGCATTGGATGACATTCAGGGCATGTTTGCTCATATCCATCCATTTCTTCCCTCCACTGTCAAAGCTTGCAGAAGGCGTTTCTGAGCAGCACAGACAGTGCAGAGCTGCCCAGTGCGTGAAATGGGAGGATGAAAGAGAGGGCATGGCATTTCCCTGCTTCTCCAAGCGCTGAATGGATGTAAACAGGCTGGATGCTGCCCCTTGCCTGCTCCCGTTACTGTGCTGACAGCTCCCTCCAAGGACACACACAGAGCAGTAATTGTCGAGCCAGGAAGAAACATGCAGATATTAAAGCAGACTGGTTTCCACATTACCGCTCACCCACGGTGTTTTGGAACTGCAGCATCCCAAGGGCTGTGATAGGAGTTTCCCAGCCTCACAGGCAAACACAATCATTATGGAAACAGGAATGACAATGTTGGCTGCTAATAGGACAGGTTTTAAAAAGCAGCATTTTCCTATGGCCATGCTGGGCACGGGGCTGGGGTCAGGGCTCTCACTGCTTGGCTGGAGCAGGGGTGGGTTTCTCTCATT
This sequence comes from Arenaria interpres, assembly GCA_013399435.1. NCBI lineage: Eukaryota > Metazoa > Chordata > Aves > Charadriiformes > Scolopacidae > Arenaria > Arenaria interpres. Next base: position 246,094 of record VXAK01010680.1, on the reverse strand, counting down.
GCCCCACCAGCAAGGTATGTCTGAGCAGAGCTAAATATTTGCATGGGATGTGTCCTAGAGCTGTTTGCAATCAGCATGCTGCCAGGCCACACCTGGAGTATTGCGTCCAGTTTTGGGCACCTCAATACAAGAGAGATATCGAGGTGCTGGAGCGAGTGCAGGGGAGGGCAACGAAGCTGGTGGAGGGCCTGGAGAACAAATTGTACAAAGAGCAATTGAAGGAGCTGGGACTGTTTAGTTTGAGGAAGAGGAGGCTGAGGGGAGACCTCATCACTCTCTACAACTACTTGAAAGGACGTTGTAGAGAGGTTGGTGCTGGTCGCTTCTCGCGGGTAATTAGTGACAGAACAAGAGGGAATGGCTTCAAGCTACAACAGGGTAAGTTTAAACTGAACATTAGGAAAGAGTTTTTCACAGAAAGAGTAGTCAGGCATTGGAATAGGCTGCCCAGGGAGGTGGTTGAGTCACCATCCTTGGATGTGTTTAAGAGTTGTTTAGATGTGGGGTTGGGGGATATGGTATAGGGGAGAACTTTGTAGAGTAGGGTAGATGGTTGGACTCGATGATCCCAAGGGTCTTTTCCAACCTAAATGATTTTATGATTCTATGATTTTTCTAGAGCTTGCTGATGATCAAACATATAAACAGGCCATGGTTAGTCACCTTGTTTTAACCAGCCCTCATGCCTCTGTGAATTTAAAATGAAATTCTGATTCCTGCTGCTAAAACCATTCTTACTCCTTTGAGGCTCTTCATTCATCAGTCCTTCATCTTCAGACCCCCCCAGGTTGCTAATAGCTGGTGACTAACAAAGAGATTTCACAGGGTCTCAGACCAGCAAGATGATGAAAGATGTGAGAGAAGCCTTCCCAGGAAGAGAGGGTGACAGGTCTGGGGTGGCTTCCTGCAAAGAGGTGAATGAAAGGGAACATTATAAGGAAGCAGAGCATTGGAGGCATCATGTGTCTGGGTCTCCCGGTGGGAGAGAGGTGGTAAGCAGGGCTTGTAGAGAGAGAGAGCAGGGCAGGGGCCAGAGGAGAGCTGTGAGCCCCTTGCCCTGGCATTGCAGGCCAACAGTGACTGTGTCAAACCATAGCATGGCACACGCTTGTCTAGAGAAGATGGGTTGCAGACAACTTTACTTTTGAGTCAGGAATAGCTTTCACAGAATCATAGAATGATTTGGGTTGGAAGTGACCTTAAAAATCATCGAGTTCCCACTCCCCTGTCATGGGCAGGGACACCTCCCATTAGGACATTGCTCACCAGGTTGCTCAAAGTCCCATCCAGCCTGATCTTGAACGTTTCCAGGGACGTGGCATCCACAGCTTCTCTGGGCAACCTGTTCCAGTGCCTCACCACCCTCACAGTAAAGAATTTCTTCCTAATATCTAATTTTTCCCTTCACTCTTTGAGTCCTAGGGTATGAGCAAGTGAGACAGCCATCAAAAACAAGCCTTACACACTGGCTTGTTATCTAGGGAGTCATGATTCAGATGGTGGTTACACACTTCACAGACCAGTATATCCAGGGTTGTCATAATAATGCAGAGAAAATATGGAGAGAGGAGCATCTTGACTTTGTAGGGTTTTTCCTTCAAGTTTTCAAGGCGCTTCATAGGCTAAGCCTACCTTTATTTGTTAAACAGCTGGTAAGATCTAAACAAACAGAGCAAACTACTCCAACCTTCCTTACTGCAGCACTAGGACACTTTGCCTGAAACACCTAGCACTGCCCACTGTGGGAGACAGGCTGCAGGACAAGAGAAATTCTAGTTTAGCAATTCTTGTATTCTAATGTGAGCTTTGCATACTTTCATAAATCAGTTATTTCTTCCTCCTTCCTTTGTCTTTTTTTTATATATATCTATAAAATCACTAAAATGTCAAATGGTAACTTTGCCTTAACCCTTCTCTTCCATCTTTACTTTTCATGCTTCTCTTGCTCCCTGGGGTAGATCTTGGGGGTAAAGCATAATTCTGCAAGGGGGCAGACATCTATTTTGAGAATCAAAATTAATCTGTTTGTGAGAATAAGCAACTCGTGACAAAAAAAGGAAGTATGTTTTGATTCCAACTTCTCCTGGAGTCACTCATTCTAAGCGCCTTTAGCGTGGTTTCATCCCTGCAGCAATATCATACAACACATCCTGCAAAACCGAGTAAAGAAATTGTGCAATTAGCAGCATATTATTTATTATTATTTGTCTGCAACTTTAAATTGTTGCCAAGAAGACAAATATCTGTGTGTCCTCCTTGCCAGACCTTACTCTCTGCTTGTTTCTGCAGCAGAAATGGTGCAAGAGGCACTGAGCATTGGTGTCCCCCAACTCCACCATCAGATGATGTGAAGTCCTGTCTTGCAAAGACTGCCATAGACCTCACTGGGATTGCTCAGGCATTAGAGGAGTTCACCTAGGCCAGTTACATTTGCAAGACATAGAGCTATGTTCTAGACCAAAATAATCATATAACATTGACTCATCCCATGGAATGGCAGTAAAACCCCCCCAAATAGGGTAAGCTCATCTGTTTAGCGTTATAGATTAGCCAGCACTAGTCCACTGCTATTATAATAACTCAGCCATAATACCCAGGATTTGATGCTATTAGAATATTCAGCATACATCTCTCCATGCACAAATATAATAAAGCTAATGTAATAGCAGAAATGCAAGAAGAAAAAAGACTTTAATCATTTTATAACAATTACAGGGAGCAAGATCTGTGGATGTATACTTCCCTGAAGCACGTTGGTACGACTTCTACACGGTATGTATTTTTAAGATTTTGTTTCTTACATTTTTTACGTAATTTGAAATGGTACAATTCCAGCAAAATAACTTTTAGCAATGTTCAGCAGTATTTTTACCTCAGCATCTGTGTTTAAGAAAACTAGAGCACAAAAAGTCTACACTAGCCTAGCTGAGAGAGTAAATTACACAGCTTTCAGTAGCATTTTATTTTCTATTTATGGTTTGTAGAGCTCTAAGACACAGAGAACTGAATTTTCAAGAGCAGCCTAGGAATTGATGAAACTGTCAAGGTTTCTTTCTCTGCCCCCCCCCCCNTTTAAATCTTTTACTGATGCACTTTCCTGCACAGAGACAGAAACCTGAGTCATACTCCTGAGAACATGCTGCAAACCATTCTGTGCGTGCAGTTTTGCACATGCCTGACCTTTGACAGAAGGCATATTTAGAGACCAGGGTGAGGTTCCCCTCCAAAAGATGCTTCCAAGAGATGCAGAACAATTTGCACCTTGGAAAATGTCAGCCCCTTTTAGTTTCAGGGACTACAAGTGTTGCCCTTTCGAACACCATCCCCAGTACCGCATTTCCAAAAGCGCTCAGTTTCAACCCAGCTATGCTCTGCTGCAATCTGGAGGATAAGACCAGCATTGGCATCAATAGGAGCGGTTAAGCTAATGCTGAGAGCTTTCGGAAATGTGAGCCCAGGAGCACCAGGCTGTTGTTGACTACCCTGAGGGACTGGCAGAGCAGTGGGCAGGACAGAAATGCTCTCAGAGGGAATTCAGACTTCTTTATAAATAAGTTTGGTCATTTTCAGCATTTGGCTGCTGTCCTCAGATAGATATTCATCCAACCCTTTTCTATTTTCGTAAGACTGAGGCGCAGTGAGGTCAAGCATTTTGTTCAGCTCTCCTTGTGATTCCCCCTGGGTCCCTCTTGCTGGGCTGGGCATGGGGACAGTCATCCCGGTGTCCCTTGTCCTGCCTATGGGGCATGTCCCCAGCATTAGCAAGGCTCAGCTCCCAGCATTTGGCACGTATTTGCCGTACAGATGGTGCTTATACAAAACCAAGGCTGGATACTTACTCTAACTTATAATTACCATTTACAGAGGGCAAGAGCAAAGCTTTCCTGTTATCTGCTCTGTATGGAAGCCTTGCCTGCACCTGGTTTTGAGGCATTAGACCAGAAAGGAATGATGCAGAGAACTTAATGCTGGTTGTCTACACATATATGAATTTCACTCATTGAATGCTGTAATTACCTTTTGAAAGGGAATACTTGTCCTTAAAAGAGTAGAAAATCTACAGTTTACATTCCCAAATGATTATGAATCACTTACCTTAAACTGAAATGTGACAGGCTCCATATGCATAAAAAGAGGAAGCAAAAGTTTCTTTTGCTTTTTGCTTAGAGTCCTGACGAGGATTTTTTTTTTTTCACAGCATATGGAATAATGATACCATTTTTAAAGATGATTTGCTGTCTTTCATTCATGATCCTTCTATCTCATGCATATGCATAACTGCAGGGGCTAGATCCTCTTTCATGTTAAAAAAGGAACTGGAATAATACCCCTGAGATCTGCTTTTTTTGTTTGGATTTTCACTGATGTGTTGAATGATTGAGATGAAAATATACCCCTTGGTCTCTTTTTCAGTAGTATATTGGCACAATGCATAGTGCCCAGATTTGTGGGGTTTTTAACTTCATTAATTTTTGTGGCAGGGTCATAAAGTGCCAAGTACCTGGCTCAAGAAATATGCCACTGTGAATGCCCCATTGAGCAAGATCCCTCTGTTCATCCGTGGAGGCTACATCCTGCCAGAACAGGCACCAGCCACAACCACAACTAAGAGGTAATGTCATCTATGTTCGTCGCCAGACAGCCACAGAGCGGGTCAGACCCAAAGACAGCCAAAAAAGCAATCAAAAGAAAGTGCAGAAGAGAGGCTATCTGCTGCTCTCAGCTGCCATCCCAGGCAATAAGCATGACATTTTTATCCTACTGTTCGCTCCATTGCATTAGGGGAAGCCACCCCAGATGTGACCCACATCACCGTTTGCACAGTTGAAACCTACTCCTGGCTCCATGGTTACGCTCAGGAAAGCTTTTGCACCTCTTACTGCCACACTGACCTGCTGTCAGTCATTCAAAGTAAACAAATGCAAGGGGAAAATGCAAAACTTCACCTCAGATAAATTTATCAAATGCAATGGGCGAGGTGGAAAAGCTCAATCTCTTTTGAAGAAAATTATTTCCCTACGCCAATAGGTAATATACTGGTCTCAAGCCTGAACCATGCTCAGAAGCTAATGTGAGTAGGGAAGCAAGGGAACATCACTGTGCAACAACCAGTCCAAACCATAGTAAGGTAGCACTAGTGACCAGTTGCCTCCCAGACTGCCCAGTTATCAAACTTTAAGGCCACTAAATAAGGGGAAACTTGTCCACACAAGCACTCAGAAGGTGGGAATTTTACACTTCTGTGAGACAAGGCAAGGCAAAGATTTCATCATCATTTCAGAAACCCTTTTAGTGAGCATGGTTGTCATTCTTCTCTTGCGGCTTTTTTTTTTAACCTTAAAATTGGAGATAATTTTGTTCAGAAGTTTTTGTTAAATAACTTGGAAGGGACGGCGCCCACAAGTTTGTACTGACACTTCTCAATGTATTTTTCAACAGCCGTCTGAACCCATTTGGGCTCATTATTGCCCTGGATGAACAAGGAGAAGCTTCTGGGTCTCTCTTCTGGGATGATGGTGATTCAATCGGTAAGCCTGGTCCTCTGCTGTGAAGCAGCATCTGTACATAGGGCTCTCCTCAGGCCACCTTTTCAGCGGTATAATGGCACTGACTCCCGCTAGTAATAGCTGGAGAACTGACCCGAAGCGGAATGTTAGATAGGTGAAAAGCAGATTGCGCTTGAAATCAGCGTTTTGATATGAGAAAGGTGTGACACCGAGAACAGCTGATCTGCTAGAGAGGGCAATCACTCATGTCATATTCTCCTGAGATCACCCTAAGACCAGAGGAAGAGATTAAATAGCCTACAAATCCAATGTTAGCCACTCTCTACCATTAATGTGAACTGCTTATAGATACTGCTCCTTGTTTTGATACCAAGCCTCCTTGCTTTGTGTTTTGACAGATACTATTGAAAACGAGAACTACTTCTTGGCTAAATATACATACAGCAAATTAAGTAGCAATATACAAGGTACCTGTGTACATACTGGTAGCTGTAATCTTTGTAGTCACTGTAAGGTGCTGATGTCTAACTTTTCTCTGGAAAGCTTTTTTCTTGTAGCTCAGCCTTTAAATCCAGTAAGCTATCCAGTGTTTTAATTTACAGACAGCTACAAAACAACCCAACTATAATGCCGCAGTTTTGTGTCTGCTTCATTGAGTATCATGGTGACACATCATTAACGTCCCCGACGTATTGTGAATCTGAAAATCCACTTTTTCAGCTCAGATTTTTATATTTTTAATAAGTCACAGCTTCTGGAGATGAGGGACCTTGTCTTTCTCCTGGGAACATTTTCAGTCTGATGGGTGGGAGAAGGCTACGTTCCTCTCTTCAGGATATCCCACCAACTTTTAAACTTTGATCACTTGAAGTTTTTATTTTGTTGCCCAGAGAATTATGTAGTCTCACTTCTTTAGCTTGCGTTTTCTTGTCTAACAGCACAGAGAGTGCTCCCATGGTTGGTGTCCCAAGGAGCAATTCAGCACGCTATCAGCAACCTACTGTGCTGATCAGATGCTCCGTGCTGCACAGAAATAGATTATCTCAGGGTCAGTGCACTAATGCCTTTCACACAGCGCTCACTTCTGCACAGACATGTGCTCAGAAAGCTAAATAGAAAAGCCAAACAGAGAAAAATACTATAAAATAAATCTACTAGAAGCTCATTAAGTAGATGATAGTAAGTTGTGGGAGTTATTGTAAAAAACCTTAACCTGTTTCAATAATCTATACACATCATATTTTGTCTACAGCTCTAGTATTTGGTAAGAAATAGGATGTTCTGTGTAGACTGTGGCATGGTTTTGGTTGACAGGAGGCTGAATATGAGCCAGCAGTGTGCCCAGGTGGCCAAGGTGGCCAACAGCATCCTGGGTTGTAACAGAAATAGTGTGGCCAGAGAAACAATTGTCCCTCTGTACTGGTGAGGCTCCACCTCGAATACTGTGCTCAGTTTTGGGCCCCTCGCTGCAAGAAAGACATTGAAGTGCTGGAGCATGTTCAAAGAAGGGCAACAAAGCTGGTGAAGGGTGTAGAGCACAAGTCGCATGAGGAGTGGCTGAGGGAACTGGGGTTGTTTAGCTTGGAGAAAAGGAGGCTGAAGGGAGACCTTATTGTTCTCTGCAACTACCTGAAAGAAGGTTGTAGAGAGGTGGTTGTCGGTCTCTTTGCCCAAGTTAGAAGTGATAGGACGAGAGGAAAAGGCCTCAAGTTGCTCCAGCGGAGGTTTAGTTTTGATATTAGAAAAAATTTCTTCACCGAAAGAGTTATCAAACATTGGAACAGGCTGCCCAGGGAAGTGGTTGAGTCACCAGCCCTGGAGGTATTTAAAGGATGTGTAGACTAAGGGACATGGTTTAGTAGTGGACTTGGTAGTGCTAGATTTATGGTTGGACTTGATGATCTTAAAGGTTGTTTTCCAACCAAAATGATTCTATGATTTTCATGCCATGTATTCCTAAAAGCCCCAAAGTAGTCTACGGAAAATAAATATTAAAAAGAATATGCTCACTCATTCTAAGAGCAATAATATTGCTCTTAGAATGTATATTTTCCAGGAGCAAGAGCAAGCCAGGGTAAGCCAATGGGTTTTATTACATAGTCTTGTATATTTGTGAGATATTTTCCTGAAACTAAAACCAGATGTCTAGACTTTAAATTTAATTTTTAATTTATTTTCTTCTTTATTTGCCAACAAAAAAAAAATCTTCTTCAAAGAAAAGGGTATTTCAACAGCAAAAAGGAAAAAAAATCAGTTTGACTTTCTGTAGTCTGTGTATAGCAAATTATTGCAGGAAGGCTACAGAAAAACAATATCCAGTTTTATATTAAATTCTGATCTGTGCAAATTAGATTGTTGATTCACTGGCACTTCCATTTCTCGTTGCTCATATTTGACTTCTGCCTGTAAATCCATGACTGAAGTCCCTATCTGCATACCAATAATCTCTAATGTTGATTTTTTATTATGTGTTTATAAAGAAAACAATCCATCTCAAAGAGCAAATCGTAGAGGTACAAAAAATGTATGAAAGTCTTGGTATTTGTTGCACATTTCTATATTCTTAAGAAATTGTGGATGAGTAATTTAATCACACCTAGTTTTAGGAGAACACACAAGTTTTGTTCCCAAAGAGATTTACTGATAAGGTCTGACATCACAGTGTTTAATCTGAACCCAGCACAGAGTGTTGTGCAAGTAACAGCTACAGGATTAGACTCTCTCATTTATATTTTTATTTAAAGAACCCAGATAAACAAAGAAGAATTCAAGACTAGCGCAGGCACTTAAGAATGATTCAAGCTGCCTGCTCTCTGGTTCGGTCTCACTGTAGTTGGTATTTTAATTCACTTGACACCTCCATTTTGATACGTATAATGGCTAAGTGACCTAAGTCAAAGTGCCCCAAGTCAAAGTGCCCCATATATTAAGCCTACCAGTCTAGAAAAATACATGAGCCAGGTATCTAAGGTCTGCTCCACTTCAGGGATGAGCAGGGAGAGCCATAAACTCTGCCTCCGTCGCCAGAGGTGGCAGGCAAGGCAGATGTGTTCAGAATGTACCAGGTGAGTCCAGACTACACTAAAGGGATGGTGATTGGAAGACTTGCCCAAGGAAATGGGAGCTTCTGAAAGGATACACTAGCCACTAGGTAACTGAATAGCCTGAAAGCGAGTTCTTCCTAAAACTGGTCCAGTTGTCAGGGGGAAAATGTGTGTGTGTGGGAAAGGTGAAGTTCATGGGACCAGAGCAAGACAGTAAGAAAGAAAAATCACGACTTTGCTGCTCAGAAGTGCAGGAGAAAGTCCTGGCTTCTGGTCTCTGATCCAGGCATTCTTTTTGCTTTGCATTTATTTGAGTGTTATCCATAAGTTCCCTCCCTCTGGCAAGAACTCAGGCCCTTCCTGGGCAATTTCACTAACCACTAGATTTTTGGGAAGGAAGGGGTCACTCATTCCTATGGACTGTGACGTCCCTGTCTCCCCAAGACCTTCAGTTCTAGACCTTGGTCAGAGGGACAATGGTGTCTACTGCAGAGTCCTGCCTGAGGACTTTAGAGCTTGGTTGCAACCTTATTTATTAATACAGCTATAGTCACCAAGTTCAGCATCACACTGAACTTACTGGGTCTATGTGGCCAGTTTGAGCTGGTTCTCCTGCTTAGCCACATCTGAGAGAGCAATAAATGACTGTAGGGAGGCGGTCTCTCTATATTGAACCTCCCTCTAGCTAGAGCTCTGCCAACGGCGAGAAGACACCACATATATGTATCCTAACAAATTCTCCAGAGGCTTTTAGAGCCCTCTCCCCATTTGCTCCATAACAGCCAGCATTTCTTATTTAGGCAGTTTAAATCAGAGTGCCGGGGATTAGCACTTATTTTTAGTGTAGATCCCTGAAATGAGAAGACTAAGCACAGCCCTAAGTTAACAAATACTGTGATCTAGCTTCTGCTCCCCTCCTACCATGCACCATTGAAATAACATAAGCTAATTTATGCAAAAGGTTCCATCATGGGTTTCTCCTTGGCATATTTTTAAAAAGTCATGATTGCATAGCAATTCATCATTTCCTGAGCAGTGTAATTCATCTTTATTTCCTTAACAACTTTGATCACATAACAAATGCAATGATTCCTCTTCATTGCTTGTATGCGAAATTACTGTCACTGGTGATCCAAATGAATTTGTTTGATGACTTTGTATGTCCTCTTTGTACATCCCCAAATATGGAGTATATAGTAAATAAGAAGTACAACAAACAAATCTCTGTGGATATACAGTGTTCCTTCAGTGTCCTTACAGCTGGGACATCTATAACAGAGATTTCTAGCAGGATCTGTGGAGATGTGGGACATAAAACAGGGGCAAAATATCTAGCATCTGATGATTGTGGAACATGCTAATGGTTTAAAGCAGTTAGTTTTGGATGTTAATTAAATCTGCCTTAAGGTCACTAGTTGAATCTCTGCATCTGGACTTTGGCTTTGCATATGCCCCTGTAAATGGGTACAAGAGCCAAATTTGCATTGATTACAAGTAGAAGAAACATGTTCAAGAAGATTCCAAATGAATGTCGTGTCTTACTTTGTTAGTTTATAATCATACACAATATCTTTCTTATGTGAAAATTAATGTGGCTGTTGTTTTTACTTTATGATCTCAGACTCTAATATCTACATTGGAAGACACTCTATATGTTCACTGACAAAGATGAGACCACAACAGTAACAGTATGCAGTAAGTCACCTCTAAAGGGTTTTCGAGGTCCTAAAATTTTCTCTGTGGCTTTTTCCAGGGAAACCTGAAGACAGAAATACTTAAAAATGGCTACCGAGGGGCTGACACTCTGAAGTACAACAAAATCACAATTCTTGGCCTGAGTCTGAGACCTCATGCTGTTTCTCTGAATGGAAGAGCCATCCATGAAGATACTTTCACTTACGAGCTGGACGGGGTAAGAGCTGCACTCAACAGTTATGAAAAACCTTAGGGAAAGAGGAGTAGTCAATGAGCAGTTTCTCACCCACACCCCTTTACATTTCCAAGTCTAACCAGACACCAATTATTGATATGACAGTCTGAGTTTTAGGGGAAAAAACCAAAAAAAGCAAAAGAGCTGTTTCAGGAAACTCGGGAACTTTAATCTTTGCTGTTACACATATGCTCTCTTTTACTTAATGTCTGCCACTTACACAAGTTTTTGAACCAATGAAATAATGAAAAGGCGGCAGAACTCCACAAACTGGGAGAAATGTTAGCAGCTTTATGGGCATTATTATCATTCTGATAAAATGAGAAAACTTGTCAAAGTTATTTATCATCTGCTGAAAAGAGGTGGTGGAGATCTTTTCTCACAATTACTTAATGGCCAAAAATGATTACAGCATAGCTGGGTCTAACGAGTGTCTCTCTGTCTTCAGAGGAGGACAGGGCAAATCTCTGCTTTACTGTTGTGTTCCTAAGGAAACTATCACTACAGTGAGACAACAGTTACAGTTCCAGCATCTTAAAGTGTCCAGCCTCAGTGTCCCAGATCAAAATGCATGACTTACTTGTGCAGTGCTCCTCTGTCACCAACAAGGGGACACTCCAGAGAGGATGGACAACCCTAACAAACAGCTGCAACAGCCTCTGTGGTCCCAATTTCCTTTTCCACATGAGAATAGACAAAAGGAGCAACACTGAGGAAACTTCCTTTGCTCTGGTCACTTGTCCCGTATCTGTCACCCGCCATCAGGCTGAAGTGGGTTGTGCACACTTTGTATAAGATGTGGTACTCACATCTCAGCACTGGTCTGTGTCTAGGGAACTCCCGGTACTACACTATAAGATGCCACTAATTCACCGTTCAATCAAAGATGGCTGAGCCAACAAGCAATTGATGTCACGTCTCATGTTACTCTACCCACTTGGCTAAATGATTTAGGTTTATTTGTAACCAAAGTGTGATCCCCATTATACGTACCTGGTCCTAACATTTATTTTATTGAAGGAATCTGTAAAGGAAGAAAATTGCTGAGAATAAATTTCTGCCTTGGAGAATCGTAAAAAACTCACTTTCAGAGACGATGTCATAAATAAGTGTAATCAGTATTGCCTCAAGGGAAGAAATTGTTTAACAGCCAAACTGCCTCTAAGCAAGCTGAAAGCAACATAAATGTGGCAGGGTAAAGAAAACACTCAATTGAGATGTGCTTGAAGGCACCAATCACAGAAATCCAAGAGATAACTGCATACTAACAGTATCACATAAAAAGATGATTAAGAAAGACGAAAAATCTTGTCACAAAAGCATCATTTAACATTTCACTTACGTGCAAAAGATGATCTCAGTGACTTAAAAACTACTTCAAATAACGGAGAAAAAACCACCAAGCTGCTATAGAAGGGAAGGTCCAAAACTGCACAAAAACTGCATTATTTAAACCAACTAAATATATTCCTCTCATGATTCTAAGAGATTCAGTCAAACCTCTCCCACCATCTTGGTACAGACGTTGTAATGGCATTACCTAGAATCCTCTCTTGTTAGACTCTCTATTAAAAAATAAAAGCATTAGCAGCTTGGGTTTAGAACTTGAAAACTTACAATCCATGTAATTAAAAAAATAACAAAATCCAAAGGGCAAATTTGCCACTTTCTCACAGGCTTAATGAGAATACATACTGTATAATAGTTTAACAAGCACAAAGATTATACTGTTTGAAGGGATGTAGTAGAAAGTAACTTCTACCATATTGCTTTTGCTTTACAGAAAACAAAATTGCCTAAAAGCGGTGCTTAAGTGCATAATTGAGCCATAGTTATTTGTATATAAATAGAAGCAGTTTGCTTAGTAATAACCCACTTTTTTCTCTCTGATTCATGCAGCGCTATCCTAATCTGACATTTGTAATATCGCAGAATCTTCCTATTATTAGGTGTCTCTTATCTATTTTTTCCCCCTGGAGTATCATATCCTAAGAGCTGCAGGAACTGTATCATAACTGCAGCAGGGATGTTGGAAGAGCACTTCTTTTGACCACGCTTGTGCTGACAAAATAAATGAGCTCCTTTTTCTTCCACTTGCATCCTCTGCTGGAAAGTGCCGGGAGGTTCCCAATGTCCATAGTTCCCAATGTCCATACAGTCTGGAGCGGCCTTCCTGGCTGCCTGGCCCTTTTGGGTTAATGTTTGGATGGGGCTGCAGTATTTTTGTCTGGATCTGGCCCTGTATTTGAATAAAAGGAAAATTATCCAAGGAGTGGAATTCCTGTTTACCGAGTAGTGATAGGGAACTGTTTCTGATGAAAGATGAAAACATTACATACTTTGAAGAAGTGATCTAAGCATAGGCTGTTAGCGTGATGTTAACATGAATTTGTGGGTGGGCAAAGAAATAGCTAAGAGGTGTGAATGGATATTATGCATTTTAAGATATTATTCATTCTGAAACCTGAAGATAAAACTGGTGAAGTACTGAAAATGGAAATTATGAGAGCAGCATAAAATACATCAAATTTAACATTGAATGGAGACAGAGTAGGACAGGTATTGTATTTATAATTTCATATTTAATTCATGTTATTAATTAGTTTTAAACTGTTCCTGAATTTCTAAAAAGGATGTTGAATTGGATACTGCAGTAGAAAAATGCATACTGCCACCAAGTCAGTCTTGCCTACCAGATGAGGTTAAGGGAATCACGAAGGTCTAAACTCAAGTTTCCCTTCTTGTTCTCTGTTTTGAGCTGGTCTTTCTTAAGTTAGCATGATGTTATTAATTAATATTGTGTCTCTCTTTCTCTTTTTTTTTTTTCCACAGAAACTCACTTTATTGATTTCTGCCCCCCTTACTCAGGAACTCAACATTAGGATTTACTAGAATGGTCAGAAAATACTGACGTAATTTAGCATCTTTGGCTCTCAGATATTGATCTTACTTTGATTTTAATGTGAAAAAAAAAATTTAGCCATTAAAACATTGCTTATGTACCTGATGACTGTTCTTTTCCTATGTAGTATTTGTATCTCAGTATTCTTCAAATAAAATTTTCAATAGTAGCTAATGAGTATTACCATAAACTGATGTATGTTCAAAACAGCATGGAAGAAATCATCCTGTAAGTGTTCTCTCACCTGAGAGATAATATTTGGAATTGTTCTTGCTGGGACCGTATTCTGGACAGCATGCACTGGGGGGGGGGTTTCAAACCTGTGGTGTCAAAAACCGTAGTGAGTCAGTTTAACTCACATAGCCCTGTTCTGGGGGAGGCAATGTAATTTTTCAAGAGAATGGATGGGAAACATAGCTAATCAAAGGTTGGGGACACCTAGATCTTGGTACTTCAGCTATTTCTGGCTGCAGAATGATCTCCCAAGACCGGAAGAAACTCCAGCTTGTGGAAATGGTTGTAAGGAGTCACTGTTATTTTAATAATTGGCCATTAATAAAATATATAGTGCATATCATATATAATATAATAAACATTAATATAGTACTATATGAAGTATTAAATAACCAACTGGTACAGATCAGCCAATAGTCCCAGACTACAAAATCTACAGCTGTAGTGATCCCTTGCTTTTTTATGTGTTCCTGCACTTTAATAAACAAATCCCAGGTATGTCTGGGGATCCAGTGATCATAGAGAGGTTTTTTTGAAAACTTGGGAGATTTCTTTCAAGAATTTGGTTCTCTCTGGAGGCTGTTCCCAGTGTTAGAGTAGCTCTTACTGCAATGAACAGCTGGTGCCCTTAAGTGTACATTCTGACTTCTGACAGGGGGGACCCACATCATGGCAGGGTCAGAGCTTCACAAATTCAGCTGTTCCCAAACTGTTAACTCTAAGCTAAAAAGCTATTTTTACTTTTGCTGATATTTATTCATGAGAAACCCAAGTCACAGTTTGCAACCATACGAGCTTCGTCTTCATCTGTAGTAAACAGAGACTCCAGGAAGGAGTTTGGGAAGGGACTGTGGTCCAGTTTAGGTTGCTAGCACCAAGCTCTCCCTTCCCCAGCAGTGAAGTTCCCCCCAGAACACTGCAGGCAGTGTTAAGCTTCATCTCAAGCTCCTTAAGATGCTTGTGACTCTTCCTGCTTCAATATTGTGTCTCTCTAAAAATGTACAGAAAATCTCCCTCATGGCAGAAATGCCATGTCTGTTCCCAGCAGATTAATTCTGCTCTGCAGGGAAAGGTCTCAGCCACAGTCTACTCTTGCAAGAAGCTCCCCAACACTACTCCTCCATAGGAAACTGCCCCTGACATACAGACATGAGTGCAAGTGCAGCATGTTTTTACAAGAATGTCTGATTTTTCACAATCATCGGTTCTAGTCCACTCAATGGTAAGGATTTCATCCAGGTGTTTTTACATGATCACATTTCTTCTGAATTAGCTAAGACACACAATACAGCAGTGTAAATGTCTCCAGTTTATGTCAGCCACAGGAAGACAAACGCGGTTCTGGCTCGCTGTTAAAGACTGCTTTCTCAAAGTGAGTTGAGTCTTGTGGAGGAACCTTAGGACCTGGGTCTCTCCAGAGCCTTTTCTGGCTGCAGCAAGGTCTGCTGCGAAATATGTCTGCTCTGCACAGTGCGGAGAAAGTGACTTGCTCATTAGCTCTTCTGTGGAAAGAAGCTGGAGAAGATACTACAAAAAGGTGTAGCTGAGGGTGGTGAGAAAAGGCTGAGAAAGAGCAGAATATGGGCAGTAGGGTGGAAGCAGATCTAAGGTGATGGATGAGACATTCCTTGCTTAAGAATACAGCATGTAACTAAACTAAATAAACACTTAAAAGTATGCCCCTCTGAGTCCATGGACTGGGCAGACTAAGGACTTTGTGCAAAGGAAGGATGTCAGCATGGTTTGTGAGAGCTGAGTGTATTTGCAAGAGACGAAAGCAGGAGAATCTCTGCCAGAGCAGACCCCAGAGGCAGGCAGTCAGAAAAAGCAGCAGTTGTTGCATAAATCTGAGGAACAGCAGAGACCCAGAGGACGTGTCTGTACTGTGTGTCACAGCTCTGCACCAGAGAGCTCAGAGTGGGGCCAAACCAGCTGGAATCATCGAGTAGAATCATGGAATTGTCTAGGTTGGAAGGGACCTTTCAGATCATTGAGTCCAAAAACCAACCTCAGCCTCCGTTTCTCCAGGCTAAACAACCCCAGTTCCCTCAGCCACTCCTCATAAGACTTGTTCACTAGAGCCTTCACCAGCTTTGTTGCCCTTCTCTGGAGGCTCCAGTGGGCCCAGGAGATGCTGGCCCAGCTGCCACTGTCTTGGGGCTTGGCCACCTTGCCAGTCATCCTCTTGCTGCCTGTGTGAGCCGCATGGCTGCTCACCCCTGCACGCTGCAGACGTAACCAGAGAAACCTGTTGGATGGCTTGACAATGTGGGACAGATGGGGACAAGTAAAGCAGTCCAGTCCTGTGCAGAATCCCACCTCTCCCACGTGGTCTTTGCAAAGAAGGCATCAAAGAGGTACCTGCGCTCAATTTTACTCCAAAAGTGAGGATGTTAGCGCCTCACCATGGCAAAAGAGCAAAGAAAGAGATAAATCCGAGCACTGGGTCAGAGAAAGAAAATTTGTAATCACCCTGGCTGGGAGCAGGACGACATGACGTTTTGGTTTGTTTGGGAGGAGGGCTGGGTTTTTTTGGAGCAGGGGGGTGTCTCTTAGAGCCTTCACCCAGTGTGGGTAAAAATGGGAGTGGGAGATGAGAGGGGGGAGATGGTAAATTTTGAGGTCGTAAATTTGCTGACAAATGATGAAAGAAGAGACTAGTGTGGAAGTTGGGCTGGTGTGGAATGTGGCTGGAGAGCAGTGGGGATGTCACCTCCCTTGACAAGAGTCCTTGGCTTGGATAACCGTGTGGAGCCAGCCAGTGTTCACAGCTTTTCTGTGAAATCAGTGACTAACCTAGCAATTTCATATATATTTAAATAAAATAACAGCAGGAAAATACACTCCTACCGGCATCAATATTCTGTTCAGGCTTGTATTACAACCTGGATTTTATTCCTTTCTTGTTATCTTGCTCCTTGTAGCTTCAGTGAACACAATAGGAAATCGCTAGTCAGTAATACATCCGCCTTGGGCTCTGATTTCACATGTTTATTTCGTAAAAGTAAGCAAGACAGCCCTTGGTTGGCATTTGTATTAGGGACATCACAGAAAAAATGAAGTTTATGTGCATGTGTGTATGCATCTGGCAATTTATCCTCTCTGAGCATGGAGCTGCAGGTGTAATTTTAGATCTTTTACACTTTTTTGATATTCTGGTTACACTGCTTGTTCTTTCCCATCCCAACAATTTTCTTCTTTTTTTTTTTTTTGAGAAAAGGATAAAGACTTAGAAAAAAAAAAAACACAAACCAGAACATATGTTACGAGTGATATGAGCTGGATAGCTGGATCCAAGAATCTACAGCCAAATATTTTATTGTTTTTCAAGATTAGATTAGATTAAACATGAACTTTTCTGAGGGTTAACATCGATTAAATTTATTACAGATACAGATCTTCAGCGGAGAGAGAACTTCTCAGGCTGGGATTTAAAAGCATCTGTAGTCAGCTGCTTTCTCCAGACTGCCTTTGTTAGCCATAAAACCCACCAGCTGAGTCCTTCAGAACCCGAAGGAGTTTAAATGTAAAGAGAAAAAATCTAACTTTGCATTTCAAAACCCTGTTAATTCTAGGCTCCTGCCTTACAAAGCCATAAGGGGAACACAGAAAATCACCCGCCAATGTCCACTGACTAATGTCCACTAAGAATATGCTATTAAGCTTCACTTCTGCAGAGAAAAAAAAGTAAACATTCTCCATGTTATTCCATATATGCTTCGATTTTTTTTTCACCTAAAATGGGTGATTTTAGGTTTAATCTCAAAGGATCCCGCTGCCCATTCTTGCAAAAGGTTCATGCTGATTTTGTGTAACATGAAAAGACAGAGAAAGCCCAAATCAGTTATACTGAGAGAAGTAGCACCAATTAAATGAAGGGGGCATGCACAGAGGGTTCTGCTATGCTCAATAAGCTGGACACAAAAAACATATTTTGATATGGCCAAATGTAGTACTGTATGTCTCAGAACAAAGAATAGACAAAAGAAGATGGAACCCAGCAAGAGCAAAGAGACACTGGAGGAAATTTGGGGATCCTGTTGGATGACCACCTGACATGACTTAATCAAAAAGGAAGTAGAGCAACCTTAGATATACAGACAAGTAAAGGCAGAGATGTTTGTTTCAGCTGTTTGTTATACTGGGACCATCTTTCTGGAACACTTCGTCCCTTTCTGGTGTCAGATATTTGTGGAATAATACTGAAGAAAAAAAAAAGCTTGCTACAAAGAAAAGCCAGAAAAATATCTGAAGGACTAGAAAAACTCATCTTCCAGTGAGACCACCAAGGAGCTCACCCTGTCTCTAATTGCCAAGAGAAAGCTCACTCCCATGAGAGTCTCAGTGTAACTATAGGGGCAGAAATACAGTGGCAAAGCTCTTTAAACTTGTAAAGGTAAGATTCGGTGTCAGTTAATGAAACTAGACAAATTCAAAGGCTGATATTTTAGCTGTTGGAACGGCTTGTCAAGAGCTGTGCTGAAGTAGAAATTTTTAAATGAGAAGTGAACGCTTTTCTGAAAGAAATGCTCTTGCTCAATAATGCAGGAGTTTTTCGGAACTTTATCCATAGCCTGTGTCATACCAAATGATCCCAGCAGTCCCTGTTGGGTTTGTAATTATGAATAATGAAAGGGGTGTTTTGTAGGTTTTTTGCAAAACATATTTAGATTTCTGTGACAAGTCAGTGCTTTTGGAGGTCTCCATGTAATTACAAAGATCATAAAATGTCATTGATATAATCATCTTTTTGGTAAGTTTTGTTATGTAATATATTTTGAATGTTTAACTTCTTGTGAAGGCTTTAGTAATTACTTTTTCCTATCACCAGGTGTAACTGGAATCTCCTTGAAAGTTAAAGCAATTTGTTGCCATTGTGATGCAGGGGCTATTTGCCACTCATGTTGCCAAAGTGCCTAGAACAAAGAAAAATATCACCGGGTCCATGATGAGCATGGGGTAGAGAACAAGGCAGCCCTACAGAAGAGCTTTTTCTTGTGGGGAGCATTTCCATCACAAAGGGGAAAAAGAGATGCCAGAGAATGTGCTGTCAAAATTGGGGTCTCTCTCTAGGGACTAACAAATTATAGGGATTAAAACTAGCATAGGTGGAGAATTCTGCCTATCAAAGTCCTAGCAACGCTCCCAGGTCATTCCCAGCTGTGGCAGCTGCTGCCCCATGACCACTGAGGAGCCATCCTATAAGCATCTCAAAGGAAAAAAAATGTGTAGCAGAGTATTCTGGTGTCCTCTCCTGTTTGCAGTCACTCAATAGACTGAGCAAGTCCTGCGAATTTTGGGAAGAGACCACAGTTCCAAATAGCAAGGCTGGAGGTCCCCAAATACTTCTGTGCACTGTCCTGGCTGTTGCACTGGGGCATGATGAAAACCACAAAGGAGGGGAGGGAAGTGCCCTTCCCTGAGTACAACATGGTCAGCTGGAGAAGCCCCAAGAGTGCAGGAGCAGGGAGGTGGGCACAGTAACCAGGAGCAGAGCCTGGGAGCTATTCTGAGCAGTTCCAGGCCTGAGACGGGTGGGGAGGCTTTTCCTAGTGACCTGGAAGGGATTGTGTAAACCTTACAAGGTTGAGTAGATGGGCAAGTAGATGGTCTCTAAAGGTTGTTGCAGAGTTTCACCACAGAGAAAGACCCAAGTGGAAACAATCCTAAAGTAATGACGGTTGTAGGTGAGTCTTCTCTGTTCATCGAACTTTGGTCAGGAGGTTGTTGCAGCTGTAGCTTGTGCTCAAACGTAATGGACTTTCAGGGATTTACCAGAACTGTTTTGGGGTGCTGTTTGTTAAGAAGAGTTATGGTAGATCCATCAGCCCAGAGCAACCCGGTTTCCTGCCGAGGAAGTTTTCTGCTATATCTATATCATCTATATCTATATCATCAGTTCATGCTGCTTCACCTGTGCTTCCTGAATACTCGCTAGCTGCCCTACCTCCATCGCTGGTATGTGACCAGAGTCTAGCACTTGTGGGATATAATAAAATCTTCTCATGACCTTGCTGATAACTCAGAAGGATAACTCTGCTTCCTCCCACCTTTTCCCTCCCTATCCGCCATATAAACACATATATGTAGGGGGGATAATGGGGATGTGCAGAAATTAAATGTGCTGCTGATTTTGTACAAACTCCTGCAGACCCAGGGATTATTTGATGCATGATGGACCTCGCTCTTAAATGGAAAAATGTTGTGAAATGAAACCTACTTCTGTCCTGGGTTGAGAGACACAGGACTACCTTTTCTTTTAATTCTGGGGAAAACTGCACTGTTAGAAGACCCTAGTGTCTGAATTCATGAAAATATTTACTTTATAGCCAGGTAGGCTCTGTGGGATTCAAGATGATAGTATTTTTGAGCCTTGCCAAGTGCAGGCACGAGGAGGAGCAAGGCTTGGGCGTTTGACCCAGGCTGGCCAACAGGATTATTGAATACCATGAACATCACATTCAATATAAATCAGAAAAGTTTGCTGCGTAGATCTCTCTCCTTATTTGCTGCAGTCCAGACAACTCCTTGCCACGGTGCCATGCTGAGTCCTTCCTTTCTTCCCGAAGCCATTGCGCTTGCAGTGTCCGACATTTGCTGTCCACTGCTGGGAGTGCACAGCTTTCTACTGATATAACTGGCTGAGTATAATTCTTACATATCTTATATCAGTATCGGAATTAATACTGGTTCTTTAGTATAATTGTTAATTATTTAGTCTTATTCTATTAAATCTATTTATATTTCAACCCTCATGTTCCTTTGTGTTCCCCATTGCCCCTTTTGGGGTGGGGAGGGGTCATCGGGTGATAGAATAATTGTCTAAATGACAATGAATTGTTATGGGTTTTCTCAAACCCCAACAACTTCTCATTTATGTTATCATACCTAGTTATCAAACAGGGACTGCAAAGCGCTGCAGAGCTGGCTGTTCTGGGCTACTGCTGAAACTCATACCTGGAAGGTTGTTCACATCAGGAAGGTTGCTCAGTATTGTACCCCTTCTATTCTTTGGCCCTACTTTTACTCCTGGTGTGCCCCCAGATAGATGTCCTAGTTGACCTCTCTTCTTTAGGAGTGATCAGGCTACAGGTCTGCCAAGCTAAATGCTTACCAGATCCTGTCTTCGTCCATGGGTGATGGTGGATGATGAAGTTCCTCTCAGTCCTGTCATGGTTTCCTGCTCTAGGTCTGTCTGAGCCTTTTCCTTCAAATGTTTGTCCTAATGCCATTCCCAAGCAGTAATCACACAATTCTGTGGTATTTTCCCTCTATATCAAGAGTCCAGATCACAGATTTGTAATACTTGTTTGGTAGACCATGATGTCATGATAGTTTTCCAATCATCCATAAAAGATCTCTGAACTTCTAGTTTAAAAATCAAGTTTTAAACTCAGATAAAATATAGACATTTCAATAGAAATTCAGAGGAAGCAAAAAGGAAAGCAACACTGGTCTCCCCTCTTTGAAAGGGTGTTGATCAGTTATGCTTTCTGGAGAATAAATCTGAGAAAGCTGAAACAAAAAGCACAGCAATTACTGGATCTATATATATGCATATGTACATATATATAAACTTTACATAATAATTTTGAAGATACAAGCAATGTTCCTTTCTTTTTCCTTCCATGGGCAAAGTCTGAAGGAAAAACTGTTATAAGCCTTTGCCAAGTTGGCAAAGACAAAAAACACTTCCTTAATTCTGATGTGGGTTCAGATCAAGCAGCTGGAGGTACTGTACTTTATGGCAGAGAAGAAACAAATTTTTTTAGTAATACATAAAAGAAAATAATATAGTGCACAAACTACGCAGCATTTCATTATTTCTTAGTCTGTTTCATGTGATCATAGAGGTTTAGAGGTTAGAAAAGGAGAAGGCGTTTGAGAAACTCCAAATTACAATGTCTGGAATTAACATATAGCTGAAAAGCAATGGAAGTAAAAACATCTTGGGTAAAAGAGTCTGTTTGCCTATCTGAAAAAGATGCTTCCTGGTTTTTAGCATCTAAGGGGAGTTTCAACCCATGAAAACCATGAAGCAACTATTTGAAGATGATTGTTATGTCTTCAAGAGCTCTTTTAGATGTGGATGAACCTTCTTTTGTGTACAGTTACCAGACAACTATATTTTTGTATTATAAATTTATTATATACCTCTTTGTGTATTATACTTCTTTCTGTATTATATACTTCTTTTTTTTCTTAGTGAATCACCTGCAGCTACACATTTGAGGCCTGTTTCGAAAAAGTAGCTATTTATATATTCATCAAATATACTTGCACATTAAATGTTCATGTCAAGCTGGCAATAAAAATAGAGTAACAGGATGTTTTATTTAGGATTTAAAAGGAGATTACGAAACCACTGTTATATAAAATATTTGTATAAATTCTTAATTTCAAATTGTCTGAGGGTTAAATTTAGTATTTTGAGTGATGCATAGAATTCCTGGTGACTTTTCTGCAAGTGATGTGTATAAAGGTGCCCCTATATTAGCATTCTCGTTCAGATGAGGAGCCAGCCCTTGAAGTGAACCTCCCGACTGTCTCCATTTATGGCACTTGAGTCTGGGAGCACGTGAAGTGAATTTCTTTCATGTGAGCTAAACTAGAATAGGTTCTCCAGGGCAGCAGGCACTCCAACCGTCAAGGAGCATTCAGGCAACATGGAAGTAAGTTGTCCGTAAGTGTATGGGGTAGGTGTTGGCTCTGCAGCACCTAACCTTTCACTCTGCAGATTGGTCCTACTGCACTGTATTACTTTCTAAGGTACTTTCTAGATATTGGCTTGAAGGATGAATTTAGCCCAGTAGTTGGGCTAAATAGCCTGAAAATTGTTTGAAATTTCCCCTAAGGATTAATAGAACTGGTGGGGGGACAGAAAGAAATCAGAAAAAAATATTTTCAGAGAAGTCTGGGATTTTTTTCTGTTTTCGTTTGAGCTCATCCTTACACACCAGAGAGGAGGGGTAAGATGAACATGCTGTGCCTTTTCCCCCTCTGAAACCTCATCCGTAACAGAAATGTGAAAAACTTTCAGACTAATTGCTGGAGTCATGGTGTGAACCCAGCACTCCCAACAGAGTGTTAAAATACTCTTAGTGCTCATCTTTCTGCCTGATTAATTTAGCCTGCTACTGCTAATTTTTCTGGGACAGTGAAACAACTTTCATGATTCCTAGTGTTACATCTATAATACTGTTATGATATTTTGTTTTGAAGAGCAGAGGTCAAATCAGCAATTACTGAAATACTGCTTTATGAAGGACGTCCTTTTAAACATGACTTCAATTTTTGCTTTAATGTACTCCCAGGTTTGGCAAATATATTTTACTATAGGCATTACAGGTACTGGTGGCAGTAGTTTTACTAACTTACTTCAGATATTCTTTAATAGCGTTTTGTTTTCTCTGTTCAGTTTCCAAGCAGAGCAGTTTATCCCTCACTTTTGTCTACTTTGCTGTTCTTCCTTTTACTGCTCCAGATCACACGCTTTAATTGTAAATCTTGTGGGGCAGGACAACTGTTGATTATTTGGTTCTGTGTTCTTAATAGAGCTGTTATTAAGCATAATAAGTATATCTCCTGCTGAACCTTAAAAAGCAATAATTATCTTATTATAAGTAGATCTTGAAATCCACCCCTTCAAGCACAAATGCTTTCTTGGTGCTTTCTTCTTTTTCCACCTCTAGAAAATAGAAGATGCTAATTTAGAGACAGTATGAAATTAATTTTCCCTGTAGTTGTTACTATCACTGACATAATTACAATGAGCTTTATGTGTTAGTTCCTATGCAACCAATGCTTGCATACATTTTACAAGTCAAACCTATTACAGTTCCTTTTCTTAATGCTATTTGTTTTGTACCATTTAGGAACAGAAATTGCTGTGGGCTTATTGGTATGCGCGCTATGCTTCCTTTGGTCTTACTGAACACAGGGAGTAAGAAAATATGGAGTGAAATTCCTCCTGCTTACATGTAGGTACCTGCAGCCCAGACTTGGAGATGAGTGGGGAGCCCCTTGCCATCAGCGCAGAGAGCGGTACCTCCACAGTGTCTCACTTTGCTCTGAAGCAGGGTCCTGCTTCTGTCTGTGGGAATCCCATCCTGAATCCCTTTGCCAGCATTTACTAGGTCTCAGTGATCACAACAGGAGCCTAGACAGCTAGGTACGCATTCACACCCACCCTGCAGACATCTGATAGCAGGTGAGAAGACTTCCATCTAAGGAGTTTCAACGGCTTCAAAATTGCAGCTATTCAGATCATCAGGCACTAGATTGCAACTGGATTGCCAATCTTACTGTGATTATTTTTTTCCCTAGATGAAGTCCCAACAATGTGCAGGAGGTCCTTTGCTTCCCAGGAAGTGATCCCTAGAAGTTCCCAGGCAAGCCAGCTTTGCACAGTAGGTAAGTGACCCATAGTCTTCTGTATACTGTCCATCATGAAATGCATGGTGCTGCAGAAAAATAACCTTAATTAAATCACTGAAAAGCAATCACAAGGATAAAGTAGTTGATGGTACTCATACTATAATGGTTTTGTCAACAGATAGAAAGGGAGACAATGATTGTGAGGAGCAGAAGGGCTGAGGGTGGGTTATGAGACAGGAAAAGGGGCTGTGACTTTCCTGTTAGCACTGTTGAGAACACCACGGCTGGTCTCATAGAAGTAATTTTTGAGTTTTTTCTCTCTTCCCCATTCAACCTGTGGTTCTGCTTCCAGCCAGCTAGGTTTGGGGAACCTAGCACGTAATTCTTTATAGTAGTTTTAGACTCATCTCTATTTTCTTAAGCTCCTTTGAAATTGAATTTTAGAATAAAATTGATCTGAAGAAGTGAAGAGCAAGGCTAATAGTTAATTTGGGAGATATTTGCATCTTGTATGTATGACAGTGATGACCCTCTCACTGACTCGGTTCAGTTTACTCATCTATAAGACCACTGCAGGGTACTGATTAAAGGTTAGTTCTAATGTTTTGTAGGATTACTGGTTCTTTAATCTTGCTCTGAAAACCAGCCAAAAACAGCCAAGTGATTGGTCCTACTGATGTTGCCTATTAAGTTTTCTCTTTCCCTGTTGCTTCAGTACTGCAGTGAAGCCTACAAATAGGAAAACTTGGATGTTTTCATTATCTAATTGAAGCTGTAGGAAAACCAAGGAACAAGGACTATTTCTTGCAGAGATACACTCCACATAAAAAAAAACCACCACAGTGTGAAGCATTATTTTACAAGGATATTTTTGCTGTTTGTTGTTTTAAGTACAAGTACAGGGACAGACTATTTCTGGGCTTTCTTTCTGCCCGGGTAAGCCTGAGCTCTGGAGAGACCTCCCTTGGGAGCAGCAGGCTGTGGGGTAGGACGCACCCACTCCGGGCACCTGTAGGACAGTGAGCACTGTTGACTACAACAGATGACATGTCAGGCCTTAACGGATTTAAATTTCAAAGGTATTTTGTAATATTGACAACGCTTCTGTTAAAATCAGTTTCAGGCTGATGCTCATACTCCTGTTCTGTATTTCCTAAGGCCCCTTGGAAACATCAGCTGCTGCTCGTGGTCAGCCTGTGCCTGGGGAAAGGGCTACAATTTGCTTTTTCCTATTCTACATCGCTATAAACTCTTTACAGCCATTATCCAACTTGACTCCCATTCTGTGTTAGACATGCTGCTCTCTAAAACAGAGCTCTGTATACTACATGTATGATCTATGTTTGCATCTTATAGGCATTTTTTTGCATTGGGCTACACTGCGCCATTATTCCAGGGAACCCAGTTTACCATGAAATTCCAATCACTTGATAAAACTGCTTCTTTTCCTTATTAATGGTCTCCATTATGTTTTATCTGTGAAGTTTCCCAGTAAATGATAAATACATTGAATAGAACTGATCCTGCAACACTCTAGAATTACTTTCTGAGTCATAATCTTTTTAGCATGTGCTGCATTCATTTTGTATAGTGCTAATTTTTAATCAACACATCATTCGGTGAGAAATTATACCAAATCTTTTAGAAAAATCTAGATGTATTGCATTGCATTGTCTCCATTCACTGATTTTATCAATAGAAGTAATTATCTGGCATTATTTGTTTTCTGTGTGCTCTCTGTTGCCCATCCTCCGCAGTTATCTTTAAAATCCACATGCTGAACCTTAGCCTAATTTAATCTCTTTGAGGCAGGAACAATTCCAGTGTTAAGACAGAGCAGAGCACAAAGGGAATTCAGAGAACTGCTAATAATAACTGTATGCAGACTATTCTTTAGCTCTCTGCTGTGATCTAGTTGTTTCACATTTATTGCATTATTTTAGCCAGGACAGAATTTGAAGTACCAAGTCCAGCAAAGGACTTTGGCACCTGCAAGTTGCTTCTTGAAGTGTCCATATTGTAGTATTCTTCCTCTAAGAAGAATTTTAAAGCCTATATTAGAATATAGGACCAAAAATGGAAGGACCAATAAAGGACAGCCCAACAGCAGAGGTAAATAGTAGGTATGTTTTGTACAGCAGTTTTAACTCTATTATTAATGTAATTCTGTGTTCATCAAATAATTTGTACTGTGGCAGGTAGTATTATTGTGACTAGACTAATCTTAATAACTGTCTGTTGTACTGGAATTAATCTTAAGATTTTCATTAGACTAACAATAAATTCTTGGCTTCCCTTATAAGGTGCATTTTCTTTCCTGCCCATAACACGTTTTTCAGGGCAACACTGGTCACGGTAAGGACCAGTGGCAACATAAATAATCACCACATCATAGTCTAATTCTATTAATTTTTTTAACTTTATTTTCATCTGAGCAAATAATTTTTAAAAGATAGATATTTTTTTCTGCAGTCATAGTTCCACATATTTAGCTAAATAACTTTTCAAAAACTAAATTCTGCAGTAAAACATTTTTCTGAAATGGAAGCTGTCCCTTTTTATCGCAAGGCTTTTTTTACATATCTAATCTATTCCTCAATATGACAAATAGATCATGAAAGTATTCCTTTCAGTGTGATTGTAAATCAAGTGTATGCATTCCATTGACATCAAGAAAGAAAAAGGATTAAAGTAATAGGACACAATTAGTTAAAATCTGAACAATTCTTCAGCTCTAAAATGAGATATTTATGTTTAAAAGGCCTCTCTCCTCAAAGGGGAAAGGGTATTTAGAAATGTTTTAAACACTGAAAGATGAGAGTTAAACAAACCTATATATCTTCATTAGTTTAGTAGAACTACTTTTACTATTCTTGATTTGCATTGCAGATGCAATTTCCCAGAAAGCATACTGGGAGAAAAAGCCTTTGATGGATATATGATATGTGTTAGTATTCGCATTTCTCACCCTATCTGTCTTCCTTTACTGCAAAAGAAAAATCAATTTCATTAATTAGATTTAGATAACAAATGTCTGTAAGAAGCTTATTTTGGAAAGCAACTATAAAAAGAATAGCATATTCTAAGAAGGCTTTCCAAAGATAAACTACAAAGGTAATATTAGAAATGCAGTTTCAGACAATATAAAGAATGGAGTAAACGTAAAGTGCAAAGATTCACTGCATAGTGAAATATATATCTAAGTTTTGGAGAGTAATTCAAATAATAGACTCTTGTGCTCTATTTACTTTATAGGAAAACCAAGGGTCATGGGGCAGACACCAAGCAATAGTGCAGAAGGTGGTTAATCTTGGCTGCTACACCCTAAGAGTCTCTTTTAGTATATTAAAAGCTGGGAAGTTGCACCAAGGCCGATATTAAGACCAACGCTATATTCTGCTTATGGTTTGGACTTCTGAATGAAATAAAAAATAATGGTCTAGTTAAAAAGAACAAATTGAGCTAACTTTTGTACCATGACTATTGTTTATTTGTTTATCATACTATGTTGTGCTGTGAAAATCTACTGTCAGAAACAAAAAAACCCACCAAACCATCAGGATTGAGAGAAAAACCAATAAAGATTTTTATCACACTGATTTGTGGTGTTGAGAGAGGCTCCCCTGCCACAGCTGGGGTTAGGGCTTCAGCATCTACGGCGCTGATCTGCTCTGCAGTCCTGGAGGACCAGGCCAACAGGAGCCTCTTGGGTTTCAGCACAGACAAATGCAAAGCTCAAGCCAGGGATGGCTACAGGATGGGGTCCAAGTGGCTGGAGAGCAGCTCTGCAGCAACGGTCTTGGCAGACAACAAGCCGAGCACGAGTGAGGAGGACACCCTGGCAGCCATGAAGGTTAACAACACCCTGGGTGCGTGACCGATAGCAGAGCCAGCGGGCAACGGCAGTGATTTTATATCCCCAGATCATGCCCAGGTAAAGCATTGGGACCCCTGCTATAAAACAGTCAAGCTGCAGAGACGCCAGTGCAAGATCATTAAGATGATTAGGGAGCTGATGATTAGAATGTAATAAGCAAGAAGGGCAGAGGGAGCTCTCCTTGCACAGCCTGGAGACGAGAAGGGCAAGGAGTCGCCTAACTGTTGTCTTCCACCACCTGAGTGGAGCCATCTGAGAGTGTGAGAGTTGCCTCTGAGGTGCACAAGAAAAAGGACAAGCTGCAGCAAGGGAGATCCTGATCAGATACAGGATTACATTTTACAAGTGGTTAAACACTGGAAAGCGTCACCTGGTGAAGCTGTACAATCCCTGCCTTGGAGAGCATCGAACCCCAGCTGAACAAGGAAGGCCCTGGGCAACTTGACCTGGCTTTGAAGTTGGCGGAGGACTCGATGAAAGATGGAGGTCACTTCCAACCTCGATGGTCCTACCACTCTTTGATAAAAACAGCAGGCTCCCACATTTTGGACAATGCGAAATAGTGCTTTCCCTTTCCCTGCTAATTTAGCTACCATGCTGAGTTGGCCTCACGATGCAAAGCTGCATCTAAGGTTTGTGTTAGACTTATAGTTGGACAGGCATCTACAGCAATAAGTAATATTAAAATTACTGAGTCTAAAAAGTTGGATTACACTAAGCCTTATATAATAATGAAGAATAATGAATTTGCATCATTAAGATTCTCTACCTGGAAGGACTATAAAGACAAGATGTTTCAATGTTAGAATCATAGAATAACTAGGTAAAACATGTTTTTAATTTGAAAAGGGATGATAAAATTGGTTTTGAAGCATGATTCCTAAAATTTCCTTGCCCTACTGAGTTTCTGTGATGTGAGTGGCTTCTCAGATGATGCTAAGTAGAGACAAAGCTTGGTCTTGCAGGCGGTAAATTCAAGATTACTGGAAGAGCTGAGAGAAGCAGCTGATTTTCAGTTCCACTATAGCTGAGAGTAACCCTTTCTGACACACAGTTCATGATCCAGTTCTTGGGATCTAGGTGGCATTGAGGAGAATGCTTGCATGAGGAGAATGCTTGCATTGGGAGTCTGCTTCTACAAGATGCTGGGTAGCAGAGGAATTAAATTCTGTATTGAATTCGTGGGCTGGTTCTTGGAATTAGGTACGTTGCAAGGCTAAAACTGGACTGAAGGTTAGGACTGATTAATCTTCAGCAATTGAGTAGAAAGAATTTATCCTTGTGTTAGGAGTCCAAGCTTGTTCTTTATAATACTGAGGAATGTAGAATATTTTTCTAAAATGCTTTTAAAAAGTAGAAACTTTTTAAAAGTACAGACTTTTTAAGTGCCTTGCCCTTTTAAAGGGTTATTTATGTTTCTTGGGAAACGCACAAACTGTACTAAGAATACATTTTATAATCAAACTTCTTCTAAATTTACTATATAACTCCACATAGCTATGCTAACTGTATCACTATGAAAAGATACACCAAAACTGTAAATGACTAAGGACCTGAAGTAAATATTTAAAGTTTGCTATTAATTCGTACTGAATTATCTGTTAAACTCAAGAGGGTTAATTAGTTCATTGTTCATTTCTGTTCTGTTAAGTTCCTAAAAGGATGAATTTGGCCTAGGTTGTTTAATTTTCTACAATGATTTAGATATCTAATATGTTTAAGAATTATTCTTTTTCTAATTTTTCTCTTAGTCATGCAAAGTCAGATTAATTTACCATTTTTAAAGCTACTGAACTAGCAAATTTAAGTTTTATGTGTCTATAGTTAAATTCTAAACCAAATACGTAAATATGAAATGGGGAAATACTATTCAAATAAATTATCTTTATTTTTATTTCAGGGAGCTTTGTGTTTACTTCTGAGGAAAATTCAGTATGCAATCCACAGCTATTTTAAACTATTATGACTATTTTAAAATCTGCCATTTACTTTTGATTTGCATTTATTTTAGGATGTTTTGTGGTTTGCTTTTTTGTTTTGATTTATTTTTCACAAAAAATAAATAATGAAGCGTTCATGAAGTTACTTTCTCAGCTTTGACAAATGCTGGTTGCACTGGCAGCTGGCCAGCATCTTTTTTGCAGAATAACTTTAACACAACTGTGCTATGGTTACCTAAATAGTAGGATAATTTTCATAGAATTCTTGCTACTGTGACTCTGGAATGTATGCTGCTGGTATCTGGCAATAGCTCCAAACTAATTAGTTCTTTATTTTTAAGGATGAATGTTTATTCCACAGTTGGATAAATAATGTATATGAAGTTACTTTAGGAAAAAAAATACTTTTAGCAGGATGCAAGACCTTTCTGAAAAGAAGAAGAAACAAAAGGTTCTCATTTATCACAGAGACAGAATTAGAAGTCCTGACAGCCATCAGCACAGTTCAGTCCACGGTACTGATACAGTTTAATCTTTCATATTCTATTAAGCAACAGAATCTAATTTACCTCCCATTTGAGAAATATTGTGCAATTCTAAGCAGTATTTTAAAACTGAAAATAAGTAATGGATCAGGTCTCATTTGAATAATTTGTGGATATGAATAAGTACGTTGAGACAGTAGAACGTGACATGTGAGAAAATGGAAATATTGTACTTGTACTTTTCACACAGGCAAAGAAATAGTACAATAAATCCTCCAAACTCATCAAATGTTAAGTGTGGGCTTACACCACACTTAAGTCAGGCAGACTCCTGCTACCCAACAACTCAGTTATGAATTCAAGCATATGGTTAAATGCATTCCTGCATTAGTGCCACAGTCGTTCTGGAAGATAGTCAAACTCATTACATTATTTGGGCTACAAATTTTCAGCCTCATTAAAACCCTAATTGTTTGAATGTTGTCACAGAATGAGGAAAATTTGATGGACAGAGTTCCCGAAAGACAATCCACATGCTGTCAATGTTTGTTTACGGTGCTTTAATCTCATGGAAAATAATATAAAATCAAAATTCATGAATGGTGGAATAAATGATGATAGAAAATGAAGAAATATTTTTTAAAATTCACTTTGCCCATCCGAGATCCTTTTTCTGTTTCTACAAAAGGAAGAGAAACAATTCTCTGAAGTTCTCAGCTATTTTTTCTCTAGATATTTTAGTGAGTTGCTAAATGTCATTACTGTAAGTCACACTGCCTTTTTGATAGTTCATTAATAACGCAAAATCAACCTATATCATAAATTAATGTTTGGTAACTGGGACTATAACTGTCATTATAAAATGCAATCAAAATAAATGCTGTAAAGAAGGAAAATTTAGTTCATACATATAAATGAGTCACGAGTGATTAAAATCAGCTTCTCAGAGAGTTAGCACATTCATTTTGGAGCTCGCTTCAGGTAAAAGGGCAGAAAAAGGAAGATTTTGCCCTGCAGTAACTGTCATTCTTCAAAACATCTTTGTGTACAAGGACCTCCCTCACTTTTGCTGCTGAGGTCTCTGTGATAGCTGGGCTTTCACCCCACTCCGAGGGGGAGAGCAACCCAGCCCCATGCCCAGCTCCCTCCCAGCCCAGAAACTTGGTGTCTGCAAGCCAGGAGAGAACTATGGGCTCTGTAGAACCTATCCATACCAAGCAGCTCAGAAAATTACATTTACTCTAAAAAGATAAACTTTCTCTTGAGCAGCTGAACAAAAAGACCGTGCTGCTGGAGGCCTTTTCCGGAGGTGAAAGCCAGAGTGATTTAATGGATTAAAGTCTGCTTTGCCAGGCTGAGCATCTGACCTTAAAACTCCTGGAAGGAATAATGATTGATAATTGTGGGAGTGGAGGTTTTTAATAGTATTCCTAGTATTTCAGTTACTGTTGCTTGAGTCTTTTGTAGTTTGAGCATAAAATCAATTGCAGAAGCCAAATCAACATCACAGATGTTACCGATAGCGTCTGTGATCAACTCAGAAAGTCTTTCAGCTGAAAAACAGAGGGTGTTTTATAACTTCTCACAATTTCATGACTCTTTACAGACACAACTCCTTCTCTTCCCGGAATCCAGACGATAGGACCCCATCGTGTCAGAGAGGCTTTCACTTTCTGGATCCACACCTAATCCTCGGTTATCAGATATGACCAAGTGCCTTAAGGAGCCGTGAAGATTTTCCTCTATGAAAGTATAGTCACTTTCTCTTTATGCCCAAAGGGCATTCATTGGTTTCTTCCACAAAACAAGTGTAATCTTGGGGAAAAAAAGAATCAAAAAGTGAATGAAGTAATTAACATAAAAATCAAACACAGCTTTCAAAATTAATTTGGGACAGAACTTCCTGCCTGACTGCATGAAAAATAGAACATGGTGGGGGACGGGACAGGACACCTGGCAACATGCTGGGATTTCATTTATCTTTGAAGAAAATGCAAAACCACCCACCACTTTTTTTCAAAATGATGAAGCAATAGACATAGCATGGGCACATATGGTGACAGGTTTTTTTAAATTTCACTGTCTTGGCTTTCACTGAGAGATATGTGAAAGAATGTTAAAAAAAAACTGGGATAAAAGTTTGGGTTTGCTTCTTGCTGGCTATTTAGAATTTACAGTGTTACCCTGACTCCACTGGGATCCTTCTGGGAAGCTGAAACGCCAGGGCAGCAGAATATATCATCCAGATCATATATTCATGTGAATTTGAGTGTGTGACTATTGACAGGCAGTGGCATCAGTTACCCAGATTAGTCAAGTTTATCACGCTCACAATGTACACATCTGTCTGGATATTTGCAAGTAGGTAATAGATCAGCAATTGGTGCTCCCTGATGAAATCTGTGATGGAATCTACACTTGAAGGTTAAATCTGTGACTATTTTGGCAGAGGTACTGATTTCTTCCATGGTCTCAACAGTGCGAGCTGAATTTTCCTCCAATTTTGCTTCCCAAAGCAAGTTTTACACAAGAAGCCTTTGCCTTCAAAGATGTGTTGCTCACGGTGGCAGTGATTTTATGAACACCCTGGAAGCAGGCAGAGGGAAAAGATGTGGGTAGAGATTAGGCAGAGAAAGAAACTGTGAAATGTATTATTCCCAAAAGATTTGCAATACTCACATATTTTCTGCAAATCAGCTGATATTTCCCAGAAAAA
Organism: Arenaria interpres; assembly: GCA_013399435.1. Lineage (NCBI taxonomy): Eukaryota > Metazoa > Chordata > Aves > Charadriiformes > Scolopacidae > Arenaria > Arenaria interpres. Next base: position 213,082 of record VXAK01010680.1, on the reverse strand, counting down.
AAATGAAAGGCCTAGAGGTGAGTGGGCATGGCAGGGAAGGATAGAAAAAAATAATTCCAGTCTTCAAGGGTAGTCCAAGAACATGGGTAATGACTGAAGAGGAAGAAGTATATTTCCTCTTCTGAAATTAAGATACCTTCTGTAAGTGCTGAACTGATCTTGCGATGAACATGATGAGCTTTTGTTTTGGGGCTGTCTGATGTTATGTTCATTGAAAGAAAAACCCTTGACTGTTATTTAGACTTGCTCAAGACAAATAGTATGCAGGCAATCTTTTTGTCACCATCCTTGCTGCCGTACCAAACACTCTTACTTTAGCAGCACCTAAAATTGCTGCCATGAGTCGTCTCTCTAGAAAAATGGCTTTAAATGCATCCTTGCATCCTTTTATTTTTCTGGCAGCCTGTCCAGAAATGAAATCAGTCTGACCTATGGCACAGTTGCAGGTGTATGAATAATATTTCTTCATTTGAAAAGACCTAATCAGTTTGATTCCTTGTCCTTTAAAATGGAATCTGAACTGCAATCTGACTTTGTTGACTGTTAAAAACTAGTACAAAAATACTCCCAAATCACATGTTTAGAACTTGAGATCCATGCTACATGCTTCCCTTTGAGTTGAGAGCCAGAAAAAGTGCTCAGTAGATCTAAAATGCCTCTGTCTGTAGATGTAGAGACCCTACTATGCAGCACTAAGTGTAAAACGTGAAATGGATTCCATGACACCTCCTGGATGACTCTGAGAGTGCTTCAGGGGTGTCTGGAATTTTGAAGAGCTCTTGAACAAACTGAAAATCTGACAGGAACTGATGCTACTATTACTTAACCTGGACTGGCTGTGCTGACCCTATGGAAGAGTGCTTTCCTTTGAATGTGGAAGGAAGGAGCCTTATGGTCGCACGCCTGCTGATCTGTCTCTTCTGGCTTGGATCAAACTGGAAGAAAGCTTGAAATAATCCAGGAAGCTTTATTTAGTGCTAAGGGTGCTTCGATAGATACCATAGCCACTTCTAGTGTAGATAATACAGTGAGATATGAATACTTGTTGGATAGCTATCCTTTGTCTCTTTGGAGAGGGGAAGTGATATTTATACTTCGTGATTTTATTCTGCATGAAATCAGTAGAGAGGTATACAAACAAACATGTTACTAACTTTGTCATGGACGAGAAATGGTGAAATCATTAGCTGTTTCTGCACTGATGACTCACTAACTTCCTCATGCTCATGCCATGGTGACAAGGTGCTCTTTTCTCCTGCAGATAGCAGGGATATGTTTCAAAGGCTTTGAAGCATAGGCCTAGATACTTTTTACTGAAGAATATATTCTCCTTGACACCTGTGAGACTGCAGACATATGCCTTTGAAAAACTAGTATTTAAAGTGAAAACTTTGAAGGAGTGGAGATTTCTTCTTTATGTCTAACCTCTGAGTCAGATACCTCCTTTAGACTTTACTATTACAAAACCAACTTCGTCAGTATTTGTGTGTTTTGAAAGCAGATTACAAAATCATGGAGCTATAGGAGATAATTCATACTAGAAGAATAAAGGCACTAAACATATCCATCAGCATGTTGTATTTTGGATGATTCTTAAAGTCTGTGGTCTGGATTCAGCCATGGTCCTTGCTGATGGTTCCAGTAATGATGGTGGCGCTGATGGTTCCACCTGCCCTACCAGATGCTAACTCTTTGGTTAATGAATTAAAACAACCAGCAGTAGCAAACAAAGAGGGAGCCAAGTAATCAAAGGCAGGTAAGAAAGATATAACAATTCTCAAACTGCAGTGTGTATTAGGATACTGGCGTTGTTTTGGTGCTAGGTTCAGCTACCAGAAAGGACCGACCAAGTTACGGCTAAGTTCATTCTTCAGGCTCTTGAAAGAAACGGTCTGACAGCAGCTAGGATAAAAAGATGGTATTTACTGGATGTTAATTAAGATAATTACTGAACAAATATTTGAGGAAGAACCAGGGAATATGGTACGTTCATCACAAATGCAGACTTAGTAAGCAGTATTTTGGTTGTCAAGAAAATGATCTTGTGTTATAATCACAGTTGTTTTGTTCCAGTAATGCTGAAGCTCACTTCTAAGCTCACTCCTAGGCTCATCCACACATTATTTCACTTCTAGAGAAGAATAGATGCCATTTCCAGTTCCTTAACTTCCTACAGAATAGTTTGTATTGGTTTTATGTGGGTTTTTTTATTTTTTTAGGAGCACAAAGATTCAATCATAAAGCTTCTCTTCTTGAGATGTCTAATTAATGCCCTACAAGTCAGAAAGCTGAGGGGGTGGAGGGGAGTAATCAATGTTTGCATCCTGTGGCATTCGGGTTCAATTATACTGCTGAAACCTGGAAGCACTGATGTTTTAAAGCAATCATTCCGTGTTGCATATTACAGCTATTCTGGAATCTGTAGTTTGTTATGCTGTAATTACTGCAAGTATATCCCTCATTCCATAAATTAGGTTGCACATATTGAAACAAGTTATGCAGATATTTGATAATTAGCAACAGCTGACAATAATAAAGTAACAATCACAAAAGAAAGCAAGGAAAATATGTCCTGCTTTCCACTGCAAAATTTTCAGAGTTAATGGTGGCATTCAAGTGTCATCGTAGCACATACAACACACAGGCCTGACGTTTCCTCCACACTGTCACCTGACAGCTATTCCGTACGTAAATTCCAGATACTGTCCTCATACTTAGGCATTGTTCCAGGCCCCACACCTCAGTGCCGTTGAAGAATGAGCGAATACAAGGTGCTTCTCTGGAATTATAATAAAGTATATTTAGCCCCACTGGTACAAGTCTTCAAACTATCCCATGTTTTAGCTTTTAATTTATATCTTTCCCATATAAATAACTCTCAGTGCTTGACAACTATGTACATACTCTAAGCTGAAACATTAGAAGGCAAAATAGCCGTGCCTTTATAAACATGATGAGACAAGATGGATATCACGCCAGCAACACTGAAGACTTGAATTTCCTTATCTCCTCCATTATTTTTATAGCACACTCTATGGAATCACCAATAACTAACTATTTCCGTTTTTCTAAGCAACATAAATTTTTAAGATCTGAAAATATAAAAATTATCAAACCAAATACCCACCTAACCCAAAGCAGTGATCTAAAGCAGATTAGTAGGGAAGAATATCATACTTACGTGATGTACTTTGAAATAACCTATGCCTATAGTTATAATAGTTATATAATATATAGTAATAGATTATAATTATTATAATAACTATTCATGCCTTTTAAGTTATTCGTGCCGTGCCCTGTGGGATCCACTGATTATGTTTAGATTTTTACAGCAGATTATAAAAGAGGGAGAAACCGTATTATAAGGCTGAAAAAAGAGTTTTAATTTTCTCTAAAAAAATATTCTTTAGTTTTTACATGTCTAGTACCCTATTTGTACTCAACACTCTAGTACCCAGTGTTCTTTCACCTATCCCTTCACACTACCGTATGAACAGAGATAGTAGTGAACTAAACTGGTCTGTGGTTTTTTTTTAGCAATTTCAGCTGTGGGCTTACTGGTTTGGCTGCCTGCAGACACACCTAGAATACTGTCAAGGTATGTGGTTTCTTGGCTGTATCGAAAACTTCAAACACGCTGGTTTAAGAGGAAATACTTTGGTGATACCTGATGAGAAATTGCTTTGTGTTCAACAACCGGACAAGAGAAGGAAAAGAAAGAAAAGAAAATTTGAGTGATACCTTCCTGAAAAGAGAGGCAGGACATTAGAAGTAGGGTGTGAAGTTGGAAGGTTATGAATAAAAATATCAGTGACATCTTCCTTGAGTTCCTGCCACTGAAGTTATGTTTCAGATGTGTGCTGTGCCCAGGGAGTATACATCCTTTAAGTAAGACCACGTAACTCTCTTCTGTATTCCCACCGTTTAATCTCTTGGTTGGAACATAATTAGGTGTCCACATTCAAGTTCTCTGTCCATCATTATTTTGGTGTACTACCTGAAATAATACATTGAACTTGAATTACACCAACAAGAATTTAGAAATGAAATATAAAAATTAGTGTAATCTGACAAAGTTTGTGGCTTTAGAGTCACGTTTGTCTTTTATAAATAAACACATTAAACTTTGTTGTTTCTATGTGTAGAACCATGAATAGAGTAGTAGAGGATTTTTGTACTGAGTTTGGGGTGATAGCCTATGATCTTTGACCTCTCCTACATGTGACGCGACTACAGACATGGCATTTAATTTGCCTGTGCCTTACCTTCTGATCTGTGACATGGGGATGGTAGCACTTCCATATTTCATCAAAATGCTACGATGAGAAATGAAGATTGGGGGCTCCTTGTATGCCATCACAACGGATACAAATTAAATACACGAGAAATAAGATAATAGAACTGTTATGACTATTGTGCATTAATATGAACAGATCTGTATGAAATTTAACCAGATCAAGTGCAGGATTATCGACGTGGGACAGGGTAATCCTGGTTACACATACAAGCTAGGGGATGAGAGACTGGAGAGCAGCCCCATGGAAAAAGATCTGGGGGTTTTGGTTGCTGGTAAGTTGAATATGAGTCATCAGTGTGTCCTGGCAGCTGAAAGGGGCAACCGTGTCCCAGGGGGCATCAAGCACAGCACAGATAGCTGGGCAAAGGAGATGATTGTCCCACTGGACCCTGCACTGGTGTGGTCCCACCTGGAGTACTGTGTGCAGTTTTGGGTGCCCTAGTTTAAGAAGGACCTCAAACTATTGAGCTGTGTCCAGAGTAGGTGGTGACAAGTCTCGAGAGCAAGACTTACGAGGAGCCGCTGATGTCACTCGGTTTGGTGAAGCCTGAGGGATGACCTCCTGGCAGTCTACAACTTCCTCGTGGGGGGAAGCTGGAGGGAAGGTGCTGATCTCTCTCTGCTGACCAGCGATGGGACATGAGGAAATGGAATGAAACTGCAGCAGAGGAAGTTCAGATTGAACATTAGGAAAAGGTTCTTCACGGAGAGGGTTGTCAGTCACTGGCACAGGCTCCCCAGGGAAGTGGTCACAGTGTTGTCCCAAAGTGGTGCCTTGCACACCAGGCAAACAACCCCACTTTGGGACAACAACAGCACCAAGCCTGTCAGAGTTCACAGAGCATCTGGATGATGCTCTTAGTCATATGGTTTACCGTCAGGCACTTCTGCAAGGAGCAGGGAGTTGGGCTCAATTATCCTTATGGGTCCCTTCAAACCGGAAGTATTCTAGGATTCTGTGATCCAGGGTGACTGCGTTAGTGGCCTTTAACAACAGGTAAGGGCCTGCACAAAGTACCCGAGAGGGTGAAATTCACGTTTCAATGTGTTACTTGCGTATAATAACTGAGGTAAACCCCCGCCTTTCCCTCAAGTTTCTTGTAGTAAAAAGCATTGGGGTTTTTTTTTGTTTGTTTGTTTGTTTGTTTTTTGTTCTGTTTTTCGTTTTTTAAGAAGTAGCATCCATGCCTCGTGTCGTGGGTTTGTTTTTCCCTTTTTCGCTCTCCCGGGTCCCCTCCGGAGCGCCCCGCCGGCGGTCCCGCTGCAGCGCCCCCTGGCGGCCCCGCACCC